>PISX010000634.1:72152-242048 GCA_004024625.1 Mellivora capensis
TGACTCTTAATCTCACAAAACAAACTGAGGGTTGCGGGGGGGAGGGGGTCGGGAAAGGGGGGTGGGGTAATGGACATTGGGTTGGGGAGGGTATGTGCTATGGTTAGTGCTGTGAAGTGTGTAAACCTGGCGATTCACAGACATGTACCCCTGGGGATAAAAATTTGTTTATAAAAAATAAAAATTAAAAAAAAAATAATAATACAGGATTTAATAACCAATGATTTATATTCTATAGCAATGAAGTTATCTGCCATTGCATAGTACTGACTTTATTTATATGGTATTATTTAAAAACCAACCAACAATATTTATTTTGAACATTAAAAGATGCAATAAATTGTGCCCTGTGTGCCTGTGAGACAATATGTGTGGTTATTTTTGAATAAATCATGCCATTTTGAACCCTGGAATAGAAAGCCAAGGACTTTCTGGTCTTTTGATTTCTAATTTTGAACTTGATCTGGATACTATGGGAGCAACTAATATCAGTTCTTTAAATATTTGAGGAAAAATTCCAAAGAAGCAATTTATACTTAATTAATTTAAAAGTTCTTTGATATTATTTGGAAGATATGATTTTGTGATGTGGAAGAATTATCTTTTTGTTTCCTTGTCCATGGCAAAGAAACTTGCACAAAATAAATACTCAATTCAATTATTATAAATGTAATATCTATACTTAATAGAGAGTAAAACAATGACCAAAATGTAAGCCTTCCATTAGAATTTAGAAGTTTTTAACCACATGATTTCAGAGAAGCAGTAAAAGGTGAATTTTTCTCCTGCTCTACCTACCTCCCTCCCCAAACAAATTTTCAAATTTTGACTGGTTTTTCAAGGAAGGAAAACACAGCCTAAATAAGTAGAGGATATTGTTAGTGACATGATAGAAAATATAGTTATCTTAAAGGACTCATCTCCATTAAAATATTTGGGGCCTCACTTAAAGTACAAGAACAAACTTACCAAGTTTTACTTCAGCATTATGAGTCAGTAGCACATTCTGACCTTTGATGTCCCGGTGAATTACACGGTGTGCATGAAGATGAGCTAGGCCCTGCACATAGATAGATACATATTTATTTTAAAAGTCACATCAATATATATATATATTTTTTTCTCTTTTTCTGTTAACGTTCTTAGTATTTTTGGAAGATCTTTTGGTAAGAAAAATGGTCCAGACTTGCATTTTTCAGACAAAATTCTTTCTTTAGGCTGGAATTACCACAACCAGTTCCCAGAAATTCTACTTTTGGCTATAAGGAAAGGAAAATAAATCAGGACAACCATGAAAGGTAAAGAACACCAAAAAGTAATGTTTTGATACATTGGGCCATATACCTTCCTTTCTAGTCTCCATATTTCCAACTAACCATAAGAATGAAGACATGGACATCATTTTACTCTATTCCTCATCCAACCATTTGTTTAATCCAAAATATTTTCTAGTCAACCTTGTAGGCTGAGAATTTGGGGGAATATGGAAATTCATTTTAAAGCATTTGCAATTTGTATTGGCTCACCATGCTGGATCCAACCTATTCACCACTAAAACTAACCTGTGACCTGGCTTCAAAGAGAATTCTCCAGATAATAACTGGGGATTAATAATAGAAGTAACAGTAAAAATGGCTGATATTAATGTCATTACATTTATTTTAGTTTTTTCCCAGGACTGTGCTAACTGCTTTACACGGAGGAAATTATGAAATCGTCACTGCAATTCTTTGAGGATGGTACTAACATCACCCCACATTAAGAAAGTGAGATTTTGAAAATTAAGTAACTGATTCAATGACACAAAGCTAATAAATGATGAACCAGAAATTAAACTCGGTCCAGAATTTACACTCAACTAGTTACACTATTAACAAGTGAATCCAATTAAGATATAAAGAAGACCATTCTAACATTACATATCAGTGGTGCTCTTCAGTTCTGTTAATATCCTCTAGTGACCCTAAGAACTTAAACCACAGAGAAAAATTTGAGTGTGGTAGATTAAGAAGATTGTTCTCATCCAGTCTGGTATTCAAAATAAAGCAAGTTTTAAAAGCAGGACATTATTGAAATAGGATATCTGTCTGCAAAATGGTTATGGATGGTTTGGGTCTATTCAGTAAAAAAAAACTGACTTTTGTCTCACTTTTTTCTTAATCTCTAATGATAGTGCTACTTTTTTAAAAAGAACTCTAAAAATCTAAATAATGTAATAAATATTCCAAGTGGTTATTTCCATGATCCAATGAACACAACAGTCTAACTCTGACAGAGCCATTAAAAACCATGATTTGGAAGGGCCTGCGTACCCATCTTTCAGTCTACCCAAAGTTAAGGACATCATCTGAAAATCTGCTCTCTCTAAAGCTATTTAGGTTTTTGGTATCCTGATCCAGAGGTTATGTTCAGAATTTCTTGAACCACCCTATATGGGCAGGTATAAGGTACATTGCATATATTACTCCCAGGTGTTTTCAAGGCCAGGGGAGAACGAGTATATGAAGACTCACCTGAAGGATTTCTCGGCAGATATATGCAATCCAATCTTCTTTCAAACTCTGATTTCTGGTCATTCTCACTACATCAGTGACTGAGCCTGCTGCACATAACTCCATCACCATCTGCAGGGAATCCAGTAAAGTGTCAAGAATTAGAAAAGTAATTCTCTGAAAATATCTGGAGAGTTTTAGCCAATATGGCTTGTATTTATATGTGATGTTTAGAGATTAAGACACTGCAAAGAGTGGCTCAGTTGTCTAGGGGAGGTCTCTAAAGGCTAGTGGAATTAAAAAAAGTTGGAACATATCCAAGGATCTGTGGAAGGAGGAAAAGGAGGTATCACATCAGGGATATTTAACTAGGAGGTGGAATTTGAGCTAAGCCTTGAAGGATAGATAATGTTTGAATATACTGAGAAGGAAGAACATTCAGTTTATTGAAAACAGAATGATCACATGCCTTTAGAAATAAGCTTGTAAAGGAGACAAGCCTGAGTGATGACTAGAGCTCAAGGGTAAAATACTGCTGAGGGAAAAATTTGATTGCATGTGAAAAAGCAGGAAATCAGGATCTCAAAAGAATTTATACCTCAAAAGTAAGACAAGACTTGTACTTATTGTTTTGTTTTTATTTTAAATTCTAGACTATTTTTCCCTAAGATACTAGCAAATTACAACTTCAAGGGAGAAACTGTCAATTGCATTCCTATAGGACATTTTTTTTCCCAAATGATTTTACTGCTAAGGAAAGTCTATTTTAAGGTTACTATCACTGACAGCATCTCATTCACTTATTACTTTATTAATAAACTAAATTTCTCAGAAAATTTATCTTTTTGCCATCAATGAATCAGGGGGCCAACTAGTAAATTTTCTTTCCCACTTTAGCTAACCAGAGGACTGGCCAATGTGAAAGAGAATATATCTCTTATAAACAACCCAGCAAACTTTTCTTTAAGCACAGGCTTATGCATCAGTGCCTGTGTCAAAACTGTTATATAAATAAAACAAAACATGTCTTTTTTTGAACTGTAGGCAAGTTAATTAATTTTTTAAAATTTATTTGTCAGAGAGAGAGGGAAAGAGAGAGAGAGAGAGCGAGCACAGGCAGACAGAGTGGCAGGCAGAGGCAGAGGGAGAAGCAGGCTCCCTGCTGAGCAAGGAGCCCGATGTGGGACTCGATCCCAGGACGCCGGGATCATGACCTGAGCCGAAGGCAGCCGCTTAACCAACTGAGCCACCCAGGTGTCCCAAGTTAATTAATTTTTGCTGTAGAAGAAGGAAACAAAAAAAAAAAAATAGGCCCCAAACATGAATATTTAAAAGTCTACCTTAATCACTCTTTAATTTACACTTGTTCACAACTAATATTATAACATGTCTTTAACCTGAGTATGCTCTCATGAAACAGAAGAGAAGAATCAAACAAGACTAATAACACAGATAAGCCACAAAAGCTCAATTTTCATGTTAACTTAAACGGGCTCAACATGTACAACTGTGGTAATAGAAGAATAGAGACTCTTTTTAAATCATGACAAACCTGAATTAAAGCTATTCATTCAGATGCACCTTGAAAGTCTTGCTAATACTACCTGAGTCAGAAAAGCTCTACTCTGAAAGGAATGTAAGACACTCTCAATTATTTTCCCAGCTTTGTATGCATGATGCCCAGCACATACACTTTATAAATGGTAATTATTTAGTCATTTACTTACTTCCTATTTGTTTTGATTAACATAGGCAAGAAATTGTAAATGGCCTCATGAAAACTCTTAGCTCCACAAATAATTTATTCATCCTTCACATTGCAGTTCAAGGAAAATTTTCTCAAAGAGTTTCTCGTTCCCTAACTTAATTTAGATTCCTTTGTTACTTGCCCACATAGAAACATGTTATTTCCCTTCTGACCAATTATCTATTCATATGTGTCATTATTTGAGTGCTACCAGTCATTGCAAGTGAATTGTAAGCCCTGATGGGTCAGGGACATGTCTATTCAGCTCATCCATGTATCCTCAGAATCTAGCAGAAGGAATGGCAAATAGATTTTTTAAAAATATTTCATTTATTTATTTAACAGAGAGAGAGAGAGCAAGAGAGCATATGAACAACCAGGGGGAGCTGCAGGCAGAGGGAAAAGGAGAAGCAGGCTCCCTTCTCTCTGAGCAGGGAGCCAGTTGTCAGTCGCAATCTCAGGACCCTGGGATCATGACCTGAGCTGAAGGCAGATGCCTAACCAACTGAGTCTCCCAGAGGCAACAAATAGATGGTTCTGAATGGCTATGTTAAATGACTGAATGAATTGAGTACTGTTAAATATATCAATAAGGAGACTGCTATATAGGTAAAAGAAAAAAATTGTAAGTAAAACTATATTAAAAGACAAATTTTGTATGCCAAAAATATACCAGTAGCCATTAAAGCTATGCAGCAATAGTTAGTAAAATGTCAACTGGTGTTGTCAGAAAATAGAAAATATACTAAGCTGGATATTTGGAAGAAAATAGAGTTAAAAGTGAGGATTTGAGGTTCTCAAGGTGTGGTACCCAGACCAATAGCATCAATATCACCTGTGAAATTGTTAAGTTCATATTCATGGACTCACAGCCCACACCAACTGAATCAGAAACTCTAGGGGTGGAGCTCAGCCATGTGTATTTTATCAGGCTTTCCAAGAGATTCTCATGCGTGCTAAAGTTTGAACACCATGATTTCAATTCAATCCCTTGTTGAAAACCTTTCTGTAATGTCTACATTCTTCCTAAAGTCCATTATATGAAGTGTAACAATCTTTCCTTGAAAACTGAAAATTCTGAAAATTCTTAGTTATTATTTTAGAAAAAACAATGCTATTCTTTTTTTATTATTCTTATTAATTTCTTTTCAGCGTAATAGAATTCATTGTTTATGCACCATACCCAGTGCTCCATGCCATATGTGCCCTCCATAATACCCACCACCTGGCTCCCCCAACCTCTCACCCCCCACCCCTTCAAAACCCTCAGATTGTTTTTCAAAGTCCATAGTCTCTCATGGTTCATCTCCCCTTTCAATTTCCCTCAACTCCCTTCTCTCCATTTCGTTATGTCCTCCATGTTATTTGTTATGCTCCACAAATAAGTGAAACCATATGATAATTGACTCTCTCTGCTTGACTTATTTCACTCAGCATAATCTCTTCCAGTCCCATCCATGTTGCTACAAAAGTTGGGTATTCATCCTTTCTGATGGAGGCATAATACTCCATAGTGTATATGGACCACATCTTCCTTACCCATTTGTCTGAGGAAGGGCATCTTGGTTCTTTCCACAGTTTGGCGACCGTGGCCATTGCTGCTATAAACATTGGGGTACAGATGGCCCTTCTTTTCACTACATCTGTATCTTTGGGGTAAATACCCAGTAGTGTAATTGCAGGGCCATAGGGAAGCTCTATTCTTAATTTCTTGAGGAATCTCCACACTGTTCTCCAAAGTGGCTGCATCAACTTGCATTCCCACTAACAGTGTAAGAGGGTTCCCCTTTCTCCACATCCTCTCCAACACATGTTGTTTCCTGTCTTGCTAATTTTGGCCATTCTAACTGGTGTGAGGTGGTATCTCAATGTGGTTTTAATTTGAATCTCCCTGATGGCTAGTGATGATGAACATTTTTTCATGTGTCTGATAGCCATTTGTATGTCGTCATTGGAGAAGTGTCTGTTCATGTTTTCTGCCCATTTTTTGATATGATTATCTGTTCTGTGTGTGTTGAGTTTGAGAAGTTTTTTATAGATCCTGGATATCAACCTTTTGTCTGTACTGTCATTTGCAAATATCTTCTCCCATTCTGTGGGTTGCCTCTTTGTTTTGTGGACTGTTTACTTTGCTATGCAGAAGCTTTTGATCTTGATGAAGTCCCAAAAGTTCATTTTTGCTTTTGTTTCCTTTGCCTTTGGAGACATATCTTGAAAGAACTTGCTGTGGCTGATATCGAAGGGGTTACTACCTATGTTCTCCTCTAGGATTCTGATGGATTCCTGTCTCACGTTGAGGTCTTTTATCCATTTCGAATTTATCTTTGTGTACGGTGTAAGAGAATGGTCAAGTTTCATTCTTCTACATATAGCTGTCCAACTTTCCCAGCACCATTTACTGAAGAGACTGTCTTTTTTCCACTGTATATTTTTTCCTGCTTTGTCGAAGATTATTTGACCATAGAGTTGAGGGTCCATTTCTGGGCTCTCTACTCTGTTCCACTGGTCTGTGTGTCTGTTTTTATGCCAGTACCAAGCTGTCTTGGTGATCACAGCTTTGTAGTAAAGCTTGAAATCAGGTAATGTGATGCCCCCAGTTTAAAACAATGCTATTCTTTTTTTTTTAAGATTTTATTTATTTATTTGACAGACAGAGATCACAAGTAGGCAAGAGAGGCAGGCAGGGAGAGAGAGGAGGAAGCAGGCTCTCCGCGGAGCAGAGAGCCCAACGCGGGGCTCGATCCCAGGACCCTGGGATCACGACCCGAGCCAAAAGCAGAGGCTTTAACCCACTGAGCCACCCAGGCGCCCCAAAACAATGCTATTCTTGACTTGACCTGGAAGTGGAAATGTAGCCGGCAAGTGTATACTGACTTCACTTATGTTCTAAATATCCCCTTTTAAATAAGCATATCTTTGACCAAAACTCATATTCTTGTAATTTGACTGTTTCTGCTATAGTGGAAAGCAGCAACAATTCTGGCAACTGTAGTGTAGGTTTTAGATGCCCTCTAAAATTTACATCTCTTTGATTAGTAATTTGTGATAGTATAGACATAAAATGACAAAGATAAAGGAAAAGTCACCTAACTAACCATTTAGAAAAGAATGGCTAGGAGTTATGTTTAAACATAAGTGCATATACTTAAAAAAACTTAAATGCACCCCAATGTTAATACCAAAGGCTAATTTGAATTTATACTTATCCAGTCATCATTTGCAAGTCCATACCTCTAATATACCAGTAAATGTACATAAAAAGTTAAAAGCAGCAAAGCTATATTTAAGAAATATGTTCGATATTCCCAGTATTCATTTGAGTCCTATTTTACCCTGAAGTCCCTCACCAGGAACTTAAGTTTCCTGAAATCATTCCATATTTATCACTCCCATCTCCAGGAATCAGAACACATTTTGTCACACTACTTTGAGCAGCTGAGTTCTTATATTTCCTGTAGGTGCACAAAAGTGACATCTCGGTTTGTGAATATATATTTCCTCAGGTGAGACTTAGTCTTAGGAAATAAGATCAAGGTCATTAAATACATACCCAAAGTTGATGCCTCTGGCCAGGGGGACTCAGCTTGAAAAAAGCACCATAGAAGGATACAATGTTTTTGTGGAAAGAGTACTTCTTCAAAAGGTTGAGTTCAGTCCTGAGATCCTCTTCCTCATCCTGCAGAATAAGAATAAACAATAGATGATAAAGCTCTTAAGCTATGCCAGTTAATAACTGTGGGATCCTAACCTATGGTAAAACAAGGGAAATCCTATGGCTACCCATTACGTCACAGAGCAATTTATAATAAAGTCTCATTTAGAAATGTCAGAGAACGGAGACCTCTGGTTAACTGGGAATTTGGGAGAAAATAAAGCTTAACTGAAGATCCTTTAAATTCAGTGTTTCTCAAAGTATGATCCTTGCACAAGCAGCAGTGGCTGCTGTATAAACTTTTCACTGAATAGAATCATTATATTTTTATTTTGTAACAGTCTTATTGAGATAATTTATATACTATATAATTTATCCATTTAAAGTATAAAATTCGGGATGCCTGAGCGGCTCAGTTGGGTAAGCCACTGCCTTTGGCTCAGGTCATGACCCCAGGGTCCTGGGACCTAGTCCCAGATCAGGCTCCTTGCTCAGCAGGGAGCCTGCTTCTCTCTCCACCTCTGCCTGCCACTCTGCCTGCTTGTGTCCTCATGCTCTCTCTTTCTCTCTCTGACAAGCAAATAAATAAAATCTTTAAAGTATAAAATTCAATGGTTTTTAGTATATTTACAGAATTATGCAACCATCACCACAATCCATTTTAAAACATTTTTTCAAAGATTTTATTTATTTATTTGACAGAGAGAGAGAGATCACAAGTAGGCAGAGAGCTAGGCAGAGAGAGAAAGGGGAAGCAGGCTCCCTGCTGAACAGAGAGCCCAATTAGGGGCTTGATCCCAGGACCCAAGATCATGACCTGAGCAGAAGGCAGAGGCTTAACCCACTGAGCCACCCAGGTGTCCCCATTTTAAAACATTTTTATCTCCCAAAAGGAAACTTTTTACTCTTTAGTTATCACTCCCAAATTCTGCCACACACACATCACAGCTTTAATGAACCCATAATATATTTTCTATTTATTTAGACATATTTATCTTGAACATCTTAAATAAATGAAAACCACAAATAAAGCAGACTTTTGTGATTTTTTTCTGAAAGTTATCCATCTTATACAGCATATCATTATTTTATTCATTTTTCGCTCATTAATTGATAGACATTTAGGTTATTCCCACCTTTTGGCTATTACAAATAATGCTATTGTGGACATTCATATCAAGTTTTTGTGCAAATATGTTTTTATATCTTTTTGGTATATACCTAGGAATTAAATTGTTAGGACAAATGGTAACTCCACATTTAACATTTTGACAAAATGCCAAATTGTTTTCCAAGTCCTGTACCTATTTTTACTCCCAACGGTAATGATAATTCTAATTTCTCCATACCCTCATCAACACTTACTATTTTCTGTCTTGTCATTTTAGCCATCCTAGTGGTTTTATCTCATTGTGATTTTCCCTTGCAATTCCCTGATGACTAATCATATCAATGATCTGTTCATGTTCTCATTAGCCATTTGTGTATGATCTTCAGAGGAATGTCTAGTTGAAAATCTTTGCCTTTGTTTTCTAATTGGGTTGTCTTTTTATTATTGAATTATAAGATTTATTTATATATTCTAGATCCAAATACTTCGTAAGGTGTATGATTTGCAAACATTTTCTCCCGTTCTGTGGGCTGTCTTTTCACTATCTTGATAGTGTCTTTTGAGAAACAAAATTTTTAATTTTGGTAAAGTCTGATTTATTGATTTCTTGCCTTTTTGTTTGTACTTCTGGTGTCATATCTAAGGATCCATTGCCAAATCTAAAGTGATGAAAATTTATCCAAATATTTTCTTCTATGTGTTTTATAGTTTTAATTCTCACATTTAAGCCTTTGATCATTTTGAGCTAATTTTCATAAAAACAAGGGGTGTAAGTTAATTTTTTACATGTGAACATCTGGTTGTCTCAACATTATTTGTTGAAAAGATTATTTTTCTCCGTGAATTGTCTTTGTAACCTTGTCAATGCCGAATGAAATAAGTCTAGCAGAGAGAGTCAATTATCATATGGTTTCACTGACTTGTGGAGCATAAGGAATAACACAAAGGACATCGGGTGAAGGAGAGGAGAAGTGAGTTTGGGGAAATCAGAGGAGGAGACGAACCATGAGAGATTGTGGACTCTGAGAACCCTGAGGGTTTTGGAGGGGAGGGGGTGGGGGGTTGGGAGGGCCTAGTGGTGGGTATTAAGGAGGGTACGTATTGCATGGAGCACTGGGTGTGGTGCATAAACAATGAATCTTGGAACACTGCAAAAATAAAATAAAATTGTAAAACATCCATTAACCATAGATATATGGAAATAGTCCTATTCCACTGATCTGTATGTCTATCCTTACGTCTGTACCACACTGACTTGGTTTATGACTCATTGGATTTTTAAGATACAGGTTTGATCTGTGCTAATCTTTTGTAAAGATATGCTTAAAGTCATTTGTTTTCATAATCACAACAGTGATACATATGGATAAAATGTATTTATATATGTAAAGTAAAACATGTAAATGCTATACACTTACTGAATGTCCTTCTACTAGTGGTAACAGTTGAGTGTATATTCCTTCAGTCATCTTTATTTCTCCAGAATATATATATCTCACTACTCTGCAACTTTCATGTCTTACCCAATACATAAATTGCATGTTTCTATATCAATAAACATAAATGCACTTCCTTTTTTGGATGCATAGAATTGTGCAGATTAAAGATATGGGTGTGCCACTCAGGGGACAGGTCAGGGCTAAGGGTATTATTTTTGAGGATTATCTCTATAGTGATAATTGAAGCCACCCTTTTGTATGGGATTTCCAAGGTAGAATACATAATTTCAAGAGACATTTTTAGTGAAAGACAGTATGATGTCATCAGACAAGAGCATCTAGGGGCTCCTGCGTGGCTCAGTCAGCTAAGCATCCAACTCTTGATTTGGGCTCAGGTCATGATCTCAGGTTCCCAGTGTGGAACTTGCTTAAGATTCTCTCTCTCCCTCTCCTTCTGCTTCTTCCTTCGCCACCCTCTCTTTCTTGCCCTAATCTACAAACATCAGCAACTTTTGTTTCCATCACTTTTATTATACTGGAGGGAATGGGAAATTATTCTCTCTCCCTAAGATTCAGCTGTCCCCTTATATCATGACAACCAAGTAGTTTCCATATGTTCCATAATCTATCTGTAAATATTTGAGCCAATCTAAGAAAAGCTCTTTGCTTCTCAATAATTTAAAAATCATCACACTTAAAAATAAATAAATAAATAAAAATAAAAAATAAAAATCATCATACGTTACGTGTATACAGGTGTAATGCATTGAAGAAAAATATTCTAAAATGTTAACTTTTAAAAAGTAACTTAAATTGTTTAGGAATTTCCAGTGAGCGTATCATTGGTTTATGCATTTAGATATCATATCCCCAACTTAACAGAACTTACCTACCAGGAAATAAGGTTCACATACATGAATGACAACCATTGATGAATACAGGATAGTGCATAATGAAGTTGAGGGTGATATGAAATGACTCAGGAAGTGATTACACTTGACAAATGGATTAACCACCCGGGTCCGTTGAATTCCTACTAGCTCTAAACTTCATTTGATTATAAATAAAAAAGTTCTCCTACTGCATCTATAAAAGTTCAATTTATATAACCTTTTCAAGAGTACTCTTATACAAAGTAAATATACATCGTAGTACATAAAGAAATACTATTTGACCAAAAAGTGTAATTTTTATTTATTTTTTAAAAAATTTGAGTATAGTTGACATACAATGTTACATTAGTTTCAGGTGTATGACATAGTGATTCAGCTTCTCTATATGTTATGCTATGCTTACCACAAATATAGATACCATCTTTCACCACACAGCACTATTATAATTCCATTGGCTGCATTCCCTATCCTCACCTTTCATCCCTGTGGCTTCTTTATCCCATAAATGGAAGCCTGTATCTCCCAAACCCCTTCACCTTTTTACCCATCCCTTCACTTTTTCCCCTCTGGCAACCATCACTTTGTTTTCTGTATTTATAGGTTTGATTCTGCTGTTTGTTCATTCATTTGTTTTCTTAGATTCTACATGAGTGAGATCATATGATATTTGTCTTTCTGAGTCTGACTTATTTTACCTAGTGGGATGGCTAAATTAAAAAAAAAAACAAGAAATAATAAATGTTGGAAAAGATATGGAGAAAGAGGAACACTTATGCACTGTTGGCAGGAATGTAAATTGGTATAGCCACTGTGGAAAACAGTATGGAAGTTCCTCAAAAAAACTAAAAATAGAAGACTTTTTAATTAAAAATAGTTGAGCTCCTGTTCTGAAATCCAGTGAAAAAGGATACCTTTGACTTTTCTGAGGCAATGAATCAGAAGGGCCAACTGGCATGTAAAGTAATTAGGAAACTAACTTCTATCTTTAGTTCTCCCCCAAATTTCCCTCAATTAGCTTGACTTGATGACCTAGAGGTAGGGGAAAATACATCTTTTAGCTGAAATTAGTAGGTAATTGAATATATCTAGTCAGTTATCATTTTCCTTTATAGCTTATTCTCTGATACCCTATAGAAGAGGTGCACATTTTTTTTTATATTTTGCAATAGTGTGGTTAGACTTTAAAAATAGTTAAGAAATAAATATAAGGCAATGTACTAGGTCCTGAAATGTCCTCAAGTATTCATAATATATCTTGGAAAAAGTTTGAAATCTCAGAGAAATGACTAGCAGCTGCAGAACAGTCTTTGACGTTTCTCTGGAATTTTCCAGTGGATTTACCCATAAATATTCAACAACTAGAAATCTAGACACCTATTTGTCTTTGGGGGAAGGAGGGGGCCTGGTTTCTCCAGCTGGAAACCCAATGACAGTTTCTCTCTCTGTATTTATTATGTAATAAAGGCAGAAATAAATAAAACAATCAGCTTGTAGCATGAGAATTATATAGAAGTTCAAGTTCCAGTCTCATCCCAGCCTCCCAAGGAAGCTCAGTTAATAAGCTCCCTTTGAAATCCATTAACCTGTTTTCCACAAAGCTAAAAGTTGATCCTTGTGACTAAATCTTTCCATATAGGAACACTGAACCTTCTGCTTTCCCTCTGATGTGGTTGTCCTTTGAAGTGGTAACAACATCTACCATCATATAGAAAAAACCTCAGGAACTACCAATTCTGTATGTACACTCTAAGTTCCTGGAAAGACACCATAGTTGTGCTGAAAGGAATATGAATTCACAGAGTGTGATAAATAGGAATGAGATGATGGTGTGAGGGTAAGAACACAAAGAACATGTAAAAGAATCAGGGGTCAGACAGAGTCCTTTAATTTATTTGGTAGTTTGATTATCAAAGAGCTTTTTTCTCCTTTCTTTCTGATTTAGAAACTTCATGTCTCCAAGCAAGGGGGACATATCCTGCATATCTCCAGGAAGATATGCAGTTGCATTTGACCACATTTTTAACACTGTTTATAAGTAGGCCAAATATTCTGGTGCCATTTTACCTATAAGAAATCTTAGGCCTAGAGAGGCAGGACCAGTTTTTCAAGTATTTCTTAGCTATTTAGTGATAGACATGGGATTTAAACTTGTGTGTCTGAACCTTCACATTATTGCTATTTCCATAAACCCCTGACTCAGAGAGATGTGTATGCAAGTCACAAACTTATCCCAAAGGATTCAGGATGATTTAGAGATGCTAACTGGCTGATCAGCTAGCAGTTATTTTTCTTACTAAAATATATAATCATAGAGTTCAAAGTTCCCAACAAAAGAAACTTTTAAGAGTGAGTTTCCCACATAAATGTAAACTCCCCCAAAACCAATAAACCAAGATCAGATATGTTTGGAAAGCATTAGTGAGTTTGCCATTCTCAACTAACAGGAAGTCGAGCTTTTGAGAAACACATAAGTACATTATATCCATCAGGTCAAGCGGGTAATTTAAAACTCTCACACACATCCTAGTAATATGATGCTATAGCATTTCCTGGCTCAGGGCCAGGTGATCCCAGAGTAGCATGAATATCCTAATTTTTGTCAAAAAGAGGCAGCTCAAAGATACCACAACTTCCTTTATAATTTCACCCAATTGTAGAGACGAAATATTTTTCCCTGTGGAAAGAATACCAGAGAGGGTTTGGGGAAGAAGGGGATTTATTAACAGAAATGTTTGATGAAAGCAAAATTAGTCAGACAACTATATTTTTCATTCTTTACCCTTTGCAGCTTCTTGATGTACCAAAGCATGCTATTAATCAGTACTATCTGTTTCATTTGGATATGCTTTGTCTCCTGAATACACTCTAAACAAAACAAGAGCCTGGTGCTTACTAGATGAATCATGAAGCTGTTTATCAATACTTTTCTAATATAAATACAAAGTTTTTCTGAATGTGATTGTGTTACTGGAAAAAGTTATTTTACATCCTGAGATCATATTTATTAAGACACAAAAGGTTGAAAATATTCAAATACCAGATAGCTAAGGAGGAAAGTAGGAAAAAAAAGATATCAATGAATTATATTGATAAGAGCAGGAATTCTGCTTTTAGGCTCACAGAATATTTTGAGGATCACTAATATCTACCAAAAAAGAATTTTATTTGTCTGATCTTATTCAAGAGCCAGAAAATTATTAGAGTCATAGAGACTGCTTTGTAAGACAGTTAAAAAGCTTCAAGTAGAAAGTATTTTCACACTCTTTTATATATTTGAGTACTATGCCAGGAAGACTTTTAGGTTGGATAACCTATGGTTTTGTCTGCAATTGTTCTTACAACAAAAAAGAGGAGTCCTCATTTAGCTCATATACAATAGCAATGTTCCTTAGAATCATACTAGGGGAATAACCAATCTGAAATATCCTGTAAAGGTGTTTAAAAAGACCTAAAAAGGCCAATTTAAGGCAAAATCTTCTCTTGGTGTTATTATCTTTTGTGTTGCTACTCAGCTACAGGGCTCTATGTTCTGTGGATATAATCAATCCTTCACCTACTGTCAATACTTACCTGTTCAGGGAAACATTTCTTCTAGCTCCAGTTTTCTGACAGATAGTGTTCAAATGTAATGATTGAATCTATGTGAATGTGTTACAAGATAGTATGTTATTACTTCCAGGCAAGAGTATTTTAGTGGCAGCCTTCTAGAGATAATGATACAAAGGGTTAAATTTGAAAATTAAAGGACAAATTGAGAGCTAATGGGGACTTTCAGTACTCACGCTGTATCTCCATCCGACAGACTTTTGATATTTATTCACTCTCACTCTCCTTCCTATTTCAGGTAAAGGGGTCTGTAAAACCAAGGACAAAATGTTATTAGACGCACTGGTACACTCTGAAAATGATTTGTTTTTAAATGTTTTGTGTTCTTTTGGCACTAAATGGAAGAGTAACATGATATTCTTCCTCTCAATTTTCACTAATAATTTTACTTAAGATTCTTATATATACAGAAACTTGGCACTAAATTCACAGTAACAGATTTAACTACCATATTGATGGGAAAATTACAATTTGATGTTAGTAAAGTGTTATTTCTCCTTACAAAACAAAGTAATTGATACTATTTATGGGCTGAACACACTTTCTGAATATTTCAAAAGTTAAAGTATCTAAAATGTAGTTAAATGTAGGTCAAAGTTCTTTCAAGTCAAAACAGGGAAATAAGTATTTTAGAAGGTAGCACTCAAAAAAGTACTAGGTTTATTATTTGGAAGCCATGGTTTGTAGGGCAAAATAAATCCACAAAACTTCAAAATCTCTTGAAATTCACATTGGTTTGCAACATTTTTTCAACATCTGACGTTTACTGGCAAAATAAAAGACGTAAAACTCCTTAAATCGTTTCAGCAATTCACTCCCTACACAAATTGGAAAAGAACAGTTTATGACATTGACAACAGTTCAGTGAATATATATAGTTTTTCAATCATAACATTTGATCATTTTTCGTTAGGGTATAGTGGAGTGAAAATTTTTTGGCCTTTGCTATGTTCATGCTAATATTATCTCAAGAAAGTAAGGCAGTCATGCTGAAGAAAGAAGACAGAAATCAGTGCTTAGCAAATTCTATGACAATATGCTATGAACCATGACCCAAATTTATGAATGCTAGCAGGTACAGTGCCAATTAAACTGTCTCTCTTGCTCATCTGTCAAAAAATGCCTGAAAAATGTACATCTTTGACAAGTTCTTTCCTTCTACCCATCACTGAGAATCTAATGGCCTCAGTTCTCAAAAGGAAAGGTTGGGACAGGGGAAAATATGTGATGGAACACAGAAGGATGAACACAATATTAGAGGAACTCTCCTCTTTGCTATCCCTAGAAACAGATAATCAACTAGAAATAGGCAGGAATATAGATATTTTCTTCATTCTTATAGAATGCCAGAATATGTAGACCTTTCACTGTGAAACATTTTTTATGTATAAATATGTTAAATCAATAACAAAGATACTATACTAACAGAAATAATATTAAATGATAAATATAAAAATTCAGATTAACATAATTATAATTATATATAAAATGATTAAAAAACAAATATTTTCCGAGCTGTTTATCTCAATACCATAGTCCATTAAGTGAACAGAATATGGACAAGATATATTACCTTACGAGCATTCATCACTTTAACAGCTGTAAATACACCAGTTTTTTCATGGAGTCCCTGAAACACAGGATAGTAATAAACATTAAATGCTATCTATATAATCAAGAAGTATTCATGGATGAATAGATAAAGAAGATGGATATAGATGGATATATATGAATATTATTCAGCCATAAAAAAGGAAATCTTGCTATTTGTAATAATACAGAACTAGACAGTATAATGCTAAGTGAAATAAGTCAGAGATAGACAAATACCATATAATTTCACTCATATGTGGAATATAAGAAACAAAAAAATGAGCAAAAAAATTAAAATAAAAAAATAGACTCTTAAGTATAGAGAACAAACTGATGGTTACTAAAGGGGAGGTGGGAGGATGGGTGAAATAGGTAAAGGGGATTAAAAGTGCACTTCTCTTGAAGAGCACTGAGTAATGTATAGAATTGTTAAATCAATCCCATGCAGGGCTTTATTCCAAGACCCATGAGACCATGACCTGAGTTGAAATCACAAGTCCAGTGTTTAACGAATGGAGTCACACAGGCACCCCTAAACTATGAATATTTAAAGAAATTCCAACCGGCTCACTTGAAAAATCAAGCAAGTTTATGGAGTAGTTTTGCTTTTTTTGTGTTTGTATTAAAATAGTGGACATAACTGCCCATTTGAAAGCACTGATTTCTTAGTATCTTTAAGTTGATTTACATGGCACCAGAGCATCTATATGAAAAGTAAAAATTTCAGATTGAAGAAAGGGAAAAAGGCGATGTTAATACTCAACATTTTTCAAATGATTATGTGGTATTATGTAGACATATATTCCCAGTGGACTCCTCTTATACACCAAACAAGTTTTTTTTTTCCATAAGGATCACAGGTAAGAGTGATACATAAGTAATCCAATGACCTGTAAACTGTTTAGTAAGCCCTCAGTCATGAGGACCAATGATATTTATGAAAGGAAAAAGTCCTGAAGGATTCTATTTATTTATTTATTTTAGAAAGTGAGAATGGGAACAGGAGGAAGAGCAGATGAGGGGGAGAACTCTGCACTGAGCATGGAGGCCCATACAGGGCTCTATCTCAGGACCCTAAGATCATGAGTTGAGCTTAAACCAAGAACCAGACACTTAAATGAACCATCCAGGGGCCCCCAAAAGATTATTTCTTATTGAAAACATCATGAATTCTAAAAATTTAGTCTTATCCTAAATGCAAGTACAAGTTACAGATTTATAATTTAAAAATAAAAAGGACATATATGTTTGGAACCAGAGCTTTCATTTTGTGGCTGGTGCCTTTTAAAATGTTTCAACTTGTAGGGACACCTGGGAGGCACAGTCAGGCATCCAACTTTTAGTTTCAGCTCAGCTCATGAATGCAGGGTCATGAGATCAATCCCCAGGCGGGGGCTACATGATCAGGGCAGAATCTGCTTGAGATTCTCTCCCTCTGTCTCCCCCAGCTCTCCCCCTACTCTCTCTCTCTCTCTCTCTCTAAATAAATAAATAAATAAATAAAATCATTAAAAATATTTCAACTTGTAGTCATAGAAAAAAATCAGTTTTATATTTAAATGAGTAAGATTTCAACTGAAAATATATAATGCCTTATCTAGCAGAAGAATTGATTTGGGGGCTATGGTGAGTTAGATAGTGTCTCTCCTAAATTTAGATTAATGCATAATTTCAGAATGTGACCTTAATTGAAAATAAAGTTTTTGCACATGTAATCAAGTTAAATGAGGTCATACTGGATTACAGTGGCCAGTGATTGCAGTCTTGGCAAGAGAAAGGGGAGGGAGATTTGGACACAGAGACACGGACACAGAGACAAAAATTTGATAGCCATGTGAAGACAGAAGAAACTGGAGTGATGCAGCTATAAACCACGGGATTCCAAGGATTGCTGGCAACCACTAGAAGCTAGGAAGAGGGAAAAAATCTTCTTCCTTAGAGCTTTCAGAGGGAGAATGACCCTGTAGCCTTCTAGCCTTGAGAACTGTGAGAGAATAAATTTCTGCTGTTTCAAGCCACCTAATTTGTGGGTTTGTCTACAGCTGTAGAAAATACAGGGGTATTCAAACAAAAGGACTGTCACTAGCCACAGCTCTCATGAGAAAGACAACAATTTTTAATTATAGAATAATCAAATGAGGGATGGTGTGTCTAAATAATATTGTCAATATATTTGGTAACATGTCAGTGAGTAAATGCAAAAGATGAACTGATTTCAGAAATGTGATCCTTAAATATATTATTTGTTTGTTGTCAAATCTCTTTTTATAAAGCATCCACTTCAAAGTATATGAGTGCCATTCTTAGAAGATTCCTACAAGTCTGTCATTAAAATAAAGCCAACTCATCAAAGAAAATCAAAAGGAAAAGAACTCTCTACCATTTCCACTGATGTTACATGTTACATAAGGATGTCAACACCTCTATTTTTTCCCCACTGATGAAACTGATAGGTTTTAATTCCACACATTTAAGGCTACTTCAATCTTATTGAGCATGCCACTGTTTATAAATGGGGTCATGTGTCAGAAATGGATCAAAAGACTTTCCAGTAACTAAAGTATGTCTAAAAATCCTGCCACCTTGGCTTAACTCCAGTTCTTGCCAAATAATTAAGCATTAAATAATTATACTGGTTAGATGCTTGTAGCAGTGATAAGAAGAGGCATGTGTTGCTATTTTCAGTTTATGGAATCAGGCCTGAGAGCTAGGTCAGGGTGTTTTGTGTTGAATTGTGTCCTCCAAAAAATATGAAGTTCTAACCATCTGTACCTGTGAATCTGACTTTTTTTGGAAATAAGGTCTTTGCAGATGTGATCAAGTTAAGATGAAGTTATACTGGATTAGGGCTGGCCCTAAAACCAATGACAAGTGTCCTTTTAAGAAGAGGGATATTTGAACACAGATACCCAGAGAGAATGCCATCTGAGGATAGAAGTAGAAATTGAACTGATGTATATACAAGTCAAGGAAAAATTAGGATTGTTGGTGATTGCCAACAGGCAAGGAAGACTTTCTCCCTAGACCAGTCAGAGGACAAAATAACCCTGCAGACTCCTTGGCTTCAGAATTCTAGCCTCCAAACTTGTGAGAGAACAGTTTTTTTTCCTTTTAAACTACCCAGTTTGTGGTAATTTGTTACAGTAGCCCTAGGAAATTGGTACACATAGAGGGATAGCAACTAAGCTAAAGGAATGGGCTGGAGTTGGGATAGGGTTCAGAAACCACTAACTAATGTATAAAGAAATGTCTAGAATCGGGTGACCAGTTTTGGGTGGAGCATGACAGCTACCCAAAACTAGAATTTTTAAAGGAAAGGAAAATTTGTAGGTTATTGACTGGTCAGAGAAAGGAAGTTAATGTTTTAGATATTAACCCCTTATCAGATAGATGGTTTGCAAACATTTTCTACCATTCTATATGATGCCTTTTTATTTTGTTGATGATTTCTTTTGTTGTTCAGAAATTTTAGTTTGATGTAGTCTCACTTATTTATTTTTGCTTTTGTTGCTTGTGCTTTTGGTGTCATATCCAAAAAAGTGTTGCCAAGACTAATGTCAAGAATTTTTTTCCTCTATGCTTTCTTCTCAGATTTTCCAGTTTCAGGTTATTTAAATCTTTAACATATTTTGAGTTAATTTTTGTGAATGGTGTGAAATAGAGGTTCAATTTCATTCTTTTGTATGTGGATATGTGAATATGTTGGAAACTCCCATGTTCACTTGCATCTCTGGGAGAAAATACACATTATTTTTTTAAATTTTGCTCTTACAAATTATTGTTTTAAAATTTATTTTATTTATTATTTTTTAAAGATTTTATTTATTTGATAGACAGAGATCTCAAGTAGGCAGATAGGCAGGCAGAGAGAGAGAGAGAGAGAGAGAAGAGGAAGCAGGATCCCCGCTGAGCAGAGAGCCTGATGCAGGACTTGATCCCAGGACCCTGAGATCATGACCTGAGTGGAAGGCAGAGGCTTTAACCCACTGAGCCACCGAGGCACCCCTGTATTTATTATTTAAAATTAATTATTTTATTTTGACTTACAAATTATTGTTTTCCTAATCATTTATAAAAGCCTTGTTAGTCAAAATTTCTCCACATCTGTATGCACAAATATGACAGGTTGAAAACTGGTTCTCATACATCCTTAAAGGAGTTAAAAATATTTCCTTCTTTGACTCTAAGAGGATACTTATGGGCCAAATTTCTATTCTGTGCTACTCAATTTGTGGCATGTTAGGAAAGATAATAGCCATATGTTGTCTCATATGATCAGTGGTTAGTAAGCCACAGAGCTTTTAAAAGGCTAGGTTAGAATACACAGCTATCATACTCATGACACACATTTAGTGAGATAACTAAACGTCTTTAAAAGATGTCACCAGGGGCGCCTGGGTGGCTCAGTGGGTTTAGCCTCTGCCTTCGGCTCAGGTCCTGGTCTCAGGGTCCTGGGATGGAGCCCCACATCGGGCTCTCTGCTCTGCGGAGAGCCTGCTTCCTCCTCTCTCTCTCTCTCTCTCTCTCTGCCTACTTGTGATCTCTCTCTGTCAAATAAATAAATTAAAAAAAAAAGATGTCACCAAAGGCCATAGAACAGAGATAACCAACTTGGTTCTTATTACCTGTGATTTATTGTCTCACTTGAGAGTTGCATGAACACATTTTGTCAGACAAAGTATCCTAATGTGGGGTTTGGTAAACATATTCACTGTGTCTATAGAGGAATTAAACTCCAGATTTTGAAACCGTATCTGGTTTAATATGCCTAACCATTTTTCAAGCTTTTATAGATTGGGTGATGGGCATTAAGGAAGGCACGTGATGTGATGAGCACTGAGTGTTACACGCAACTGATGAATTATTGAACACTACATCTGAATCTAATGATGGCTAATTGAATTTAAGTAAAAAAATGGAAAATTTTTGCTTGTTAACCTAGTATTTTTGAGAGTTCCTTGACATGAAAGTTTTCACTTCAGATAATTTTAGATTTCAAGAATAGTTTCAAAGATCATACAGAACATTTCTGTTTATCCTCCATCTAACTGCTTCTAATGTTAACATATTTTTATTATTATTATTATTTTAATGTTATCATCCTATATGACCACAGCACAATTGTCACAACTAAGGATCAATATTGGTACAATACTCTTAACCACATTGTAGTCCTTATTCATATTTCCCTAGTTTTTTCACTAACGTCCTTCTTGTAAGACTCAAACTGGGATTCCGCATTCCATTTAGCCATTATACCTCCTTAGGCCCTTCCAATCTGTGGAAGACTAGTTTCTTAGTCTTTCTTGTTTTTCATGACCTTGACACTTTTCAAAAGTACTGGTCAAGTATTTTGTACAGCATACCTCACTTTGCGTTTGTCTGATGTTTTCTCATAATTAGACTGAGGTTATGGGTTTGGGAAAAAAACATCACAGAGGTGAAGTGCCCTTCTCACCACACCATGCCAGGAGTATATGGTATAACCATGACCGATCACCAGTGATGTTAATCCTGAGTATTTGGTTAAAGTGATGTCTGCCAAGTTTTTCCACTGTAAAGTTACAAGTTTTCTCTTTCATACTCTATTCATTAGAAGTGCTTGATGTTAGTTTTGAAAAGGGGTAACACTGGGGTGCCTGGGTGGCTCAGTGGGTTAAAGCCTCTGCTTTCGGTTCAGGTCATGATCCCAGGGTCCTGGGATGGAGCCCCACATCGGGCTCTCTGCTCTGCGGAGAGCCTGCTTCCTCCTCTCTCTCCCTACCTGCTTCTCTTGCCTACTTGTAATCTCTGTCTGTCAAATAAATAAATAAATAAAATCTTAAAAAAAAAAGAAAAGGGGTAACACTATCCTCCAGCATTTATCCAGAGATCCTAGAAGTCATCTTGAGATAAACTAATTGTTCAGTGGTGCCACCTTGTGGTTCACTGGCCATATAGAAGCTGTTCTGTGATCTCAACTGAAGGCCACGTTGTCATAGGTCGTCTCCCTCAATGAGATGTTGAACCAAACCCAGCAAATCCAATTTCTAGAATGTACCTTTTTTCAATTGCAGTATATGTTTTAAAAGAAATTAATTTTAAACACCATTTGTGAAAAGACCATTTGTTGAAAAGACACGTAGAGATATTAAAAAAAAGAAGTTTGGTTTTGAATTCTAGATTGAGTGTTAAATAACCTCACAGTTTTCACTGGTCTTTGTGAATATTATACAGTAAAATCACACAGAAAGTCTTAAACTATAGATGTGGGCTTTTCTCTGCTTTTCCCCTACAATCAATAATACCACTAGTATCATGCAGGAGTCACTAGTTGCACTGTATTAGCAAAGATTCCTGAAACAGAATTTGCATGCAAAGTATGACTTTTTAATAAATTCTCAAGCATCACAGAGCAAAGAGAAGAAAATTCTCCTAGCCCCTACTCCTATTATAAGAAAAGAAACTGCTGCTTAAATCTATTGTGTAAGTTCACAGTTTTTTGTGAACTTACATATTTTTGTGAACTCTCATATTTGAATAACAGAAGATGATACGTAGTAACAATGATTTGTAGCCATTCTTGACGTGAAGTTCAAACCTACTGACATTCAGAATCAAGTAATCTATATCTTCACCTCAGGCAGCTATTTGTCTTGTCATCAAGCTCATTCAACTTATCCAAGTTTAATTATTAATAGATGCATCTCATCTAATATAATTTAAGGGACAACAGAAGGTCAAGTACTCAAAAAAAAAAAAAACCCTCCACCTCACTACCTGCAAAAGTGCAAAAATCATTCATTATGTCCTCAATTTTATTAAGGTAATAAAACTCCCTGATTATTCAAATGTTAACCAAGAGAAAGACACACTGAGTTACTATCTGTCATTAACACTTTATCATAAGTTGGATGATCAGATTAGATAACTGCAAGAATGGCAATGAACAGTTAGGTGTTGGTGGAAACAGAAGGTGGGAAAAGGAAAATATTAGAGTCTGAGAGTTCCAGGAAAGGTTGTCCCTGGAATGGAGAACAAAGTAAAGGTGAGTGAGATACTCAAAGTGTGAAGGGAGGTAAAAATGAGTTGGGTGGTTGGAGAAGTGAAAAGACAAAATGTGACAAGTCTTGATTTTATTAGAGGAATTTGCAGTTTTTACAATGTATACACATGAAACAATTAGAGAATAGAACCAAATGCAAAGACTAATTGTCAACATGAATCCTTGGGTGCCAAATACAGCTTAAATACAGTTTAAAGGGTTCAAGAGAATGAAAATGTGATGCCATGTTAAGGTCTTAAATAAAATCCTAAAAAACAAATCCCTGAGTAATTTATGTTCCTACAACTATTTTCTAGGGCTGTGCTCTAAAAGACAGTAATTGGGACAAATGTGTATTCTTTTTCTAGGACCACCTGAAATTATCTAGGAAAGAACATAAATTCCTCAATGTGTTGATTTCAATTTAGCAAGAATTTGTGTTCTTAAGTAATTAATTTAGATAATCAAATAAGTAGCATTATTTAGTCTGTTTCCCCCAGGCAAAACACTTTATCACTGTTCTATTGCTCTGCAATGCCTCCAACCTGAACATTATCATTATGGGTCTATCCTATCAATAGAAAAGGTGGCACGTTCCTGAATTTAGAATACTAGGCACATTAAAAAAACATTGTTAAAAGGTATATGTGCCTGCTTTAAACAAAAATCAGTGCAGGAATATCTTGATATACATAACAAAAAATGAAGGGGTGGCCATAAAAGAATTCTCTAGTTTACAAGTAGACTTGTACTAGTTTTCATTAAACAACAAACTTCTTAAATTTATTTTTGGAAAGTCAAATTACTACCTTTCAGATTACTTCCAATTTAGGGGAATAATTCAAAAGTAATACAGCAGGTCAATTTATACATTAGGGATCCAGAATCAAACTATATTGCAGAAGAAAATTGTAAATTTTCAGTATCCTGGTCACTTAAGAATTAGCCTTGTTGACTTCTAACTGACCAATCAGTCCACCGTACTTCCTTTTTGCACACAGCATCTTAAGATTTCCATTTTTGTTTCATAAGCTTGGTCTGTGCCTTTGGCCCTGTTAAGATGGAGATAAATAGCTGTTTCAGTTATTAATTATTTCTATTCGCAAATCTAAGGGATAGATACAGTCATGGAAAGGAAAGTAGGGAGAGGGTTAGTGCTAAAAGAGGGAATAGGTGATAAGCCTTAGATAGGACTCAGTCTTCACAAATCCTTTATTAAGTACAGAACCACACTGACAATAAAAGGGTAAATTAATTACATAAGACAGTGTAATGAAAAAATACATTAAGGTAATAAAATCTAGTTATGAAGCACATAGTTATATCAAGGATTTAGTCACTCCATCAATAAAATTCAGTAAAACATAAAAGTTCTTGAAGTCTTGGAATACATTTCTTCTATTATGGTATCCCTAGTGCCTATCACAATGGCTGATACATAAGACCATTTTAATAAATAATAGTTGAGTGAATGATGAATGGAGTAACTGAAAAGCTTCTTGGAAGAGGCAGAATATCAACTGGACCATAAATATGGCATAACATTTTAACAAATTCTGAAGGGTAGGGTAGAACCAATGAATGACACGCCATGAACAAAGGTTAAAAGATATGTCGAGTATAAGGTACAGCTACCAAAGAAGAAAAGAAAAGGAAAAAGGGGGAGTGGCCATACAAAGAGATGAAAAGAAGAGGATGTGAGAATGCACCTGTTTATGCTATGCTAGAAAATTCAGTGTACAATTTTTTAATTAATATCTTGTTGAAAAATAAGTAATCATGGAGTAATTAACCATTAGTTGTTTAGTATTTTATGACTGGCTTCTGTTAGTTAATGGTCTGAATATAAAGCTCAGAGTGGTTAAGGCACTGAAAAATTAGTACTGAATTTCAGTAATGATCAATTTCTTGGGGATTACACATTTTAAACCATAACAAATGATTTAAAATAGCAGTTGTGACAGCTGTGTTGGAAAAATCCATCATTCTGTGGCAGTTAATTACTATGTTTTTCCCCAGAAAGAATACAAGACAGTCCTTGATGGCCTTGTAATTTTGATTAGGCTAAAAACTTTATTTTTAATCCTGCAATTAAGGAAACTGTTGTGGAAAGACTGTCAACTATTCAGCACTTCCTACATTGTCCTTTCAGTTATTTGCTTTGCCTTCTGTTGGCAAATCTAAACCACATAATCCCCAGGGCATTCTTTCTTTCTTTTCAATTGGTTTTGTGGTGGTGGAAGGCCACAAGGCGCTCACTACACTCATGTTCATTTGGTAACCTTGTTTTTTATTCACACGGTTTTTTCCTTCTAGTCATTTGTTTGAATGCCAGCTTTCTCCTAAACAAATCAAGTGATGCTTCAAGGCCACCAAGAGTGCAGTCATAAACAGCATCTGGGAGTACTTTGTGCTGTGCTGTGGAGGGATGAGACAATATGGCTAACAGGGTAGTTTATGTCAGCATTGTGTTGACAGAAAAATGAAGACATGAGGCTGGAGAGAACTTTCAAAATTAGCAAGTCCATATCCAGGGACTTTAGACTGAAATGAGAAGTAATAGTGGTTTGGTTATTATTTGAAAGTCTTTTCATTTTGTTTCCCTTTCTAGTCTTAATCACCACCAGTAGGCTCAACAACCCCTAAGGGACTGGTGAATTTTGAGCAGTTAGGGTTTAGAGGTGTGGCTGAGATTGGAGGGAATCTAGCACAGATTGGTAGTAGTGATGAGTGGGTAGAGCTGGGAACATAGAAGAGAACATGTCAGTCAGCCTTCAACTTCACAATTTCATCAGTAAGATTTATTTATTTCTAAAGATCGCCAAAGGAAGAGATGCAGCCTGTTTGTAGAGCTCCTTAAGCGATTTCTACAGGCTTCAGCTTTAGATTTGCTTTAAAAGTTTGAAGAGACTCACAATGTGTAAATATTTGAAGTACTATTTGAAAACTGACAAGATTAAGACTCACATTTTGTAAAACTCTCACAAAGCCTAGTGGGATTTTGCTAGGCCACAAAAATCATGCTCATTATGTTTGATTTTGGGACAATAGTCATTTACCTGACAAAGATCACTGAAGAGAGTTTCTGATTTGATATTTGCATGAGTACCCCATCATTGCAAAAGTTTTGATACAGCCAAGTGTATCAAAGTTGGAGAATCCATTTAGGATGTGACTTTCTTCTTTTGGAGAGAATTCAGAATAATCAGCAGCAGATATTTCTGGATTTGAGCAGATAAAGCCTGGAGTTACATAAATACTATTTTAACCTTGGAGTTTTAGGATTGAAGCCTTCTGTAATCAAGATGCTACAATTTTCAGGGCAAACACTGCAGTACAGTGGTGGGGGTCACAGGAACTACTCTTCCTTCAAGAACAGTAACAAAGAGATTGTTGCTGGACTTTATATACATTGTTTATGAGACGGTTGTCACTTTTAGGTCACTATGAAGAAATGCCATATCTTTAAAAATATAAGAATAAATCTGCATTCAAATTGTGTTAGCTACATAAATGAAACTTACATTATAAGCTGGTATATCATAATCCTGAGGCTTCATAAATCCTCTTACCTAATGATAGTTGACCCTTAAACAACACACATTTGAACTGCAGGTTTACATATATGCAGATTTTTTTCAATAAATATATGAAACTTATGATACCAATAAGTAGAGCAGAGTACTGTAAATGTATTTTCTCTCTCTTATTATTTTCTTAACATTTTATTTTCTTGGGGTACCTGGGTGGCTCAGTCATTAAGAGTCTGCCTTCAGCTCAGGTCATGATCCCAGGGTTCTGGGATGAAGCCCCACATCTGGCTTTCTGCTCAGTGGGAGCCTGCTTCTCCCTCTACCTCTGCTGTTCCCCCTGACTGTGAGCATATGCGTGCATGCACGATCTCTCTCTGTTTGTCTCTGTCAAATAAATAAATAAAATCTTAATTTTTAAAATTTTCTCTAGCTTCATTTATTACATACAATACAGTATAATACATATAATATATGCATATATAACATATAATACATATATATCTTACAAAATATGTGTTAATCAACTATTTGTATTATCAGTAAGGCTGTCAGAAGCAGTAGACTATTAGTAATTAAGTTTTCAGAAAGTCAAAAGTTATACATGAATTTTGATTATGTGGGGGGTTGGTTCCCCTAAACCCCACCTTGTTCAAGGGTCAACTGTAGTCTATTTAGCTATACATCTCCACTACTGGACTGGCAGCTCTCTAGAGGCAATATTTTTCTATGTATCTTTAGATTCTAGCACAACGCCTGGTACATAACCAGCATGCAACAAATGTGTTGAACTAAACCAAATCAGTCTCCACATGGAGCTCTAAATTGGGAGGAGATATACAAGCAAAGGTGTTTATATGTATACGTGTGTGTAATGTTAGAAATTACATAGCTTTCATGCCAGCTTATGTGGGAGAAGAGTTAGAGAGAGCCCAAAGTCCAATGTGCCCCATGATACAGTGGGGTTTCCTGACAAAGACTGTAAAATTCTGCACGATAGCAGAGTACTCCAGGAACTCAAAGGCCATTATTTGTCTACAGGTTAATTTAATTTTCCTGATCTTACAATCATCTTTGTGTTTCCACTGTGAAGCCACTCAAAATTCTTCAGAGCTCTCTTCAGTCAGAAAGCCTCAAGGGAGAAGATATGAGCTGTTCAAGGTCAGGGTATGAACCTACATAAGTAATAAAATTGCCAAGGCTCTTGCCAAATTAGTTCAAGTTTGTTTTGTCAGGTGATATTACCCAATTGTTATCCATATTTCCCCTAATCCATAGCTACTACTCCTAAAATTTCTTCACCAAAGATCTGCTGTTTATACACACTTGTTATGTCAACTGTGAGTACATGAGATGCTGAGATCTCCAAGTTCCTCACCTCTTTTTTTTTATTAGCAAACCCCCAAATTACCCAAACCTTAGCTAAATGGAGCCAAAGAATATGTACTGAAACAGAAATTTTGCAGTTAAAAAGCTACTGAGCCACCAGCATAATCAAACAGAATAATGTTTTTCTTCATCCAGAAATATGTGACAGTCATGGTCTTGCTTATTAGAACTATGAAAGGAGTCCGAAGAGGGCCTTCGTGGTTTCAGTGGCTTTGTAGCTTAGAAACTTCCCTGTAATTTGAGGCAGTTTGTGTGCTTATACGGCAGCTTCAACTAAGTTTTATTACACTTGTTATTACTCCTGCAGGGAAAAATAGGTCAAAATATGTAGTAACATCATTTGCAAATGGAACTGCTTTCTATTGTGTTACAGCATTCAAACACTGAATTGCACAAAAAAGGAAATAAAAGTGCAGTGTTCTTGGCTGCAGGATACATACAACATTTGCTGGAAGTAAATGAATAGCTACTAGTAGGCAACTAAGGAGATACCTCAATGAACTGTTATATGAAAGCACATCACAGTCTACAGGGGACAGAAGTACAAAGGTACTGAGGATTGGTGCTAGAAAGGGGTGACATAAAATTTTCATTGCTGGTCACAAATTCAAGTTTAAAGTCTGTAAATGTGCTCATGCTAAGGAAACTGTGAGATTAGGGTCCATACCTTGTCAAACACTCTAAAAACTTTCCCAATGCTTTATAAAGCAGAGTAAAATCATGACCTAGTGAAATATGACAATTTAGTACTTCATGGGGGAAGCCTTCTTCTCCCACAATCTTCTTTTTTCTCTCTCAGAATGACCATACACTACAAAAATAAAAGGGGACTCAGCTATCAAAAGCCACCTTTGTATCAAGATTTTTTTTTTCCTTTCGGTTTTCACATTCTCCCATTGTAACAGTATACGTTTTGTCTTTAAAGTTTTTCTGGGCTTGACCATGTAGGTAGTGTGTGAGGGCATGGGCAAAGGCAAAGAATTAAACTTTCTATAAGCAAACAGGTTTCAACACACAACAGATAATCCTTCATTACAATGTCACAATGTTTTAACACAGATTGCTTTCTTTATGCAATGCATGAATCAGTTAACACTCATGCAAAATGCATTCCATCTGCTCAGACAGATGTAAGCTGCAGTGTTTCCAATTCTATCAAACAGCACAACTAGTTGAAAGAAAATCACTGAGACAGATGGGTGATGGGGATGGAGAGGGACTCAACAAAAAGAAGCAGCTTTACCTCAAAATCTACCCAATCAAAATAGGATTCTCAAATCTCCCAGGTTTATCACAGAGGGACAAACACAACAGCCCTTAGCATGAAGCTAAGGTTGAGAGGATGCTGAAGCATTACAGGAAAAAAAAAGTCCTTATAAACATAATTGTCTCCACAATCTATAGCAGTGATTAGTGGTTCTCAAAGGCACCTTAGGAGAATTTGCATTTGATGGGATGGAACTAAACCTTGAGGAAATGCCAAGGAGGAGAGAAAATGGAAAAGGAAGTAGCAGTGGGAAAAGAAAGAGAACAGGCACGGAGTATAAAAGATTGAAAAAGAATAGGAGAAAAATGGCTTCCATAGAAGATAGGCCGAGAAATACCAGTAACTCTTATAGTCTAACCAATGCTATAAGGCATAGATATAAAGAAAGTAAAAGATGTATTCCATCAATATCAATATGGTAATTTACCTCTAACTCCCAGGTCCTGCCAGCCTAAAAAAAAAGGGTGGGGTGGGGAGAATCTTCATTCTAGCCCCTGGGTTGATTTTAAAGATACTTTTCCTTGAATTGATCTTTGTGGATAATGCTCTATGCTCTAGTCAGATGTTTACTCCCTTAACACTCCACTCTGCTGCCCCATTTCTTTAGGATCCTCCTCTGGTCTTTTCAATATCAAAGCATTAGCAACCTTCCTTTATCGAAGTATCAGGAAGGTCTTCTCCAGTGACCTTCCTCCTTACTAAGGTACTACTTAAGCATTTTAACTGGAGATGTCTGCTTCTGGGGGCCTTTTTAACCTTATGGAATTATCTAGGTGGTGGGAATTTTAGCACATTTTGGCTACTATAGTGCTGGATTTGTCAATAACAGGCTATTTACTTCAAACCTACAGAAATGAAATCCGGGGTGTGAAATCAACTAAAGGGTTCAAAGTTAAACCCCTCAGTGTACTCCTCAGAGTTATGTGGCAAACAGAGGTAGGTTCAGGGAAAAGGACAGCGGGATAGAGCCACCTAGAAAATGCTGAGCTGAAATTTGTAACATAATAAAAAGAGAATGATGCTAGTACACAGGAGAATAGACTACAAGTATAGGAAGATCTTAGTTAAGGCTACCAGAAAGAGGAAAGCCTCTGAGGCAAGTCAAATCTAGCAATGTAATATGGAAGACTAAGTGACAAAGGCAATAATAAGATTGATTAATAAGGCTGAAAATACACATTTATATAAAATATCTGCACATTTTAATAAAATCTGCATCCCTGTGAGTGTATATACATATATACACACACAAAGGAAGACTGTTAGTGGGAAGCAATGTGGGGGTGTAGCAGTGATTCCCAGATTTGAAGGAAAGGACAAATGAAATCTAAAGGGATCGTGGGATCATAAAGAAACCAACTTTGCTTTCTTCACAATTTTCACTTTTTTCTTTCCTCCTTCAAATAGCTTTACCTTTTTTTCTTGCTATATTTTCCAATACTAATCTCTTAGATTAGTATCATAGCACAATTAAACCCAAGATTCTTTTCCCACTCTGGTGCTCTTTTCACTCCTTCACACAACTTCCATATTTAATAAATAGTTACTAAATCCTACCTATATGCTGGACACCAGGCAAGGCATTATAAAAATAAGTTACCATTTCTACTTTTAAGGAAATTTTAATATAGTAGTAAAGATACACAAACTACTATAATGCAGGAAACAATGTAGCAATTTTCCTAATAAGGGTACAAAGGAAGTGTTACAGTATCCTTAGAAGTATTAGAATTATAGTTAAGATTCTCCTATTGAAAATATTTCACAAATCCAGACCAGTATTCCCCCCCAAATCAATGAGTCTATATATTTGACTATTTTCAAATTCATAGTTTATATTGTATTATATATAATATAAAAAGATTATATAAAATCACATATGATTTTATATGTAACATTTATACTTCATTAGGTAAAGGTTCTACATGATCTCATATTGATTATAACATCACATATTACTGTTATAATCATAAGCTTCAGGATGGGTCCATGATTAATCTAATGGAGCAAACTGCTAATAGTTGGAGGATATAAAGAAAATAACTGGTATAACAGGATGATTGATTTTTTTAAATGTTTTAATCTCTATTTATAATGAAAAAAGAATTTTATTATAAAAATTTCCATGAATTCAAATACTGGTACAAAGGCATTTTTTAAATATTACTTTAACCAGCTAAGTGTTTACCTGGCAATGTTGGGACATATTAAATAAAACAAATATGTTTGATGAGATTTATTTTCAGAGTGGGTTAGTATAAATCAGGGACTGGAACCCAATTATTAGTCTAGAATTAGGCCACTATGTTTAGGTGACCTATTTATAATCTTAGCTAGCCCCACATGACTAATCATCAGACCTTTCAAAAACCATATATTCATACCTGGCTTAAAACCAGAGTGTGGAGTCCAGAGAAGATACTTCACCCATACTCGACTTGGACAAGAGAGCATTTGTAATATGTACCTTTAAGAGTCACTTTGCCTTTTGAAAAGATTAAACAATTATATTATGCTTCATTAATTTAGCAGAACTTTCAAGAAGACCAATCTGAATTGTTTCAAAATCAAAATGAAGTAACTTCAATATATTGATCCTGGTTGCCTAATAGACAACCTTGGGGAATCTACTTTAATGACTGGGTAAGAAAGATTTTCACTTAATTCATCAACACTGTGCTAAGGTATAGTTTTACACTATTTTCTACTGTACTCAAGCCAACAGAAACTAACTGAATGCTTGTTTGCAAAGCATTGAGCTGGGAAGTGTGTGACAGAAAATCTAGGGCTGCAAAAAGGACTTAAAAAAGTGTTCTTCTAAATACATTAAATTATCTTCTTACTATTGTTTATTATATTCATTTGTTTTGACAACACATTTTTCCAATCAACCAAGTATTTATGAATTATTATGCAATAGGTTTATTTACTATTATTTGATATGCATGTAAGGTTCAAAATACTGTTCTTATTCAATCAAAAGTATTATTGGATTGGATAAATATCTGATTGAATACATTTTTAGTATGTTAAAATATTTATTGCTGTATGAATTATGTACATATGCATGTGTTCAATTTCTAAATACATGAATATTTTCTTATTGCTTTCAAAATTGCACTGAATTTTGGTCACAGAGTATGTTTTGAAGGATACAGATTTTTTAATATTTAAGGCTTTCTTTATAGCCAAACATACAGTAAATTTTTCAAAATGTCTCTTAAGTGTTGGGAAAGAATGTTTATTCTTTAATAGCTGGTTGTAGAATTCTACATATTTCAATGAAAGCAAGCTTGCTAATTGCATTTTTATTAATTTTTTGTCAACTAGATCTGTAAAATTCTGAGGCATCAAAGACTGTCATTGTGATTGTGGATGGATCAATATCTCCTTGTATTTCTATCAATTTAGCTTCACTTTTAGGATATATTCTTTGGTGCATTTACATATACTTCTATATGCATATACCAAAAATGCATATACCAAATTTTTTACAAAAATTTTTATGACTATGTAATAAACTTTGAATTTTAATATCATTATGCAATAAACTTTTTTCAATAGTAAAATATATTTATGGCGAGAAAAAATATTCATTTGGGACTTCATAACCAAATTAAAACTTATAAAAAATCTGTTGACTTTTGTTGATTACTTTTTGCTTTGGTTTGTTTTAAGTGCCTGAATTAATATTTTTTGAGAGCTATGCCACCTAGAGTACTCCATAGGCTAAGCAATGTTCCTTGGACCAAACAGAAAAAAGAAGTGACTGAAGTGGGTTTTCCCTGAATTGACTGACAAATGGCTGTGTTAGGAAAATCTAAATGAGGAAAAGATCATCTTGACATTGCAATAACTACAAGGTTTTAAGACTAGTATCTTTTTCGTTAGTAAGTCTTTGACAAATACAGAAATAGATTTAGAGGGCTACAAAGAAAAGTAGTAAAGGCACATGATTTATTTCTTTATACCAATTTGATTTATTAATGCAAAAAATCCAACTCTTTTCAACCCCAAATTATAATATTTACATAAGTAGTAGCTCAGGGGCCTTTGCCATTTGTGTGGGTTTAAATGTTTGTTGCAACCCTTAACAGCTGCTGAAATACTGCAAAGTTTCCTTCATAAAGACAATTATAAAAACAAATCCACTGTCTCTCTAAGCCAACACCTGAGCTTCCACCAAACCAAAATATACTGGTTCCAAGGGTCTTCACTGTTGTTTTGGTCATGAGTTACTGTCATGAGTTAATTCAGAAGTTGCTCTTATTTTTAATACATATACCTTTATTCCATTGTGAACTATGAGAAGTCAGAAATATATATATATATATATATATATACACACACACACATTTATATATATAGCCTTTTACTTGAAATAATTTTAGAATTAGAAAACATTTGCAAAGATAGTACAGAAATATCCATAAACCATTCACCCAGCTTCCTATAATGTTTACATCCTGCATAATCATGGTACAGTGGTCAAGAGTAAGAGAATAATAATGTTATAATACCACTGACCAAACTAGTTGTTCACAGTTTACCACTTTTCCTACTATTCTTTTTTGTTCCAGCATCTGATTCAGGATGCCATATTGCCTTTAGTTGTTGTGTTTCCTCATTCTTTTCCCATCAGTGAGAGTTCCTCAGCTTTTCCTTGTCTTTTATGACCTTGACACTTTTGAAACATAGTGGTCAGGTATTTTGTAGAATGTCCCCCAATTTGGGTTTGTCTAATGTTTTCTCACAGTTAGACTGAGATCATGGATTTTGGAGAAGAATCCCATTGAAGTGATGTGAGCCTCTCAATGTATTGGATTTGGGGTACATCATATTGAAAGGTCTTATTGCTGGTGATGTTATCCTTAATCCCTTGGTTATGATAGTATCTGCCTGGTTTCTCCATGGTAAAGTTACTCTCTCTTTTTAATCCATAAATATTTGGGGGCTGTATTAGAGGCTCTGTAAATATCTTGTTTCTCTTTAAGTTTTTGCCCACTACTTTTTGCATGTATGTGTTGATCTGCCTGCACCAGTCAGTACTGTGGTGTTCTAATGGTGACTTTTCTATTTCTTTCATTCCTTCATCATTTGAGTTGAAATTCTTCTGCAAAAAGAGTTGTCCCTTCTTCCTTATTTATTCAGTCATTTATTTTATATCTGCATGGATTCTTGGGTATTTATTTTATTCTCTGGATTATAGTTTATATTATCTTTATTTTTTATATTATCTTTATTTTAATGCTCAAATTGCTCCATCTTTGGCTATTGGGACACTTTCTGCAACCACAAGATGCTTTCTTCAGGCTTAGCTTTTATTTTTCACTGTTTAGCCCTTAAATCAACCATGAGAAGTCAGAAAATCCCTATATATTTATGGGACAGGACCTGAAAGACTGTGAGCTCAGGGGCACCCTTAAGAAGGATACTGTACCTGCAAAAATTAAGCTTTCTCTCCAAGAAACACAGTTACCTTCCATTATCTCTCTTCTCACTCTCCTGAATTTACCACTCCCAGTGTGGACTTTGAGAGGCAGTGAAATTGTTTCATAATTGTCATACTGAATGGATCCCTGTGGTGTGTGTCAGCAGCTGTTAAAGAGTGCAACAAGCATTTAAATGCAGGGAAGATTCACAGATTATAATAGATATTTAAGGCAATCTTGAAGGGGAAAAAAATCTCCCAAGAGGAGGCTAAGTGGTAGCTGTGTAGAACGGAGGAGTAGAACCATCCACCTTGACTGGATGAAGGTGGTTAGTGGTGGTGCTGATGGGATGATTAGATGTAGGCTGTCTTCCAGGCCAAACTGAGGTGGAGGATGGAGGGGGATGAAGGGGACAAAGACTGGGGGGAGAGAGTGGAGGGGAGAAAAAGAAGAGGAGGAGGAGGAGGAGGAGCAGGAAGGAGAAGAGGAAAAAGGATGAGGAGGAGGGGGAGAAGAAATAGAGGAGGGAAAGGGAGGGGAGGGAGGAGAAAGACCAATTTGCCTTGAGAGTAGGCAAGGTCTGAAGTCAAATCATTTCATCTTGCTAGTTCTTTTTGCTTAACATCTGTAACTTTTACTAGCTGCTCAGCAAAATTCAGACACCCTAAATGATCTAATTTCATTCTCCTGAATTAATTCTGGCCAGACAAAGTCCTGTCTTACAGAAAACTAAATAGAAACTAGTTTTTCTACCACAACATGCTTAATTAAGTACTAATTTTATAAATTATTCAGGTTTTGAGAACCATGCATATGTGTGCATGTGCATATGTGTGTTTCACTTAATAGAATGGAACAAAACTCTATTCCCTGAAAATAACAGTATTTAATAATGCAATTGCTTTTCTTTTTTAACCTTTTGTGCCTTCGCCATCCTTAGAATCACCTCTAGCATTTTCCATAGTGCCATCCCTTCTTGCTTTCCAGGAAATATAATCAATATGATACAAAACCTGGGCTTAGGTTTCATAAAAATCGTATAAATCATGTATCATACCATCCCATAGCTTAATTATTATTCCTTGTTCACCATTTATACAACATTGGTTGTTTTTCCCAGGCTTATTCTTCATAAATGGAATATAATCTCTTCTAACATTTTAATGACTAAACTCCTAATTCTCAAAAGAGCCACTCACCATTCAGATCACTTAAAACTGTTAAAGTATGCATTAGCTAATACTATTTGCTGCCCCTCTTACACAAATATATTATCCACTGGGAACAAATTTATTCAATTTGCTTAGATGCTTTAAGAGCACAAATAAGCACAAGCCCCTCGACCCAGGTTTTAACATCTGCCACTAATTGTATTCATTGTAAATGTTGACTTAGAAAAGTTAAAGGCACAAATATACCCATTTTAAAGCCAACTTTTTCTCTGTATAGTTTGTTCGTACATCAAATGATCCATATCATAGTACCAAAATATTCTGTCACCCATTGTTATTCTTTGAAATGAATGTCAAAGGAAAATCATAAGAAAAGCACTTCAGAGACTAGAAAATATATTTACTCTTCATTTTGGAAATGAGTGACAACTCTCCTTTTATTCTTATATGTTCTTAAAAATGTCTTATGTTTCTATTTAATTTGTATAGGATAATTATCTGGCTGATTTTTTTTTTGCCCCTTTGTAATTTTAGTGACTAACCAATATGAAATTCTTTTTGCATTTAATATAAGGCAGTCAATGGTGGCATATATATATAACATTATTCAAAACTAGCTCTTGGGTAATCCATTTCACAGTTAAGGTTAAACTATAGTAGAAAATAATTTAATGTAACAAAGACGCAAGTGTAATTATTTTCAAAGTTAGAAACAACTCACAACTTCTTCCTTGATGACAAAATTATTTCTGTAACTATTTTACTCCAGGTAAGGATGGTCTGTATCTTATCACCATTTCATTTAGTGTGAAACTCAAATATATAAATAAAATTCATGGCAGACATTAAAAAGTCTTGATAACTAGATGAAATTCACCTAATTAGATGAAAATAACCTAAACAAACTCTTTCATTTGTAATTTATGGTCAAGTGATTATTGACAAAAGTGTCAAGATAATTATGGTGAAGGAATAAGTATTTATAACAAATGGTGTTGAAATAACCTGCAAAAAAATGAATTTGTATCTCTCCCCCATACCATATACAAAAACTAACTTAAAATGGATCACCTACCTAAATGCAAGAGCTAAAACTATAAAACTTTCAGGAAAAATATATGGGTAAATCTTTGTAACATTGGGTTAACTAATGTTTTCTTAGAGCAACAGAAGAAAATATAAATAGGATGACTTTATCAAAATGAAATGAAAAGGAAATTCACAGAATAAGAGAAAATATATCAAATCATATATATGATCAAGAAATTGTATTAGTAAAGGATTTTAAATTGACATCAACTCAAGGGAGATATACAAGTGGTCAATAAGCACATGAGAATATACTCAACATTATTAGTCCTTAGGGAAAAGCAAATTAAAACCACAATGAGATACCATTCTATATCCATAAGGATGGCTATAATAATTTTTTAATTAGTATTAAGTATTAATACTCCCCAAGAGTATTGGGGACGATGGAAAGAAATCACAACTTTCATCCCTGTTAATTTGAATGTAAAATGGTTCAGTCACTCTGGAAAACAATCTTACAGTTCCTCAAAAGGTCACATATAATTACCATATAACCCAGCAACTCCACTCCCAGGTATACACCTACTAGGATTAAAGACATATATCCATGCAAAAACTTGTACATGAAACATCAGAGTAACACTATTCATAATAGTGAAAATCATTAAACAACCCAAATGTCCCACAAAACTGAAGAATTAATAAAATGTGGTATGTCCATACAATTATCTATTATTCAGTCATAAAAAATGCACCGATTCATACTACAATATGAACCATAAAATGTAGCACTATTATTTGTTTTCAAAAATGTCTTATGCCTCTACTTAATTTGTATAGGATGATTACCTGGCTAAGTGAAAGTAGCTAGTTAACCATGGTCACATATTATGTGATTCCATTTATGTGACATTCCCAGAATATGCAAATATTCTGAGACAGTACATTAGCGGTTGCTAGAGGCTGGAGAGAGGCAGAATGTGGAATGACTGTTAATGTGTACAGGGTTTATTTTGTGAGTCATAAAAATTTTCTAGAATCAGATAGTGATCATAGTTCACAAATTTATGCTTATACTAAACCACAAATTATATACTTTTATTTTATTTTTTAAAAGATTTTATTTATTTATTTGATATACAGAGATCACAAGTAGGCAGAGAGGCAGGCAGAGAGAGAGAGAGGAGGAAGCAGGCTCCCTGTGGAGCAGAGAGCCTGATGTAGGGCTCGATCCCAGGACCCTGGGATCATGACCCAAGCCGAAGGCAGAGGCTTTAACCAGCTGAGCCACCCAGGTGCCCCCCAAATTATATACTTTTAAAGAGTAAATGTTATGTGAAGTTTATCTCAATAAAGCTGTTACCTAAAAATGAAAATAAATTAAATACTGACTGTGGGAACATTAAGTATGAATTTCCTCTAGTCTTTACAGAACAGTTTAATTTTTTTAATTTCTTTAAAGAAACAGCTTAATAATTATTAGTAATGCATTAGAGTAATACATTAATATAGAGTTAATCTCTTTGGACAGTGAAGCAAGCTCTGCTATGGTAGAAAGAGTATGTCGGGTTTTTAATTTCAGCTTCACATCACTACCTAACTATGTGACCAATCATAGGCAAGTTATTTGTCCTCTGTGAGTCTGTTTCATCATCAGTAAAATAGGAATGATGTTACCTTTCTCGCAGGAATGTTTTAGAGATTAAAAGAACATACATGAAAGGAGTAGCATGGTACCTCACACATAGTAATCACTAAAAGAATATAAAAAACCAAACAACTAATTTATTCAGTGCAAGGTGCTGGGCTTAAGCTTCAAAAACAAATTAGTCTAGGACTTCACCTTCAAGAGGTTCAGGGTAAACTAGGCAATTAAAATTACCACCAACAAGTTTTATTACTCTTTATAAGCTTTTTGTGTGACAAGGGTTCCCCAACTACCCATATTGTTCCCTCAGAAATCTTCTGCATGCTCCCACCCTCCACAATCAAGCATATGATAATAGGAACACCAAATAGTGTAAAGAATTCTACTTATGCACGTGGCTGTTATAAAGTAGTTACCGCTCATCTGGGATATCTGGGATATCTATAATATATTTTTCTAAAGTATTTTCCAATAGAAGTCTGAGTCCCTGCACTCTGTTGAGGAACGCATTCCAGTGTGTTTCTGAGATATATGCAGTCTTCTCAGTTGCTTCAGTTCTCTAAACTCAAGCCAGAGTTTAACTTAATTTTATCCTATTTTATCTTAATTCATAATCCTCATTGGGTTATGAATCACTAAAGCCATGCTGACACTGGCTATATACAATTATTCATAAGTAATTGACATAAAAGTGCTCTAACTTATCACTGGAGAATCTTATCTGGTAGGTTTCATTTTTAGATGCTATTAAAGCTTGAAGACAACCAAGTTCAACCAGAGAACATGGTTTGTTTTGGCTCCTATTATTTCTTTTTCAAATTGTCATCTTATAAAGTTTACTGTTTTTTGTAGGTCTATTTGTGCATGGGAAAGGAAACCCGGGTCTCCCAGACATAGTCAAGTTATATTACAGCACATTCAATATTGCTCAATGAATTACTTTTTCATCTTCTACATTGATGCAATCAATGATACAGGTTTTTCTCATTTCTTTATTTAAAGAGATCTATTTGAGCAAGAAATTACAGGAAAGCAGACCAATAAAATATTCATAAAATAGGGGCGCCTGGTGGCTCAGTGGGTTAGGCCTCTGTCTTCGGCTCAGGTCATGATCCCAGGGTCCTGGGATCGAGCCCCACATCAGGCTCCCTGCTCGGCGGGGAGCCTGCTTCTCCCTCTCTCACTCTCCCTGCTTGTGTTCCCTCTCTCGCTGTCTCTCTGTCAAATAAATTTTAAAAATATTCATAAAATAATAACTATTCATCTTAGAGGCAATCTTTACTCTTCTAAGTATACTTCTCTTACCCGAGAATAACTTCATTAATTAAATTTCCTCTTCCTCTACTAGCTCCCCCCCCCGAAAAAATCCCAGAAATTAAAGAAAGTAAAAACAACCCTAAAAACTGTAAAACTGATAATAGTTTCTTTTTACACTGGTCAAAATATATTGGGTCAATGAGATTCTGATTTCTGCAACCCAATACATCACTTCACCCAGGTGGCTCCATCTTGACCCAGACACTGCTATAGCGAACAGATGTTTCTCAAATTTCACATGACATTATCCATTCCACCTGTTTTTGTGACAGATGATTTACTTTCTGACACTTAAACAAATCTCCCTAACCTCTCCTTCCACCCTCCCTCCAAATCAGGTCACCTCAACAGAGAATTGCTGAACTTAAATGAGATTCTAGTCCAAACCCTTGGGTTTGTAGGGGTAAAAAAGACCTCCAGAAAGGGAAAGTAAACTTATTGGTGTCACTTGGAAGAGTTCAAGGTGTGGCTAAGCCTGAAATTCTGCTTCTAGGGTCTCAGTCTCAGTGCTTTTCTATAACTACATAATTTTATCTCTATAGAATCTTGGATATCTATCTATCCATCCATCCATCCAACCAACCACATATCTTTCAAATTCCTCCCCTTCTGACACCATGAACAAAGAAAAGAGTGAAGATGTCACACTTTTTTTAAAGACAGGTTTATTAAAGGATAATTTACATTAGTACAATTTACCTGTTTTAGTGTATATTTCTATTAGTTTTGACAAGCACATGCAGTCACGTAACCACCACCACAGTTGAAATATAGAATATTCTCACTATACCAGAAAAATCCCTTCAGGTGGTATTTTATTCTTACTATATTGACAGTGCTGGCAATAGACTTACCAATCAATAAAAAGTTCTCTTTGACTGAATGTTTAACTTAATTGTGAGGGAACCAAAAAAACCCTCTTGATCCCATTTTTGCTGGAAAGCTTTCTAAAATGCCAGAGTCCATTCGATCCCTTACTAAGTAGAGCAGAGAAAGGCAGGCGATATAGGTCAATTTACTTGATCAACTAAGGTTCTTCAGGTGACAATCTTGTGAAGGAGTCTATCAAATCAAAGAAAGGAAGAAAAAAAAGGAAGGGAGGAAGGGAAAAAGGAAGGAAGCAGCAACAAAGAGGGAGAGAAAATAGTTTAGGAAACTTCGCTTTTTCATATATTTTGCAGAGTTAGTCTTGAAGGTTAATATAGACAAAGGATTTGTGAAACCCTGCTGAATGTATGCCCGCCCACCAAAAAATGCCTGGAAATAGCTTTTTAAGCTTGTTTCATTATTTCTTTCATTATCTTAAAAGTTATTTATGCAACAAAACCCCTGGTAAATTAAGGCATTCTTTGGTTTGGCTGAACCAATTGAAATATGATTGCAAAAAATTAGTTTCTTTTGCCTGAAATATATAGTTCTCTACAAATTGATGCAAATACCATCATAGTTTTCGGTAAGGTGTGTTTTTCTTTTTTCTTTTTTTTTTTTAATTTGGCCTTGGTTTCCAGAACATTCAGATTTTTATTATTCAATTGAACTTATTTCCTTATCTTAGGAATTCCTTATCTTATTGAGAGAATTATCTTTATTCTTCTCCTAATTGGTTTCTGATCTTTCATCTTAATCTTAACAATGGATATTAACATTTTAAATGACTTCAAATCCTCTGACAAAGAGCAAGGTTTAATTTATAAATTATTTACATTTGGTTGCTTGATAGCTGGCTAAAGAGTAATGTGCAACATGAATCTTTTGCTTCTTAACTGAAAGTCTATATATTAAGAGGGTTGTAATTCTAATCAAAGATTATAGAGAAATACTGTATTCTGCAGTATTAGAAAAATAAAAGTAATGATTGCTTAAAAAAGGAAATGGATCAATCTCATTTCTTTAATATGCTGATTATTGTGTTGCCACTATTTCCAACAATGAGCTATTAGACTCAAATAACTAATAAAAATAATAAAAGTAAATAATTTTAGATGGCTGTCTATGTACTAGAATCTGTTCTAAGAATTGTTACATATATAAATTCAGTTAATCCTTACTATTTGCTACTTACTTATTACTGAGGATTATTATTATACCCACTGTATGGATGAGAAAATTGAGAGGACACATGTCCAGGATCATGTGTGACTGAGCCAAGGTATAAATCCAGAAAAATCTAGATCCCATGTTTTTAATGATTATACAATACTGCCTTTCACTATTTGTCGAGTAAAATAATTTTTAATTGAATCTCAGCAACCCACTTACTGATTAAACTTACTTGATTTAGCATCTGTTCAAAATAGTCTCATATATGTGGATAGTTAATTTTATATACTGCTGTATCTAAGAAAATCAGACCTTTTTATCCCTATAAGTGGTCCCGAGGTCCCTATTTCTGTCTCTAAAATGTCAGTGGTCCTATGGCAATGGTATCCTTACCCTGGCATATAATTTTTTTCTACTTCCTGAAACTGGAATGGCCTACAAACATAACAAATATTGATGTTGTTCTGTACTGCTCTTGCATCCATGAACGTTATTAACTAATGAACACGCACATTGGCAATATCAATTATCACGCCATAACATTCAAATGTCAAATATCCAGATGTTTAACAACGTATGTACATAAGCACTAACCCTATGACATAATGGACTAAAATGAGATTTTTCATGGCATTCCAGGAGCATTAGTGTTACTTTATTACAGACTGTTTACATACCATTAAAGATCAAGTGGCAAAAGTGAAAAATAAACATAATCCCAGAATTTGGAATTCTGTTAAGAATAAGAATTCCAGTGAGAGTTGTTAGGTACCTAGACACTTCCTCAGTAGAACTTTCTCATAACTTTCTTGGTTTTCAAATTTGTTGTAAGCAACTATTAATATATCCGAAACAACGTATTTAGATCAATTTTCATAAGATAAAGCTGTCTAAAAGATTTTTCTTTAAAGAAGAAACTATTACAGAAAACAGATCAGTAGAAGAAGCAATAAAAATGTTATTACTACCTTGAATTTTCCTTTCAAGTGAGGTTGATAAACATAAAACTTGAAAAAGTGATAAAAATTCGATAAAATTATTTTCATGGGTCATATGGCTTACAGGAAAACCATAACCGTTGTTGATTGACTAATAGGTATAGAATGACAGCTCATCCTAATGTATTATTACATTTGCTATTCTTTTAATGTTAGGTACATTTGTGTGGTGTTAGAAAGTGAGGCATGGTCGCCTAGGTGGCTCAGTGGGTTTAAAGCCTCTGCCTTAGGCTCAGGTCATGATCCCAGGGTCCTGGAATCGAGTCCCACATTGGGCTCTCTGTTCAGCAGGGAGCCTGCTTCTCCGTCTCTCTCTGCCTGCCTCTCTGCCTACTTGTGATCTCCATCTGTCAAATAAATAAATAAAATCTTTTTTAAAAAGTGAGGTATGAAAAAAAGTGTGGCATGAGCTGGTACCTTAATTACATCTTTCATCTTCCACAGAAAACCATAATATCTACAGTGGTTTAGTGGATTTCATGTTATCTTCTTTCTGTCAAAGTCAAAGCACTATGAAAAAATATTGCTGTCTCAGAAAAAGTGAGGCAGTAATATCTTCTATTGGCAATAATTTTCCTTCATTCCTTTGTTTTATAAGTTAAAGATCGTTCAGAAGATAGTCACATGAGGAAATAATAAATTATGTATGTTGCAAATGCAGACTTGTCTCCCAACTAGAGGAAGTGAGATGTTGTAAGGAGAAAGCTTCCAGAAACTCCCCCACCCCCAATCTTCTCAATCAGAATAATTTCAATATGTCTCTTCCTCCTTCTCTCCAACAACTTTGTCATTCATAACTCTTTTTATAGTACCTATTACAATATGCACTGTATTACAATGATTTCTGAATTCTCCCCTAGTTCAGCTATAAAGGTATCTTTCCTCCTCCCAATTCTACTTTTTACTTCTTTCCTCAGAATTTTCCTCAGAATTCTGTCCTTGCATTTTAACCATTTGGTATTGTTTTCTTCATTGAATCAAAACTCTTGTTTTTATCCTTGTTATTAAATCAGATCACAGAGATGACAACCTCAGGCTCTTTTCCCTCTGTTCAATAGTTTATACATTACCATACATACAGCTCATGACTGATTCTGTCAGGAGGACAAACAGTATACTCCCCCACGTCACCAGGACAACTCCATGTTTATGCCTATTAATTTAGATTCTCAAATGTAGATGCCTTTGTCCTAAAAGGGGGTAACTAGAATTTACCAAGCAATTCTTAAGTACCAGGTACTATGTCTTTTGAAGTAAATATTGCCATCCTTAGTTTTATAGATGATGAAACCCGATGCTCAGATAAGTTAAATAATTTGCCTAAAATCACCCAGAAAGGGGCAGAATTAGAGTTAAAACCCAGGTCTGAGGGACTCCAAAGCTCAAGCTTTCTGCAATATACTATGCAGCTCCCCAAAGCAACCCAAGTTTTATTTATTTAAAACAAGAATAAGGAGAGCTAATACAACTAAAGATTCCCTTGTAAATACTGAAACTCAGCCTAGAAAGAGCAGAACATTCATCACCTGACATGTGCACTTAAACTGTTACATACCAGACCATAGCAAACCTGGGTTTAGTCAACTTGGGTGCAGGTTAAAAGAAATGTAGGTGAAGTGTACTAGAGTATAAAAAGTTTGGTGCTTCCTGTGAATCAAATGATTAAGTTTCATCTGAAGCCCATTAACCAAACATAAAATTATAATCATGTGGCTTGCAGATGTTAGTGTTTCCTCAGTTTCCTATAAGGACTATATCAAACTTAGGCTGTGTCTTCAGGCTATGTGTATTGAATGAAATAACCAGCCATACAGTTAATCAAGCATTAATTTAGTCAAACAACTGGTTTGACAAAGCTTCTTTTTTATTATTAAGTTGATTGAAAAAATTAACTAGAGCAGACCAATCTGGCAGCAAAAATGAAGGTCCTCAAATCAACTGCAAATATCTCACTCTATAAATACTACCAGGAGAGGGGATCATACAGCTCTCTCCATTACCAGCTGCAACTTACGTCCTTTCTGAGAAATCCTGCCCAGGTTTTCTGATCTGAAATTTATGTAAAAACATTTAGTCAATTGTAAGCCATCATCTTGGGGATATTTACTACAGAATGCTGTTACAGTACTCCGAACCATGACACTAAGCTGCCACCAGTAACTTGCCAAGGAAGAATTTTGTGAAGACAAACCCCAAAATGCTATTCAACTATATATTAAGATGTAAGGAACAAATTGCTTAAGTTTCCAATTCACTAACAGAATACATATGCAAAGTGAGGAAAAATAACTAATTCTATAATCAAAACTAAGGCTACAAGTATTTCTACATTTTTAGGGATTTGTGGGAGTAGAGGAATCAGATTTGCTTTTATCAATGCCCAAGGACATGCTTTCATAATTTATAATTTGTTTTTATTATGAAAGAGAGTCTTAAATACCTTCCTCAAGTCTATATCCTCTAAGGAGTTAGTGTGGAAAATAATGTATATAAATGCATATACCTGTCATGGGGACATATAGTATATGCAATAGGGGGAAAAAGGAGTACCTTCAAGGATAAGTAATGTACTAAGGCAGTGGCTCTTCTACTTGGTACATGCATCAGAAATATCTAATCTGTTAAAACACAGCTCACCCGCTCCCACAACCAGCACTCCTTCCCTAGTTTGAGTTTCTGATTTAGTACTTCTGGGGTGGCAACCAAGAATTTGCACTTCTAATGAGTTCCTGAGTGATACTGGTGTGGCTGGTCCAGAGGCTAAACTTTGAGAACCACTATACTCAAGGCATTAACACGTGAAAGTAGAATCTGTGAATCAACCACTTCAAAAAGTCATAAAATAAAGACTAAAGAGTCATTTCAAGGATGGCTGCAACACAGCACTGAACTTTACAGGAAGAAACTGGTAAGCCAGAGAAGGTAAAAAAATTAATTTCATTACTTTGTTGCTGGGTTTAGTTTGCAAGGGTATTTTAATAGGGTATTTAAAAACTTTTTAAAAAATGACTATATCTCACTTTCCTTTGCCAGCAAAACTGTTAAGATCTTGGGGGTTTGGGGGAAGTTTGAGCATACTTTCAGTAAATCCTTACTGACTAGATTTTAATTCCACTATGTTTTCTTCCAAGACTTCAGTCCTGGCTTCTGGGCTTCTCTTAAGAAAGTGGTCCCTACTCATACCACTTCAGCTGACTTTCTTATTTGAAAACATTGGTGCTGCTTAAGATGCTAACTTTGGGGTGGGAGGGGAGTAAGAAAGAAAGCTCATGCACTTGGCCTGGTTTAAATCCTGCTGCTTAGATTTGTTACATGTTTTAATCCCTGTTTTACATGGCCAAATATAAAAAAGGGGAAAAAAGTCCAAGATTTAAGTCATCTGAACAAAGAGCAACTGGATGATCCAAAAGCAGATGAAAGAAGACCACATTTGTAAAGGGAATATAATCTCTTAACTATATGCTGCTCAGGACATCTGGATAAATGTGCTTTATTGATATCTGGAAAGAAAGACAAAATTCTTAGTAGAATTCATGATCACCAATGTCCCAAACTTTTTACAACCAAGACCAGAACTTTCACCATTTCACCTTTTTCCGTTAACCTAAAACGGCCAAATCTAAGTGACCATTTACCCCAACCCCTCTAACCCACCTTCAGTCTAGATCCCTGAGCCTGCATTTTCAGCATATTGCAAGGTTCTGACAGTATTTTTCTTTCTCCCAAGAGTTCGTTTTCTTCTCCGCCAAAGGACTGAGTAGGACCCACAACTCTGGCTGAAATTCAGGTGAGCAAACAGAAAATGGCATTGCAAAAAAGATTGAGAAATTTGTTTCTCCATTGTCTAATATAGTTTAACTTTTTTCTCTGAATTGACAAACAGTTGCTTTGAATATGTGTGCCTGTGCATGCGTGCGCGTGTGTGTGTGTGTGTGAGTGTGTTCTCTTCACTGAACAGGCCAAATCAATCAGCTGTTTAATACCCTGTAACCTAAATTGTAAGGTTAAGTCTCTCCAGTCTTTCTTTTTTTGTTGCTTTGCATTTAAATACAACAAGGTCAGTGGTGGGTCATTCTGAGCAAGAGATACTTGAGCCTGAAAGTGAGAGAAGCAGGCTCCCTTCATCAAGGGCAATTGGATAACCTCTGGCAAAGTGTATTTTGCCTTCATTCCCCTGTCCTTCCACTGGCCCCTCCAACATTGTCCATAAGGCTCTCCTCTTACATAGTTGCTACATCTGGCTTTGCTTTTCTTGGGAAAACCTCTCCATGTTACAAAAGTCTCCCTCTCCCCTCTCTCACAGCCATCAAACATAATTTACCTGCCTTGTACCTCATTTCCCTTGGGATCAAGGTGAGACCTAATTTCATCTGTAATAAAGTATTAATTAGTGGTTTAATGCATTACTTAATTTATAATATGCATGTGAATCGGTGATTTTTGGTAAGAAGTCCAGGTGAATGACTCTCTAATAATGGGAATTTCAAGGAATGTGGCAGATTTTTCTGTAGGACATATTTTTGGTCTGGGATATCTTTCCTGCAAATCACTCCACCACAAATCTCCAACTCCCCAGTACATATATTTAATTTTTTTCTGAAAATTTAATTCTGAAATTCTGAATTTCTGAAAAAAGAAGTAAATCCTCTCCGAGGTTTCTAGTATACACCTAGAATCTCGTTTCAGATAGGCAGTAGTTCCCAGTGAGAATCTCTGGAGTATGTCTTGAGCATTTGCTTTTTTCAAATTATTCTGCCAGAGGATTTTGATATGTGCTCCTGCTTGAGAACCATGGAAATACAGAAATAACAGCATTCTGCTCCATCAGAAGGCAGCAAGTCCAGGCCTGATATTGCCTCTGCTCACAATGTTGCTTAAACACATTTTCTCAGTTCATGTGAAATTATTGATTTCACTGAAAAGAACACAACATTAATATCCAAGAGTATACAATCTTTCATTTAGTTTCTCTCACTGCCTCTCATCTCTCTGCATATCTAATATCAGTGGTTATTTGACCTGGTTACAGGGCCATGTAAGGAAAAATACAGAGAAACTTTTTAAGGTGACTCAGGCCAGGCCTTTATTTGATTTCAGTGCTTTCAAATGTTCATTGCCACTAATATACTTGGGACAAGTTATGCAAAATTCCACATAATAATACAAAGCACATGGAAATAAGCATGGTACAAAAATGATTCTAAAAAGTCAAGTAACAAGTTTCTTTTACAGTTCTCCAGATTCTGTAAAAATAAAATGGACTCACAGCAGAAAAGGTCATTTACCATACTTAGAATTGGTAATATCCAAAAAAAAAAAAAAGGGAGATATAAAAAAAGAGGAACTTGTCAAGGGAAAGAGATGTGAAGGGAGCTGATATGAGCTGAAGAGAGAGGTTTCATTTTTAGAAGCTGGAGAAACTAACTCCTGATTGATGAATATTTTTCTCCTTGTTTTGATAAACACCAACAGGCCTCTTTTTATGTTTCTAGTTTTTATTTAAATTCTAGTTAATGCACAGTGTAATATTAGTTTCAGGAATAGAATTCAGTGATTCATCACTTACATATAACACTCAATGGTCATCACAAGTGCCGTCCTTAAGGCCTATTGCCCATTTAGTCCATCTCTACAACCACCTCCCCTCCTGCAACCCTCAATTTGTTCCCTATAGTTAAGAGTCTGTTTCACGGTTTGCCTCTCTTTTTTTCCACCTTAATGTTCATCTGTTTCATTTATTAAATTCCACACAAGTGAAATCATATGGTATTTTTCTTACTGACTTATTTCGCTTAGCATAATACCCTCTAGTTCCATCCATGTCATTGCAAATGGTAAGAGTTCATTCTTTGTTATGGATGAGTAATATTCCATTGTATATACTACATCCTCTTTATCTATTCATCAGTCAATGGATATTTGGGCTCTTCTATAATTTGGCTATTCCAACAGACCTCTTTAGTGTAAATTTAAAAATACCCTTTACTCATAGCTGTCACTTATAAGAGTCTGGAGGTACACTTGAATCATTTCTGGTTTTATAAAATTATAGTTTTTATTGGTTTAATATGATAATATTTATTACTATAAGTTTGAATCATCACCATTTTAATTATGTTCAATCTGGTATGAAAGGGGAAAATTAGATATTTTATCTTCAGTTTCCCAGGAAGAAATAGGATATTTAGGGGATAACCACCTGGATGCATTAGTTAATACCTGGGAAGCCTTGAACAACTGAGTGTGAGTTAGCAAGGGATAAGAACATGGTACCTTGATACAAAAGTGAAGCTTTACACCTCTAGTTATTTGACCTTAAGCAAGTCACTTCCCCTCTCAGAGCTTGAGTTTTGTTATCTGTAAATTACACTACCTCTAGGGAGTCCTTTCATATCTGTCCTGCAATAGTTTAATTCTTTAATTCTTCTTCATTTGCCTCAGCTTATTGAGTAGTGAATAATAAAATAAACTTTAATTAAAGGAAGGCATGCTTTCACCAGTTCCCCCACTCTCAGGGGTAATAACATTTTTATGATGTTTTCAGTATTGATGACAGGCTTTTTGCATGTTCTCTCATGGGGATAATAACAGCTACACTGTATAATGGGTTTTGTTGTCCTCACTATTTTTGTGAAACTGAGGCTAAGAAATTTTAAGTGACCCACCTCCTGGTCATTCACATCTGTGTGACACCAAAATACATACTCCCAGTGTGGCATAGCAGGGGACTAGGCAGACTTGATTATACAAGGATAGAAGCTGCATATTTTAAACTTGTGTCAAAATAAGTTCCTACATGAATTTTTAGCTGACTACTTAGAATCTATTTCATGAACCTAAACCGATACCTCCCTGTCCAGAACCTTCATTAAAGGAGTTAGTCTTCTAAATAGTATGTGTCTCCTGTTTAGTTTTTTGAGGGAAGAGCTTTCCTCCTTGAAATTGTATAGCACAATATCAATACCGTATCTAATTTATTTCTGTGCTGGTTAGTTCTAAAACCTATATTGTGCATCATTTTGCTGTTAAAAGATTATACATAAAATTTATTCCTAAAAATAAAAGCTCTCACTCAGTGAGAAAATTAAATCGAATCTTTCTTAAATATTTACTATTCAGAACAGGCACTTTGTGAATGGCTAATTAATTTCTTATGTAGCTTCTAATGTTCCCCACAAAATGTACCATGTAATTTAGCTTTGTCAGTTGACTGAAATGATAATTCTCTAATTCTCTCTGTCTTCATCAGAAAAGCTTAGATTGACTAGAGGAAAACAGTAACACTACTGAAACAGGCAGTGTTGTATACATTGGAGTTTCATCATAAACACTCCCTGGAGGCCTGGGGGCTCCACCTTCCATGTTCTCATGAATCCAACAATATCATGTAAAATTTGTAGTTAACAATCTTCTTGTAGTTTTATTTATTTTTTAAAGATTTTATTTATTTATTTGACAGACAGAGATCACAAATAGGCAGAGAAGCAGGCCGAGAAAGAGGGGGAAGCAGGCTCCTCGCTGAGCAGAGAGCCCAATGTGGGGCTCGATTCTAGGACCCTGAGATCATGACCTGAACTGAAGGCAGAGGCTTAACCCACTGAGCCACCCAGGCACCCCTCTTGTAGTTTTATATAGCATAAAGGTGAGAGTTTTATGGGCCAGGGAGATCCGGTTTCAACCTGGCTTAGTGACTTACTGCATCATTTTAAACAAGTTATTTAATCTCTATGCCTCATTTTCATACAGAAAATGAAAATAACATTCATACCATATGGGATTTCCATAAGGATCAAACAAGTTAATGCCTATAAAGTATATAAAACAGTGTCTGGTATATAGTAAACTCTTAATGTTAACTTGAATTGTTACTGGCTAGAATTGAAGACTAATTTATTTTGTATCTCTACATTATAGTATATGGCTTTCTCCACTTCTTATTTAGGAACTATTTTTTCCTGAAGAAAAAGTTGATGATGGTAGAAGTTCCAGCAAATAGAGTCCTTGGGAAAGTTGGAAGAAAATGACATTGTTTCAGGCCCTATTTCTGTCTCTACTGGGACTCTTGGCAAATCCTAACTAACAATGCCAAATCCTAACAATGCCACATCATCTGGAGACATTAAGTATATTGCTTTGCTGCCTTTTGAGGGATCTTCATAAAATCTACAGAAGCATTATTCCTTCGCAGATTATCAGTTTTCCTTGAGGAAACATTATCTACAAAAGGGAAGAATAGGTAGTACATTCTCTGAGCCATCCTGAAGGACTTAGGAGCTACCTGATATGATGATTGGATTTAAATAGTTCTGGTAACAGTCTACCTCTATTTTGTACTGTAGATCAGTCACGCCCCATGTATCCTTCCTTAGGGTAAACCTCCCAGTGCCACAGGCCAAATGAGTGATTTAACTCACAACTCCCAAAGGAAATGTACCACATGCAACAGGGCTCTAAATAACAAAGGGTCTTTCTGTGAACAGTCTATAGATTGTAGCCAGTGATAACCTGGCCCATTAAATAGAATAACATAAGGTCTTTCACCAAAAACAAAACAAAACAAAACAAAACCATTGATTGCTATTGATTGCAATCACATTAGATTCTTGGAACCACATTAGGCATGATAAAATTGGAGAATGATGAATCAAATCACCAGCCCAGAGCCCATCCTTCAAAAAGTGATCTTGATTCTCTTCTCTAGCCCAGGGGACTGAGCAGGCAAAATGCTCTTCTTGGCCTGTCAAAGAGAAAACTCTCCTTCTTTCCCCTACTTAGCCTCTCAGTAAGGAGGGAATTAGTCACTTGAACTCAGTGGCCCCTACAAGTACCAGTAAAGCAGTTTTGCTATACAGCTTTGAAAGTAATACCAAATATTTGCCAGAAGCAGGGAGGAGTGGCCACTGTTTTAGTCCCAAAGATCACATCCTCCCCACACTTTGGCAACTTCTTAGATATAGGATGACCTGGCATTCTCTGCCATATCACATCAAGTAGGGGGAACAATTTTCCTCTTATTTCTTAACACAGGGCTGACAGGTGGCAGATCTGTGACCCAGGTCAAGTTGGATCTAGATAAGGTTGGCAAATAAAGTACAGGAAAAGTCCAGTTAAATTTGAATTTCAAATAAACAAGTAATTTTTTAATGTAATTATACACTTTTGGGACACACCAACACACACAAAAATGTGTTCTTTATCAAAATTCAAATTTAACTGGGCATCCTATATTTTTATTTTTCTAATCTGGCAACCCTAGTTCTAAGGTCCTTCTATTTCTCTACCATTCTTCACTCCATTTTTCTCATCCCCATACCTGATTACAAAGGACCCTGGAATATAAGATTCAAATAAAGAAAACCACAAAATATAGAATTGAGCAACAAAATTTGATTCAGCACAGTGTTACTACAGGGAGAATTTTGAAAGCAGTATATATTATCTAGTCCCTGCCCTCATAGCCTTTCTAGAATTGAAAAGTTTGATTGGGACCAAGTGAAGCTGCTTGGGTCCACATCTCATTCTTCAGGTTTTAATGCAAATGGATGATAAATTGCATCCTTAAAGATTCAAGTAGCTTTTGCTTCTATATAAACCTGAGATATATTCTCAGGCACCGAGTCTCTGCTACCTTAACTGCATTGTAATTCTCTACCAAGTGCATCATGATATATAAAATTTGAGTAGGGGCAACTGGGTGGCTCAGTCAGTGGAGTGTGTGCCTTCGGCTCAGGTCATGATCCCTGAGTCCTGGGATTGAGTCCTGCATCCCTGCTCAGCAGGGAGCCTGCTTCTCCTTCTACCTTCTGCTCCCCCTGCTTGTGCTCTCTCTCTGACCAATAAATACATAAACTCTTAAAAAAATAAAATTTGGGTAAATGGAAAGGTAATTCACAGCATCAACAGAACTCAAAAGAAATAAATATTCATAAAGGAGTTGAAAGCACATAATTATATATACTAGTTGCTATAAGTTGACAGTAAATTGTGCTTCTCTAATCTCCTTTTCTTGAAGTCCAAGCATTAAAATATGCCCGAGAGGTCTCTTCTAGAAAGCATTTTTGATGCAATGTAGAACACCCATTTTCCATTTTAGTAAGGCTATATGTACTGGATGCCAGCAAACATTTTGGTAATTTCTGTCAAATAACCAATTAATTCTGTCTGTATCTTTTTGAAGGGTGGTGGTGGTGGTGGCGAAGAAATTAGTCAAACCAATTTTTACATTGTCCTGATTGGAGTGAACACAGTTTATGGTCCCTACATATGTACTGTATCTGTTTTCCACTTTTCTTAGATTAGTTTGCACCTTTCTAGTCACATATGTTAATTTCACCCCTATAGTGCAGTTGAGGGGAGGATATAACTATCTCTTACTCATTAAAATATTTTGCTCAAGTGTTAAAAGACATAAATCAAGCATATATGTATGACGTCCTAGACTGATAGAAGTTTCCTAGGACACAGTGCTAGAAAGGTACCCAACAAACCAAGGTGAGTTGGTCAGTGTGTATGTGTATGTATGTATGTTTTTATGTGTATGTATGTTTGTAGAACCTGCAAAATCCATATTACTAAAACTTGTAGAGTGTAACATTTGGAGGAATTTAATTTTTTTGAAACTTTTTTGAAATCTAAGGTAGTTAAAAAACCCATTACAGCAACTGGCAAGCATGGATAGAAGGCTAAGAGAAGCAAGGACATTTGTAGGCTCTTATTTATGTGTTTTTCTTTCTAATGGCTGCCAATCTTCCGAGTCAGGAAATATTTGCACATGTTCTAGACATCTTCCTGAAGGTATGAGGCTCTCTTGAAGCCATCCTTATACTTGGTCATGCCAACAACACTACAGCAAACTACAGTACCCTGAGAAAAAATATATTCTTTCAAACTTCCTAAATGACTCATTCAGCAGAAAGTAATAAAAAAAAAATAAGGCTAATATTTCCATCCTTTGGAAATATTTATCTCTACACACTGCCACCTTTTTTTATAGTCAGAGTAGAAAGTTACTTAGGTGGTATAATTTTGAAAGGCCAACCTGTCTCCACCATTGGCTTAGCAGGGTGTCATTAGTCAATTCTTTCCATCAGGGCACATCTGCAGAGAGTCCCTGTTAAAATATGTCATTTGGGAGGGGGTCACTTTTGTACACATCTTTTTAGTCCCACACCCATATGTATTTTGCTAGTTTCAAAGAGATTACATAGGTGATTAATATAGATTTTCTGGAGACATATAATTTTTTCAAAATACCTACTTGTACGATGACAACACTGATAATAAAGGGAGAAAATGAGCATAGGCAATAGAAAACATATTATATCTACATTCCAAGTTTTGCTTGTCATACATACCTGATGTCCTTGAGCCTACTATGTGCAAGACACCTTACTAGGTCCTCTGGAGGTATAGCCCAAATTAAAAAATTCCCATCTGTCCTTGAAGAAATTTGCATACTAGTTTTAAAGACTAATAAATTCTTAAGCATTCATTCCAAGACTTGTAGCTGGTTTTCTACTATCATTCCAACACTTTATTTTGTGACAAGGTGGGAGGAACTTGGCAGCTTGAAAAATTCTTGTAGAGGTTAACCACAGGAAAGCCTCAAGATGTAAGTTCTGTTGAAACATGTATGTCCATTTGATGGGACAATATACAGAGAATTTTACTTAACCAACATACCTCATATATACATTTCCTCACCTCAATGCTAAATCTGCCTCCAACCACCTGCTCAATTCTCTTCTGCCAGCCTCTAATCTTTCAAGCCATAGCCATTTAGCCCCTACATGTAATTTATTCCAGTCTAGACTCTGGAATAAAATCTATTGTTAAGTAGGGACCATACAAGGGTACCCTAAGTTAAATATATATACATTATTACATAACTTATATAGTATGTATATATATTTGTATATATATTTGTGTGTGTGTATATATATGTGTGTGTGTGTATACATTTTCCACCCTTGTTCCTACCCTAAACTATATCTATCTATCTATATAATTTTCACCCAGGTTCCTAGAAATACATCTATTAGAAAATACCCCAAACATTTAAAATTTATTAAATTTTAATATTCCTACCAATCAGAAACCAATCATCCACAAAGGAGATACTGAAGTTCTGTTTTATCTTTGAGAGACATTAACTTTCAATTATCCTTGTTGTCTCTCTCTTCTCCGAGGCTCCTAGTAGGAGCAGTAATTGAGGCATAAAGCCTCTGGTGCTGGAGACAGACCTCTGCTCACTAGAAAATAATAAAGAAGTGACAGCAAGCAATCTCTTCTTTCCTAGGGCTTTCAAGAGTTTAAGTAGGAATTTAGCTATGAGCTTCAAGTGTCCTTCAAAGGCAATCTGATTTGTTCCTGTCCACTTCTGAAATTCTAAATCCCAGAAAAATTTCCTCAGACTTGAATGTGTCTTAGTGCTTGTCATGAAGGAAACAAATATGCTGAGGGACACATCATAAACAATCTTCATAACTGACCTCAGTTCACCAGGTTCCTGTATACTCCTCTACTTGGGCAGGGTTGTTTTTTTTTTCAGCTGGTTGATCTAGTTGAATGATTTTTGACTCTGGGTTGTATACATTGAGCTGAATATAATATAGTAGAATTAAGAGCACAAACCTAAAAGCCAGGCAAATGTTGGTTTTACTACTGACTCTGCAACTTACTTGGTTTGTGAACTTGTTTAGTAAATCAAGTTCTAGGATCCTCAGTTTCTCCACTTATGGGATGGGAGGATGATGATAACAATAGTGCCCTCTTATGAAATATAAATAATAGAATGCAAATTAAGCACTAGGAACAATGTAAGCATTCAATAAATGTTACCCACTTTTAGGACACTAAGCTCACAATCACTAAAGTGACTAAAATTTCATTCTCCACGTTTTTTCTTCCTCATCCAATTTGTATACCAACTAATTAATTTAATTTAATTTTATTTTTCTCAGAGCCAAGGAAAGCTATCCTTCTGTGAGAATTCTTAAACTTGTCCTTTTTGATTATGGCAGTGTTTTGTTTTGTTTTGTTTTGTTTCTCGTCAGAGTTAATGATTTATACAAAATGTTACTGGCAGTGCTTAGAATATAATCAATCTTTTTTTTCCCTCAGGGGACCCTGAATAATCCAACCTCCTTTTCCTATTCATAAAGGGACTCTGCCTATAAATGACATACCTAAAAGGAGCTTTCTTATTTTTCCAACACAAATTACACACAAACCACCTCTATTTCATTATTTCTCCAACTGAAATGACACACAATTTATACCTAATTTTTCCTCTCTTTCTCCATGCTCTGGTGGAGGAGGAATTTGTTATAACCTGGGTATAGCTGAACAGGAAAAAAAAAGACTTCAGGTTAAAAAACTGCTTATATATTCTGATACCTTTGATATATTAGCACAATTTTACTCATAGACCTCTTTGTAAGAACCTGACTTCAGTATAGCCCCAGCAACATAAAAATCTAAGAGCTTCCACTTTTTCTTGAAACCTCCAGAGAGCTACCATGGCATATTCATTGCTAAATGCAATTTTAGCATCACTCACAAAACTACCTTAGACACAGATACACAAATATGGTAGGATATTGGAAATTCTTAAAACCAAGTTAGGACTCTTTCTTTTTTCAAGAGTTAGAATTGCCTAGATGTTACTTGCTAGTGTCTGTTTCACAAAATGTACTGGAAACCCAGCTAACTTTCTTTAGTGGTCAGATACTAGAGGATCAAGGAAAACAAGAACTCTTGACTTCAACAAACTTTACTGCATTTACTGAGAATCTGACCACAATCCTATCTATTTATCTGTATGTCAATATATATATAATTTATGTTCTATATGGTATAACATGTATACATACAAAGATATAGTATATATGTTCATATACATGTACTTGCATATGCATGCACGCATTTGCATATATGTATATATTCATACTTCTACATATATGTATATATAAATATATATGTATATGCAAAATAAAACTAAATTTTTAATGTATTAGACACAAAGTACATTAATGTTTCTAGCACAGCTCCTACTCACTTCCATCTCTAAAGCAGTTTATAAATGGATGCCTGGGTGTCACAGTTGGTTAAAGCATCTGACTCTTTGCTTCAGCTCTGGTCATGATCTCAGAGTCGTGAGATTAAGCCCTGTTTGGGGCTCCATGGCTCAGGTCGTTATCTCAGGGTCATCAGATTGAGCCCCTCATAGGGGCTCTGCACTCAGTGTGGCATTTGCTTAAGATTCTATCTCCCTTTTCCTCTGCCCCTCCTGCTCATACTCTCTCTCTCCCTCTCTCTGAAATAAGTAAGTCTTAAAAAATAAAATGGTTTATAAAATCTTGCCCACATAAATTTTCCTCAGACTCATAAATTAGGAAGAGCTTTAAGTGTATAAACTAAGCATCAATTGTGGAATGTTGTATTTCTGTTTTTAAGTAACTGTTATACTCTCCACAGTGATTTAGACTTATATTTTACAAAAAATATATATAATTAGGATGCTCTTACCTGATTGACCAAAGACACAATGCTATAGTTTACTTGTCTTGGATTTTGTTTAGAAATACATATTTGTCTCCACACATTTGAATTTGACTTTCTATCCCTAGAACAACTTCATAAAATCAACTTAATTAGAAATCAAAGATATGAGATCCTAACTTTTGCTTTACCAAAACACACCAAATACAGACTTTGAATTTCTCCCCATGTATATCTGTGAACTTATTAAACAGATTACAGTAGTTGTGAAAAATTAATTGTGGCCTCCAAAGAGCACAAATCCCACATATAACTCTGATTTTCACCTTTTGGACCCATGATGCTATTACTTCTTCCTCCCTCAAGATTTGTCAGGAGGCAGAAGTAAATTTTGATATAACGCAAAAAGGAAAAGACAAGCCTACAACTCAGAGCCTAGGTTGTATTCCACAGCTGGAGAGATGTCATGGTTAAGATAGAAATATTCCATCTTTTCCCCCAAGGCTTTTAACTCTCAGTACCTTCCACTAATTTGGTCCCCTGAGTCTCAGTTTACTTAGCATATATTAGTTCTTTTCACCCCTATTGCAAATATTCAACCTCAGTTCTCTTATTGAGGAAAAAAAAAAACAACCTTTTGTCCTAGAGTCTCAGCTAGAAGCTTCATTATACTTTCTACATTCAGGGAAAAACAAAACAGAACAAAACAAAAATTGCCATCCTTAATTCTTCCCTCATTTTCCCCAATTTGACCCTACCTTTCCCTTTCCTTCCTTTTATATATCACTCCCTCCTCAAATGTAAAAGCCACAATCAGAGGGAAAATAACCTCCTTCCTTATGTCTACTAAAACTAAATCAATAAAAGACCCCCTATGAACCATGAGAGACTATGGACTCTGAAAAACAACCTGAGGATTTTGAAGGGGCAGGGGGTGGGAGGGTGGGGGATCCAGGTGGTGGGTATTATGGAGGGCACGCATTGCATGGAGCACTGGGTGTGGTGCAAAAACTATGAATTCTGTTACACTGAAAAGAAATAAAAAAAAATTATTAAAAAAAAAAGACCCCCTAAATGTTTTCTGATAACTGTAACTAGCACCTAGTGACTAACACAGTACTTGGGACATAGTATGCATTTGATGAATATTTTAAAAAATTGTTCATTATGGGGGCACCTGGGTGGCTCAGTGGGTTAAGCCACTGCCTTCCGCTCGGGACATGATCCCGGGGTACTGGGATTGAGCCCCGTGCTGGGCTTTCTGCTCGGCGGGGAGCCTGCTTTCCTTCCTCTCTCTGCCTGCCTCTCTGCCTGCTTGTAATCTCTGTCTGTCAAATGAATGGGTGGAATCTTTAAAAAAATTATTCATTATGGAAAATTTTAAACACTCAAATCAATATTTTTATTTAAGGGATAAATTTAATATTTCCTAAGAAGAACAGCAGGAGGGTTACTTAAAAAATGTCAAGCCCCTCTTCTGAGGTGTATTATATAAGGAGGTAATGACACAAGAAAAAGGCAGAACCAAGAAAGGGCTCTGGACTTATGGTATTGCACTAGGAAGGAACCACAATCTTGTAATACTGTAGCCTCAAGTCAGCTTCAGCTTCAGCTCCTGCTTCTGAGGCTTGCAATGTATAATAAAATGCATAGTGTTACACACTTAATGGGCCCTCAAGCAATATTTGTTGGCTGATTTAATTGAGCTATATTTGTAAAATGGCAAGGATGTGAGGAAACTTTCCTACCTAAAAAGAAAGCATTCACAGAACTAGACATTTGGTAGGCAAATAAACAGTATAATTTCAGCCTAAAAGGAAAAATACTCAAACCCCTATCCAATAGGCGTAGTGGCTAGGCAACCCAAATGTCAGCACCATGTTTCTGAAACTTAATTTAAAATATCATAAATTGTATGTCATCAACTTTGAGGACATTTCTTTCCTGCCTTTCTTTTCCCATTCCCTGCTCCAACTTCAAATCCAGAAAATGTAATTAATAAACCTAAATCTCACCTGTCAGGTGTGATTTCCAAGTAAAAGTAATGTGTCAAGCAATGATTTAAAAAAACAAATTTAAGAGTGATACATTTGACAGTGTTTTGAAAAGAAATTTCCATATTCAGCAGTGTACTTCCAAAGTGCAAGCAATTCAGGAATTTGCTTGTGGTTGTAATGCCACACTTTGATACATCTGACTTAATCTGCTGACTACCAAGGGGCAGATGACTCTTCTACTATCTCTCAAGGATAGATGCTTACTTATGTCCAGGGTATTTTTTAAGTTTCAGAACAATAAGATATTTGGGGCAGTACCTTCCTTTTGCCAGCATTAATTTCATTCCAGTTAGGTGTCGGACATATGTGACAATTAAGCTTTAGACCCAATTATAGAAGTTTACCCTATTTCAAGTAAATTTTTCCTTTGCTTGAAATGGTTGACTTAAATCTTTTCTTACTGCTTTTTCTACCCTCACCACTTGCAAATGGCAACATTGATGATTAAGATTAAGGGTACAGTCAAGACTTCATGAAACACAAGGCAAAAATGGTTCATTTTGGAGATTCAGTTATTTGTCTTACCCTACTAGTATTTTGCTTAACAAAGTGGTGTTAGTTAACAGTTTCTGCTTAACAAAGTTATGTTAGTTAACATATAATGAAATATCCTACCTTTACAATACACCTGGTACCCAGTTTTATCTTTTCATTGGGTATTATAGTAATTAATGAGCTAAAATACGAGGTCCTTTTATCAAATGATAAGGAAAGAATAGAAAAAAAATGATGCCAATAATTTTATTAGGTAACATGAGGAACTACTTCAACTAACAACCAATAAGCAACTTCTATTTTGCAAGATGGTGAAGGGGATATAAAAGTTACAAGTATGATGCTAACAGTAAGAATAAGAATAGTTTACATTTTATTGAGTTCTATGAACTATGCTAAGTGTATTGTCAAAAAGCCAGACGAAACCCTTGAGATTATCTAGTCCATTACATTTATTTTATAGTTGAGTAAATTAGCCCAGAAAAGACAAGTTACATGCATAGTGTCAGTTAGTGGGAGAGTCAGTTTGCCACCCACTATGCTACCCTAAAGGGTCTTGGTGTCCCTCTTAACATTTCATAAAATACCTGTGGTCTCTCTGTGTACATTGCTCTTTGGGCAATTGTTTATTTTTCTAATAGTACCTTTAAAAAACAAGTTTCAACCTACTTTCTTTTTACTAATATGGTCTCACATGGGAAAATTCTAAATATTCCTCTACTTCAAGTGACAACTCATAAGCTATGAGACTAGCAGCTAAAGGTGAAGGGGAAACTATATTTTATGACTCTACTAGGGGGAAAAAAGAACAGTACTTTCTCCTGAAAAGAGAAAGAAAAATAAAACCCACTGTTTTAAGTGAGGTTTATACTGGCAGGAGGTGGGAGAGGGTAGAAAGATAGGCATCTAATTAGAAGAAAAAGCAGGAGAGTAAAAGGGTTACAATGTGGAGTGTGCAACTCAGCCTTCATTTCAATGTGCATAGACCTCAGCAGACAGCTGGAAACCTGCCAGAGAACAAGGTCTTGGAAACAAGCTGGAAGACATTGGAGAGACCTTAACCAAAACAAACACCAGCAGGGGATGTGGTTGGCAGCACTGAAAAAGCAAAGGACTCTGTGAGTCACTCTGACATTAATTTTGAATAGTATCATGCTTCCATTTTGTTGTACAAGGTATTTATGCAGCTTTTGATACTGTCTAATACATACATATACATATCTACACATATACATATCTAATATATATAAACAAATATGTATGTTCTTTAGATAATGTAACATTACGAACATTAGAAATATATAAAAAATATGGAATAAAAAATTACATGCAGTATCTCACTCTTCTATTTAATTTATTATTTTTCACATATATGATTTTTTAACATAGCTATAATCAGAGTATATGTATAATAATAAGGAATACTTGGCTTAACATATTAAAGATAGTTCTATGGTGCTAGATATCTTCATAAACATTTCTTTTAAGAGTAATGAAGTTGACTGAGTAGGTATTCACTTCATCTTATTTTTTACTATTTAGGATTTTGCTGCATTTATCTTTTCACAAATAATAACATCAGTTATACACTGTTTTTAAATGTTATCAAATCTTGTAAGGTGTTGTTAGTTCCATTTTATAAATAAGGACATGTATACTCAGAGGTTAAGTGACTTGCTCAAGGTCATGGCCAAGTAAGTACTGAATCAGGTCTGCCTGATTCCAAAGGAGGCCCTCTTTTCAGTACAATATGCCACACCTTTCTACTAAAATAAATCTTTATGCTTTTTCTACATTTTCAGTGTTTATCATAGATTTCCAAAAGTGGGATTATTGGCATAAAAAGTATGAATATTTTAAAAGCATTTTCTATATACTCAAGATTATTATCCAGGAAGGAGGTATTGATTTACAGTAACACCATCCCAAGACTTTTTACATAAGGGCATCAATTTGAGGTAGAAAAAAAGAGGTCACAGCAATGAGTGACAAAGGAAAATATGTCTAAAGTAAGTAAAGCACCTATAATCATCTACCTTCTGTAACATAGAAGTTTCTGCTTTGAAGATCTGTTTGTGAAAAGTGCTCTCTATCTCTGGATCTGAATAGGTACATATAAAATTCTTAGGAATTGCAAATGTGTATAGGACCTAGCATATGGTAGGTAGATACTTCATGAAGATTCCATTAAAAGGAATTGACATGGACTTCTGGCTCCTGATAAGAATGTGGAAAGCTGGAAAGAGTGCCACCCCAAATCTAGCAACAAGAAAAAGCTGAATAATCTACAAAATCATAACTTTTATTGAACCCAGAGTGAAGTCTCAAGGCAACCACCTAGTCTGATGCCTGAAGAAAGATAAACATCTACAAGGAGAGTTGGAACATCACTCACAGGCTCGCCTGTGGCTGCAGGGGAAAGGGAAGGTCATCACAGAAGGTGGTATAAAGAATTCAGCTAAATTTTTAATGAACTGCTAAATGCCACGTCTGGGCTACCCTGAGAGTACAATACCCTTGGGAGCCATAGATAAAAGAGGAATTTATATACAATCACAGGCTTTTCTCTATGGATTTCCAGTACTGACCTAGTAGAGAGCAGAAGCCATTGCAGTAGGAAAAGCATGAAACCATGTTCAATTCCCTTCTTCCTAAGGAATAAGGGCCCTAAGCTTTAAGGAAAGGCAGCAAACTGTTCCACCCAGGGGGATAGAGGAAGACCTACTTCAGTTGGGGGAAATGTAAAAACAAAAATAATTCCTCTACTTCTGAGAAGGGGCAGGAATTAGTCCTGGGCCCAGACCATTAAGAAGTGTCTTAACACTAGCAGAGGGAAAGAATAACTAAGAAAGTCCCACTTCCATGACCCAGAGGCACAGGACCTGCCTAAGGCTGAGTTTGAATCAGGAAAACAGAGAATTCCTCCTTGTCCCACACCAAAAAGAAAATAGAGAATTCCACCCTGTCCCAGGCTAACAAGAAGTTCATAAGAAGGAAAACCAACATACCATTAGGGAGGCACAGGAGCATGAAGAGAGAATCTCTTTGAAGCACAGATGCACAAGGGAGGTCCAAAGCTGAGGGTAGAGCAGGAAAACGGAGAACCCCACCACCATGTTAAGCACATAGTAACAGAGTAACTTGAAGCTGGTGATGAATTGAGGGTAACCATAGCAACAATGTAATCCAAACATAGCTTATTTTATTAGATTGACTCAACCTCCCATATTAATGACCTAGAAGAACAAATGTGCCCATTTCAAGGCATAATTACCATTTACTTCAATCTTTACTGTTCTACCAGCAATGTCTGTCATTCAAACAAATACTTTGAGAAATAAATAATCAAGAAAAAAAAAAAGCTCACTCTCAAGAGACAAAGCAATCAATATAACCAGCTTTAGAGATGACTTGGATATTCAAAGTATGAGACAGAAAATTTAATGTGACTATAATTAATATGTGAAAAGTCAAAGCCCCACATATATTAGATTCTCCAAAGGGTTCGTTTCTATTATTATTATCATTATTTTAAAATGCAAAGCTTTATAAGGGGACTGAAATTAACATTGAGTAAATATTCTTACCATGTCTGGACTGTCAATTCTTTCCAAATTAGTTTGTAATGTAAATACATAAATATAAATGTAATTTGTAATGAAATTAAATTGTATTTTCCATCCAAATTCAAAAAAAAAAGTTTCAGTGAAACATATGGAAAACATGCATGAACAAATGGGGCTTTCAGCAATGATGTTAACTATAAAAATGTCAAGTGAAAATACTAGGAATGATAAACCGTAAAAGAGCTAAAAAATGTTTTTGGCAGTCTCATCAGTTGGCTCAAGAAAGTTGAGAAAGGAATCAGTAAAACTGAAGATAGGAAATAATGGATCCAAGTGAAACACAAAGAGGAAAGAGAATAAAGGCAAATAAACATATGAACACATACACACACACATAAGAAACAAAATAGAGCATCCAGGAGCTATGAGTTAATATAAAATGGCTTAAGAAATATAAAATTGGTTTCCCACAAGGAGAAGAGAACAAAGCAAAAAAAAAAAAAATGAAGAGATAAAGGTCAAGAATCCCCCTCAAATAAAATATGTCAAATTACAAATATCCAAGAAGTTCAGAGAACACTAAGGATGATAAATAGCCCAACAAAGACACACACACACACACACACACACACACGCACACGTAAAAAACAAACAAAAAAAGTCCTAGACATTTCATAGGTAAACTGCTAAAAAACAAAGTAAAAGCAAAAAGTCTTAAAATCAGTAAGAAGAAAAATACAAAGGAGCAAAGATAAGAATGATTGTAGACTTCAGAAACCATGCAAGCCAGAAGACAATAGAGTGTAAAGTGTTGAAAGAAAAACAAATTATCGATATAAAATTCTATATCCAGTGTAAATATATTTCAAAAATGAAGAGGAAATGAGAGATTTCCACACTAACCAAGGCAGAGAACTCATTAACAGAAGCCCTGCACTACATGACATATTACAGAAAATTCTTCAGGCTTAAGAAGTACAGAAACTTGGATTTTCCCAAAGAAACTAAAATTCCAGAAACAGTTCAAATGAATAAAAATACAATTTTTCTTCTTTTTAATTGCTCTAAAAGATAATTAACTAAATAAAAAGTAATAGTATTGAACATAGGGGAAAAAAGTAGTAGTATTGTGGATTTATATCACACGTAAAAGTAAAATATATAACTAATATAAACTATACAAGCTGGTTACCACACAGTGAAGTATTACTTGAATAATATTTCTTGAAGGTATACTGTGTATTTAAAACGTATGTTGGGGGCCCCTGGGTGGCTCAGTGGGTTAAAGCCTCTGCCTTCAGCTCAGGTCATGATCCCAGGGTCTGGGATCCAGCCCCTCATTGGCTCTCTGCTCAGCAGGCAGCCTGCTTCTCCCTCTCTCTCTGCCTGCCTCTCTGCCTGCTTCTGATCTCTGTATGTCAAATAAATAAATAAAATCTTAAAAAAAAATAAAACGTATGTTGGAAAAATCTTGATTCTGGTGATAGTTACATGACTAAATGACTACATGATTAGTACAAACTCATAGAATTATATATTTAGAAGGGCGAATTTTACCAAATGTAAACTATACCCCAATAAACCCTAGTCTTAAAAAAAAAAGAATTACCATGCACAACTCACCTTTTACTCTCTTGACTTTTCTTCTTTTTATGGCAACCCAGTTCTGATGACTGACGATGAGAAACCATCTTTTTGTGTTACCTAACCTTACCTTTGCTTTTTACCTCATATGACTGATGTATTTATTCCTAAAATCTGGTGGTGGAGAGAGCTGTATTCCTTCAAATAAAAACAAATACAGAAACACACACACTTATACACACACACACATGCACACCCTTCAGGAATTAAAATGGGTATGGAGTCATAGGGATTGTAAATATAAGGAAGTGAAGAAGAATTTCTATATATATATATAGGTGTAAATATAGATGTATATAGTGGCAAAATTCACCTAGATCACACAATTGTTATCTAATCATTCAGTCTGAGATGTAAGTGAGGTAGCATAAACAACATATTTGTGTTTGTATGATATCACTGTCTATAGTGTATTGCTTCCGTTAAAAGATAAAATCAAACTGGTTTTTAGAAATGTCATAAATATTGGCATTCTCTCTGTTCCCTATACTCACAGGTTCTTTCTGCTTTTAGGAACTTTCCACAAAGCTATATTTACTACTTAGTTTTGGTGCTATAAGTACTTATGTGCAAATTTTGAACTTGGGTACATGATTTTTTTTTAAAGCCCCTTCTAGGCAGATGCAAGCTAAACGTTCAAGGATTGGCAAGCAGAGGTCAAACTTGCCTAAACTAGAGAGAAGCCCCTTCCCCTGGACCTATACCAGGACAGCTCTATACAATCGAATGTAGAGGACCTGTGGTTAGTCTACAGTAAGGATTAGCCTAGGGACTGCGATTTGGTTTTTGAGGGACAGACTTAGGGAAAAGGAACACTGCATTTGTACAGAGCCTCATAAAAGACTGAGAAAACATCTAATCCCCATACTGGAGAGTAGGAGAAGGTGATGAAGGTGATAGGTCCTTTAAAGTAACCCCATTTCCAAGCCAGCCCTCAACAGTATCCCTGCTTTACCTAGAATACATCAACATGATCCTCAATGACCACACAAGGGATGTATTATAACTGCAAATATATGGTTATTTGTGCACTTACATATATATATTACATGTACCTCTCCCAATCCTTCCCAAACACATACATACATTTAATTACTTCCACATTTCTAGACCATAAGCCCTGAAGAGCAGGGATCATAAGCCCTGAAGATCATCATTACTTTGACTCCAGAGACTATGACAGTGCTCAGCACATGTTTTGTGCATAATAATAATTAAATAAATGCAGAGTTTTTATTGTCAGATTATTTGACTAACTCTGTCACACATGTGTGCACACACATGCACATGGTATGATATAGAATTTGTGAAAATGTTCATTTTTGTAACATTCAGTTTAAAGGTTGAATGTAATTTGAAAGGCACAGATGTATAACATAAAACAAATGATATTTTTATTTGGGTACATCTTATTTGAATTAATTCCCCTTTCTGTTGATAATTTTATTAATTTCATGCTAATAATTTTTATTTTTTTAAGTTTTTATTTTTAAACCATGTTATGTTATTTTCTGCTAATAATTTTATAGACCTTTTGTTTGGTTTGTTGGTTCACTACAGATTTCCAATCCATTTCCTCTGTAATAATTCTCACAGATATCACTGAGCTATCTTAGTTTGATTCATCTCTCAAAGTGAAATGCTTTTGTCATTATTTGCTCAGCAGTGTAGGGTTTTCACTTGCAATCATTGTTATTAGAATATGAAGAACCAATACGCAATATAACTCCACTTACCAAATAGATCCTGCCATAAGTACCAAGGCCAATGGTTTTATCCAGTGAGAATATTCCAGTTGGATCCTACAAAAATGTAGAACAAAAATTGTCAATCTTCTTGGAAAAGTAGGCGAGCATTCAACTATCTAGGATGGCATTTCCAATCTGCCTTGCTTCATTAGACTTTCCATGGGAGGAATCTAAGTGTCATTTACCAAAAGAATAAACATGTCACAATTTTCCTGGATAGAGTAGTAATTTATAGAAAAGAAATGTAATTTATGGAAAAGAAACAATGACATGAACATTAAGCAGCTGTATAATAAACTTATTACAAACCTGTAAAATGCATACAATTATGTCTTGTTGAAGCATATTCATAATGCAATTAGAAGAATTATTGAAATAGAAATAAATTTATCTGTTTACAATTGACATACTCTTTTAAAATTCATTTTTGAGTACTAACCAGACAGGCAAAAAGTTTAGCATACAGCAATGATAAGTTGATACTGGATACAAAGTCTAGACAGTTTATTTACATAATAGTAATTCTTGAGAAAGAATGTAACCTCTAAATATGAATAACAGAAGATGTGGTACACACACACACACACACACACACACACACAGAGGCATATTACTCAGCCATGAAAAAGAATGAGATCTTATCATTTGCAACAACATGGATGGACCCAGAGAGTATCATGCTAAATGAAATGAGTCAGAGAGAGAAAGACAAATACCAGATAATATCACTTTTATGTGGAACTTAAGAAACAAAACAAATGAACAAAAAGAGAAAAAGAGAAAAACAAAAAAATAGACTTGGTTATCAGAAGGGTAGTGTTTGGGGGGATAGGTAAAGTAGGTGAAAGGAATTAAGAGTACACTTATTGTGAGGAGCACTGAGTAATTTACAGAATTGTTGAATCACTATATTGTACACCTGAAACAAACATAACACTGTATATTAATTATACTTTTAATAAATAAATAAATAAATAAATCTTTAGTGCCCCCCAAAAGAATATGTACAATGTCTTAAATCAGGATAAGTCAGTAAAATCAGGTTTTCTTTAAAAGCTAAATATAGGGCTTCTGGTTGGCTCAGTTGGTTAAGCGACTGCCTTTGGCTCAGGTTATGATCCTGGAGTCCTGGAATTGAGTGCCATATCAGGCTCCCTGCTCATCGGGGAGTCTGCTTCTCCCCCTAACCCTCTCCTCTCTCATGCTCTCTCTCTTTCTCACACACTCTCTCTCAAGTAAATAAATAAAATCTTTTAAAAAAGTTAAATATAGGGGTGCCTGGGTGGCTCAGGGGGTTAAAGCCTCTGCCTTTGGCTCAGATCATGATCCCTGGGTTCTGTGTTTGAACCTCGCATCGCATCGAGTTCTCTGCTCAACGGGGAGCCTGCTTCCTCCTCTCTCTGCCTGCCTCTCTGCCTACTTGCGATCTCTGTCTGTCAAATAAATAAATAAATAAAATCTTTAAAAAATATAAAAATAAATGAAGAGTTAAATATGTATGAATAACAAAGCAAGAGAATGGCATTAAAAAACTGCAGGTTTTTTTTAACTAAGCAGTTGTGGGTTTTTTTTATTTTTAAGTTAATTTTTGCATCAGCTGAATACTTTTTCATGGCATAAACTTTCCTGATGATATTTTCTGTGTCTTAACCCTGAATGTGGCATCATAGGAGAAAAAAACAGACTTGTTTATGAAAAAAAAAAACTTGTTTATGGACAGATTCCTAAGATTTCCATATTCATTCTTAAATATTGCTTTTTTACCTTTATATGGATATCCTTTTCTTGTTCACCACAAAACATGGCTTCTTGAATTTTATCACTACTTAAACTTTTAGTCTAGCAGCTTATTTTGCTATATCAGCAAAACCAAAACGAGGTATGAGTAGATGCCAGTTTATACACAAAGTGGTAGGATCTTCGGCAAATCCTTAGAGATTCACATGCCTTATACAGAAAGCACATATTATAAACACAAACTTAGTTTAAATTTGTTTGAAAACATTTTTATTATTGTGGGAAATGTGAGCTAAACAGAAAGACTATTGAGGATATGCAATGTATATGAATGAAATTATGGATTTCTTAAAACTGTCACGGTATTTCTGCAATCTAACAAAACTCTCATCGGAAAATGACACAGCTCTGGGATTACTTCAGTCAGTAAGTATTTAACTGGAAGAGTCAGGAGACTGGAGGTTTAGCCCCAGCTCTGCCATTAATTAACTATATGACTCTGGGTAAGTTATTTACTCTTTCTGGGACTTAGTTTTCACACATATAAAATGAAGGTTTTGTGTTTGGTGATTTCCTAGCTTTAAAATTCTATAAGAAAAAATCAGATTCTAATGTCCTAAAATCCCAATTGGATTTGATATGACCACTGTTAGAAAAAATGGCAGCCTACTTTCTTAAAGTCATCATCAAAATCAGTATCACAATATGCACTCTATTTTATAAACAAATAGTTCAGGAAACATACTTCTAATGAATATATAAAATTTATTTAAAATAATAATTTTGAAAATTTAAGAAAAATAAAAATAAATTGTTATAATGGCTTTGATATTAAGCATAGCATTGTTGTAACTTATTGAAAAAAGTCTGGGAGAAAAGTTAGCCAACAAAGGAGTTGCTAAGGTTTGGCTTAAAGACTTTATCACTTTAGCATATTTCTTTGAAGGATATTATTGAGGGATTTATATTAGACATTATTAATTCTGAAGGAACAACTTCTGGCCATCTGGCCATCAAAAGAATCAAATGTGTTAGTCGATTTCTATTGGTAATCCATTCTTTGTTAGTTAAGGCTACTTAACTAACTGAAAAAATACCACATATTAGAGAATTACTATATTATCTGAACAAAAATGACTATATTATCTGAACAAGTACTATATTATCTGTTTCTGAATCTGTGAGCACAAATGTCCTAAATATCTTTAAGCTTTTTTCTAGCCTTCAAAAGCATAATACCTTACTCATATTTGAACTCAGGTATCTAATTACTAAAACAAAACAAAATGAAAACACCAAAGAAATGGACAGGGATAATAAAATACCTGTGGAATTCTTGGAAGCCTTATTTTATCTGTACTCATGTTGTCTGGAAATGTTTTCCTGCTCATAAATGACCAAAACATCCTAATTCTCCTCGGGCTTGCATTTAAAAGAAAGAATGTTATAAAAATTTTTCTTCTATTCTTAAAGACAACTCAACTTAGTATTCATCTTTACTAAGAGTATTTTTTTCCTTAGTTTTAGGCAATACTTTTTCCCCATCTCCATGGGGAATTAGTATCTTTTAGGACTAAATGATTATCAAACTGGGAAACAAGGGGAGAAGAACTGTGCTAATTATTAGTAGGATACTATTACTCAATTTCTTATGTCAGACTTTCCACTAAATGATAGAGAAAATTTATCCTGGGGTCCCAGTGAAGGAAACATTGAAAATGAACCTTTTTTGTTTGTTTGTTTGCTTCTGTGAAAGTAAAAAGTCCACATCAGAGGGGTCTCCATAATTACTCGGTCCTCTCCTCTGCTGTGCCACTCTGAGATAAGAAAACCAGCAGAGGAAAGATCTTTATATATATGACTACTACAATAATTTGGGAGTTTATTTGCTGTTCCATACGCTTTGGTGTTCTATTTAGTTAAAAATGGTCAGTAAACAAGAAACCGTAATTTATAAAAGCCTTTCTCAAAAGAGATTATGAAAATTCTAAGTCTTAAAACATTTTTGAACCATAAAATGCTGGGCAAACATTTAACACTTTGTTATATTTTCTAGGTATTTAAAATATCTCCTGCAATTTTTAAAGTCTTAGTCTGGTTATTCCCTGAAACCCAACATTTTCAGGAGTTGTTTCTGTCTTCTGAATTCAAGGAGGAGGTAAGGAACAAACACCTTGATGGAAATTTTATTAAGGATGGGGGTGGGGGTTTAAAGGAAGAAAAAGAACCACTAGAAGGCAGTGTTTACTGGTCATGGAGGAAACTCAAAAGCAAAGGCTGATCAACAGAACAAAAGATAGCGGAAATAAAGAACAAAAGGGAACTGATAAATGGTCAATATGGGTAGCAATAAATTTTAGATTTAGGGCAGTAAAGAAAGAGAGCTAGGGAACACAAACTATTATTCAGACAGCTAAAGGAAAGGAAAAGATTGCACAGCACCTAGAAGGAATAGCAGAGGCTTTTCTTCTTTTATTTTAAATATTAGAATTAGAGATTTTATGAAAGTTATGAAGAGAAAAAAGAAAATGACATATATAACACAGTAAGTGCCAGAGTGAGTTTCAGAAATAGAAGAATGAGCATCAAAATTCAAGTGGAAAATTTAGAAAGGAAAATCTCTTCCTCAAGACCAGTATTTCTCAAACTACGGACTGTAGATACACTCCCTACTTAAGAACCATCTGGGGAATCTTGTTTAAAATACAGATTACTTGGGGCACCTGGCTGACTCAGAGCAGCATGCAACTCCTGGTCTCGGGGTTATAAGTTCAAGTCCCACATTGGGTGTAGAGATTACTTAAGAATAAAAAAAAAATCTTAACAAAATAAAATATAGATGCCTTGTCCCTACCATGGAATTATTAAATCAGAATTTCCGAAGATGGGTCCCAAGATCCCCCAAATGATTCTTGTGTAATATTCTTGTGCACCAATATAAAACCCACTGCTCTAGAAATTGGGTAAAAAAAGACTGAGAAATTAGATTGAAGTACAATGTCATGCTGAGGTGAAGCTTGAAATACATAACGGAGGACATGGTGAAAGTTTCAACACTTGTTGACTAGAAGGTAAAACTGCTTCAAAACAGGGGACTAAGGTATTTGGTAAAGTGGGAAGGTTCTCATGATGGAGTGTAGAAAGCAGGCTTAGTCTGGGTGGTGGAAGACTGGGAGAGCTGACAGTTATATTTAAACATAAACCTAATGTAATTCGAATATAGTTTTTGGATCATGTGCTATTTCAGATCACCTCTTCCACTACTGTCCTCCAGGCCTGTCTAATCCTGACCCCAATATAGATTAGGACTACACATGGCAGTGTCAAATACCAAGGCCACAGCCATGAGGAATGTCATTACCATACTGGGCACAGAAGACAAAGGGAACTATCATAGTGAAAGACATGCCAGATTTGGAGATGAGGAAATAGTTTCCAGTCCCAAGGGTTAAGTGACATATATATATACATATATATATATGTATATATATATACACACACACATACATACACACACACATACATACACACATATATACATACATACATACATATATGGAGAGAGAGAGATCTGAGAGGGAGACACACACACAGGTATACTGCTGGCAGGCAAGGTAAAAATACTACTACATATGTGTGCGCACACACACGCAGATATACATAAATACATAAGGCTTTGCAATTTTCTTTTCAAAAAGGAAGCACCAAACACAAATCTCTGTACCTTCTTTTTTGTTTTGTCACCTATGAGATATTTATTCGATAGTAAATCAGAAAAAAATTAGAGCGACCTATTAATTAAATATAGTTGACCTGTCATTCCCTGGTTACTACGCTGGCTCTCTTACTTTATGTCTGTAAACTTTAGGGCATTATACAAAAAAAGTTCAACAATTCCCTCCTCCCCTCCCCTCTCCTGCTTCCCCAGCTTTCACTCTTGCTTACTATTTTAGGTTGAAAAATAATATCTATCTAATAACAAAAGTACCAAATAACCTTCCACCACTTTCTTTAAATTCAAATTTGCATAGCCAAGCCTGATGGCTCTCAAGGGTCCTTGCCTCATGGTCATTTAGCTGGCCAACCCCACAAGGACATAATATATCAATTTTAAACTAAACCCATATTTAATTATTTTAAAATCTGCAAGATTATTTTTTGCTCATTGTGAAATACCAAGGTCTGAATCTCCCCCTCATTATCTGGCTATTGCCAAATTGGTATATTTGGTATTGAATGATGCCAACTTTCTTATCCTCAGATATTATGAGGATGATATTATTGAGGATAATTATCCTAAGAGTGGCAACTCTTAATTATCTTGAGTGGCCACCATAATCCGATTTCTTTGCTTTATCGTCTACTTTACATCAAAATGCAAACTTCCAAACTGCTAACTTCAATGTCTTTTGACCTCTTCATTTACTTTTACTTCTTCAGAAACTAAGAAAATAAGTCAAATGCAAAGAAATATCAAATCATTAAAATATACCTCAGTGACCAAAGCAACGTGAACTTTTTGCAACTCTAACAATTTGACGGTAAGGAAATTCTAAAGGGAATGCTACCCTTCTGCTAGATTTCTTAGGGTTTAGACCTGGATGTTTGGGGAGAGGGGAGAATTAGGCATAACTTGCACAAATATGCATAATTTGCTATGGTGAAGACCTCCACAATGATATACTGCATAATAGAAATTTAGAAATTGTTGAAGCTGAGGACTTTATAAACCTTTCACAAAGTTTTGTTTTCTCCGTATTCCTACATTAAAAACCAACCTCATCTTTTTCCACTTCACACCCCCACAAAACCCCAGAAAACTAATATTCCATTGAACTGCAATGTAAAGATTGCAGCCTTTCCCCTTATCTCCTCAGCTCTCACCAAGTTCTTACGTCCCAGGGCCATGACCGGGTCAGTTAGTCTGGGCCATTTCCCCCCATTTTTTGTGGCAATAAAACTTTTTTCCCCTTGGGTTTGGAATTCCCTGCCCAATTATTTCTGTGAGGTCTTCCCCATTCCTCTCTTTAGTCAATTTTAGGGAAAAATGGTTATTTCAGTTTACTTATTTGTGATTTCACATATTTGTCCTAGTTTGCTTTTTTTTTTTTCTCTTTCCCGCACCCTACATAGAGACTGTTGGAGAAGGGTAACATTTTATTCCTTGGTTTTATACTTTTACTTGAGAATAAACCTAGTCGGAAAAAGAAAATTCTGTTCAGAAAGGAAACCACCAGTTGAGGCCTCCACATCCTAGAAATCTCACATATGCAAAGTGAAAAAAGATTCGACTTTTAAAAATTTTGTGGATTTATTTTATAAAGCTGTATCAACAACAGCAATGCTAATATATGCAATTCAATATGTCAATATTGAAGTTCCCTTTTTTTAATGCTGAGCACAATTTGCTAAAATGTTACCCACACGCATTACTTCCTCCTCTACACTATTCTAGCATAAAATTATATAGGTGAGGCTTGGAGAATGCCCATTTTTTGATAGGGACAGGTGTCTGCCTTCATCAAAAACACAGTCTTAAAATACCAAATATGTATACAATTAAAGCACCGTGGCTTTGAATAGTCCTATAACCTCAAGGTTAATATTTAGCTTTTCCCAAAGCAAGTAGGCCACTGCCTTGAACTACAGTTGCCTGGCGATCATTCCAGCACTGGTGCATGCTTATTCCCTTTCAGAGAGTCCAGGGGCCCTTTGCATTCAAGAGAGGGTGCGAGTGAAATGCCAATCTAAAAAGGGAACTTAAAGAAGGGAGCGGGGTGGGATCCAATATCTGCCAGAAACCAGATGCCAATGAAATAAATGGCACTGCTAAAATAACAAGTCTACTAATAACGTCAGCGATAATAGCTCACCAATCAATTAAAATTCTGGAGGAAAGCTGGACATTTGGGAAAAAAGGAGAATCCACAAACCAAAACCGTGAGAAAAAGTTAATTCTGTTTAGTTAGTGATCACAATATTTTCTTTTTTAAATTGGGGTGTGCAGAATTCACTTCTTCCCCAAGTGGCGTCGAGTGCTTTCGCTCCTGCAATACTCAATCTGGAACAGTGCCCTGGCAGAACAAGGTTTTGGAAAGCGCCATTATAAAGTGAGAGAAGTGAGACTCCAACGCTTTGGTTTTCTAGCCCGCTGTCACCTAGAGGTAAAGGTCACTCAGCAAGTGGGCATCTCCTTTGGCAAAAGAAACAAACGACCCGGCAGCAGGGTGATAGGGAAGAGTGTTCTCAGGAAGCCACTGGTCGTTGTACTCTTTAGCCTCTCCTCGAGCCCGTCAAGAACAGGTACCCGAGCACCGCTAGACAAAATGGGCCACATTTAGAAAATGTCCCGTAGTTTAGGGCCTGCACCACCCCCACTGCCACCTCTTCTCTCTCCCCCACCGCCCGCCCCTTTGCCTTTTCAAGAGTTTGTCGTCGCCTGGGTGCCTTTGGGGGGGGGCGCCTTTTCCGAAAGCGGGCTTCCAAGGTCCCTTCCCGCACCCGGGGCCCCGTCGAAGTCCGGTCCTAGCCCAGCTTGCGGATGTTCGTCTCCTACCCCAGTGCTCAGAACCCGCAGAAGAGAGCACTTCGGAAGAGATAGGCGTCCTCTACTCACCGGCAAGTGGCCCAGATCCGTGACTTCCTTGTCCCTCCAACCCCCAGGTCCCGCCATGGCTTCGAGCCGATCTAAAGCGAGCGACTGAGTTAGGCACGCTCGGGTAGTCTGAGGTGGAATCTGACAAGAAGTTGAAAAGGGAGAGGAAAAGAGAGAGGACGGGGAAAAGGAACAGGGGACCAGGGTTTGTGGCTTGGGAGATAGAGGAAGGGAAAGTGGAGGTAAAAAGGAGTGGAGGGAAGCTGGAGTTTGAGAGGCGGGAAAGCAAGTTTGGCTAAGGCGAGAGACGATCCTGAGCGTCGGTCCTGGAGACCAAGGAGTTTAGAGGGGTGCTCCACCGCCGAGAACGCAGTGTCTGCCCCGGCAGGGTGCGCCTCTTTCAGGGTGGGGAGGGGGGCGGTACAAGGAGGGAGGCCCCCCGGGAGCAGCTCGAAGAGGATTGGTGCAGCGTCACGTCGCCAGGTGGGCAGCCGCGCGGCGGGGAGGCGGGCTGGGCTGGGGGTGGGGGGGCACTGGCCGAGAGTTGCTGAAGGACTATAACGGTTTGCGAGCCGGCCTGTTGTGGCCTCCACCGACTGCACGCCCCCTCCCACATCCACCGCTGAGCCCGCCGCCCCCGCCCCGGCTGGCGAATGTTCCACAGGAAACTTTTTCAAGGCAGCTGCCAGCCCCGGAAAACCGGTCCCGCTCCGCGCCGCTCCCAGTCTGGGCCTCACAGCTCTGCCACAGTCCAAACAGCCCGCGCCCTCGTCTCTCCATGAAACACTTGTGCCATTTTTGATTGTCTCTTTTCTCTTTCTGCTCCTCTGATTTTATTGCTTCATTTACTCAAAGACCCATCAAGGTAGACGAGAAAATGACTTGGCACTGCGTTAGGGATCAGACCCAGGCGAGCCCCTGTGCGGGTCGGGGGAGAGCACCAAGTCCCCTGCAGGGCTACCACAGCTCGGCCATCGAAATCACTGGATAAGGGCAGTGCGGCATGGACAGGACGCCGCGATGTCCCCTTGAGGCGGGCCGCATCTTTTCTGGCCCGGAGCTAATTGGTACCAGGTCCGGGCTGCTCAGTCGGAACCGCACCTGGTCCCAGGTGCTAGAGGTTAAGAGACTGAGTCGCTGAAGCCCTAGTTACCCTGTTCCTAAGTTTGCAGTTTGCTGCGTTGAAAGAGCACAGAGAAAGTTCCTGCGAATTTCCCAGTCTCCAGCTCTCGGCCGGGGTTCATTCATTCACTCATTCGTTGCAAAACATTTCTGAGCGTCCAGGCTCTTCGCCTCCGTTTCCCCCCACAACGCGCAGGGGATCTGACACACGTTTTAAAAGAATCTGACAACGGGATTTAGCCTTAAGAAGTAAGGCGCCTCTTGAAGAGTTTATGGGAAAGGGGTTCGGTGCGTAAAACTAACCGCATTCTAAGCTCTTGGACTGCAAAGAGCACTTTAGAAAATGTCCCGAAGCTGCTTACTTTCCCTGGAGCTTACAAACTGCGTTCGCACACCGGCACTCTGGGGTTGGAACGCAATGTGGGGGGTTTGTTTCCTGTTTCTTTTTTAATTAAGAAATTTCTGCTCCCTCTAGGAAGATTTGCATGAATAATTCTTCCTACCGACCTGAAACTCACCATTTCTGTCACACACTTCTAACTTTTGTAATTATTCTCTCTATATTGGTGGATTTTGTTTCTTTCGTGTCTGTTTCAAGTTCCAAGTTTGACCTCTTTACATTCCTTAACCTCCCAGTCCCAGTGAGAGCCGTAATGGCCACAGCCTATCTGAGGAACCGGGTGTCCCTAAATAAATTTTCTGTTAATGGGTGCGGAGAAAACCAACTACCACCCTTCCAAAGAAACTCCGGTGTTCTTGAACGAAATTTCATGTTAATTCAAATATGATGTAAACCATACAGAAATTGCATTTTCCAAGAATCCAAATCCTGACAACTACACCGCACAAAATCTTGCCCTTCTAAAACACAGTTTAAGAATTCCTGGGTGATTAGAAAAACTTCTGGATGTTGCTAAATATGAGCCTGATAACAGCAATTCGTGACTAGAGATGGGCAGGTGAGCTAGTTAATAGAAAGTTACACTTTTGTATACATATTTAGTTTTCAGAAATCAAAACACGGAGTCAAGAAATACAACATTTAAAGGAACTCTTTAGAGAATCTTTGCTAAAGGGAAGAAGTGTTCATAAGTTAAGACTTTTTTTTTTTTTTTGACAATGCGGTTTGCTAAAAGTAGGATGTAGGGAAATGCCCCGTGGCCCTTGATGGCAGAGACTGTTTTAGCCTGTCTAAAGAGACAAGTCCAGACCAGGCAAAAGAATCCAGGCTAGATCACTGGGCTCTCTAGTTGCAAGGCTCCCTGGGAGGGTTAGAGGCTTCAAGACTCCATAGGGATTAGCTACATTGCCAGGCGGGACCCCCGTGGTGGTGGTGGTGGGGGGAAATCTAGGTGTTTGACCAGAACATGACAGCGGACCTACACATTTTTAAGTTATTATTATTTTCAAGGAAAAATGAGGCATGGGAGAGCATGGAAACTTTGCCTTGTAAGCTGGCACTATGGGAATTTTTGTGGCCAACTTGGGGAAGATCAGCCTAGCTAACAGACCAGAAGGCATATAGGTGGCCCCCAAGCATGAGGCTTAACCCTGGGAGAAACCTTGAAATAGGGCACTTGTTTTCCAACTTCAGGACTTCTTTTCTCCCTTACCGCATAACCATCACTTCCCCTTTCAAAATGTTCTTTTATCTCTCTTTCTTTCCTGACCTCAGACTACATAAAAACAACCCTAGTCCATTCAGGGTCTAGGAACTTGTCAGGTTGTGTTTTACTGAGAAATAATTTAGCTGCCAACAGCATCTACATGTCCCATATTTATTACATCTCTTTCTCCTCCAATCCATTCGTTATCTTAAGGCCCTGAGAGCTTTGTAACTTTTGATTGTTGGTATTTTTTAATAGCTAAAATTTATTGAATGCTTGCTATATGTTCTGGGCTAAGTGTTTTGTATATACTATCTCATTTAATTTTGTCAAAAATTCTTCCAGGATTTTAATTATCTCAATTTCATTGGCAAGGAAATTGAGGCACAGAGAGATGAAGTAACTTTCCTAAAGCCTCTCAGCTAGAAATTGGAGGAGACTGGCTTCCAACTCAGGCAGTCTGACTCCAAAGCCCACTTGTCAATGACTGAAGGGTCGGTGCATATTTTAAGCTGTGTGAAGAGGAGCCAAATTCAAAAAAGCCTCAGGGTGAGTGAGATCAGATGACATTAGCTAGGCCCATGAGCTATCTAGTTTCCCTTTCCCCCTTTCAGCCTTCAAGCCCTCCTAACAGAAATAACAAGGACTTTTATAAAAAGAAATGGAACCCAGTTATAGTCCAAGAGTAGCTACTGACCTGCTTGAGCAGAGATTATCAAGTGGGTCACCTCACAGGGAAAAATCATGGATTTCAAGCTTAAGAAACTTCCAGCAGTAAAACTCCCAGCAATTTTAAATGCTTGAAAATATTAAAATCCATACCTATTCCTTCCAGGGACTTTTCTTTTGGCTGAGAACAAACTATTCAGTGAAGTCTTGAAGGAGGCTGTATTTGTGAGCGTTCGTGCTTAACAGACCTGAGGTGTTAAATGGCAAGGTTATAACCAGTTACCTTAGTTGGTAGGAGTACTATAGACATGGTGCCAAGGGTATGGGTTTGATCTCCCAGAGGGCCAGTGTGCATCTCTCCATTCTTTATCCCTTGATAATACCGCCTCTCTGACAAGCCAGCGATGCCTTTTGGGAAAAACAACTCCAAAATCAATACTTCATTTTTGTATACAGATAACTACATATTCATTGTTTTTCATGTAAATTGCTAGTCACAATGATCTGGAGAAAGTATATTGCAAGAACATGTCTGTGTTATAAAATATATAGATTCAAAAGATTCTAGGCTGCATTTTCTTCCTTTTTTCATTTATACATTTATGATTGGTAATATAAATGTTGATAAACACCTTAAAAATGAATCTCATAAAATGCTTTATTAACCATTTATAAAGCGTTTAAACACACAAAAGTTCTGTCTTTTATTGTTTTTTCTCTACTCTGACATATCATATATGAAAATGAATATGTTGCCAACTTCTGTTAAGACAAGGTTGCTGTCTACAATTATTGGTCTTGGGTTATACAGCAATCTTCTTGAAAAAATACTTTCAAACATTTGTGCTTGCAAACACTAAAGATCCAGTATCTCCCAGTATACTTGTGAGGGGCTGGGGCATCATAACTGAAAGAGCCTCAGGAAGTGCTTGCTGAGGGAGAAAACTTCTTTGGGAGCCACTGGGTTAATGAATCTTATTAAAGTTTTCTTTCTTTTTTATGGAGACACCTCTGAAACTGTAAGATTTCTGCCACAATCCCCAACACTCTTGAGACCACTCCTTTTGATTTTTTTTCCTATGCCACTCCACTGGGGACAAAGCAAAAAGCCACCTGATGTTTCTCAGGCTAAAGGTCATGAAATGTGCCTTCTGACCATAGTTTGCAAAGCTTCTGTCACTTGTTATGGAATGCTCTTAAGCTCGGCATGATTTGAGCTATGCTTGTTTCTAAAATGAGGCCCTGGAAATCTGATCCTAACTGAACATGGGTCTTGTTGCTATTGAAAACTGGAATGCTACTCTAAAAAAGACAATTGTTTTATAAAGAGAACTAAAACAAGGAAATTAAACCCAGAACTCAGATAAATTTCTGAAGTTGGTCATGGGGCTTCCTTTTGTTTTTGTCTTTTCCCTCTTAGAGGTCATGTCATTCTCGTCCTGGAATTCTCAACCCAGAAACTTTAGGCTAGCCATTCTCCTTCACTCAGAACAAACTTACACAAGAGCACATTTACCTTGATACTAATGAAGCTTATGCTTCAAGACACTTCATTTGTACTTCCAAAGGCCTAGGAGGAGCCCTAGTAATCCTGTATTGACAATTTTGTATTCCTTTTTGAAGTGGGTTCCCCAAAGTATAAAAGCTTCAAATCCAGCAAAACTTGGATTTGGCCCTGAATGCATAATGTATCGTCAACATAGTTGAAGAGTGTGTGTGTGTGTGTGTGTGTGTATTCATATCACCAGGCTTCACACAGTAAGAGTTACAACTAACAATTCACAACTAGAAAGTGTGTATTTTGAAAACAGAGAAAACTCAAAGAAGAAAAAGAGGAATAACACTGAACTTTAAGAAATTATCCATATATATAGGAACAAATACATCACATAAGCAGGATGGATATCCCTTTGATTGAAAATAAAAGGGAAACTGTATATTTTTCCTGCTTTGTCAAAGATTATTTGACCATAGAGTTGAGGGTCCATATCTGGGCTCTCTACTTGGTTCCACTGGTCTATGTGTCTGTTTTTGTGCCAGTACCATGCTCTGTCTTGGTGATCACAGCTTTGTAGTAAAGTTTGAAATCAGGCAACATGATGCCCCCAGTTTTGTTTTTCTTTTTCAACATTTCCTTAGCAATTCGGGGTCTCTTCTGGTTCCATACAAATTTTAGGATTGTTTGTTCCAGCTCTTTGAAAAATGACGGTGGAATTTTGATTGGGATGGCATTGAAAGTATAGATTGCTCTAGGCAGTATAGACATTTTAACAATATTTATTTTTCCGATCCATGAGCATGGAATGCTCTTCCATCTTTTTGTGTCTTCTTCAATTTCTTTCATGAGTGTTCTGTAGTTCCTCGAGTACAGATCCTTTACTTCTTTGGTTAGGTTTATTCCCAGTTATCTTATGGTTCTTGGTGCTAAAGTAAATGGAATCAATTTTCTAATTTCCCTTTCTATATTTTCATTGTTAGTGTATAAGAAAGCAACTGATTTCTGTACATTGGTTTTGTATCCTACCACATTACTGAATTGCTGTATGAGTTCTAGTAGTTTGAGGGTGAAGTCTTTGGGTTTTCCATATAAGGTATCATGTCATCTGCGAAGAGAGAGTTTGACTTCTTCATTCCCAATTTGAATACCTTTTATTTCTTTTTGTTGCCTGATTGCTGTTGCTAGGACTTCTAGTACGATGTTGGGTATTATGGAGGGCACATATTGCATGGAGCACTGGGTGTGGTGAGTAAAGGATGAATTTTGGAACACTGAAAAGAAATAAAATAAAATGGGAAAAAAGTAAAAAAAAAAGAAAAGGCAAAGAGGAAAGAATATCATTATGGAAGTATGTTACAGACTGATAACAGGAACTATATGGGCAATATTTTCCTAACTCTAGGTCACAACACTGCCATTGGGGCAGGAACTAATAATGATAGAAATCATTATTAATCATTATAATCATTATAAATCATTAAAAATATTATTTCTATCATTATATTCAAAAATTTCTAAGATTTTATTTATTTATTTGACAGAGAGATCACAAGTAGGCAGAAAGGCAGAGAGAGGAGGAAGCAGGCTCCCTGCCAAGCAGAGAGCCCGATGCAGGGCATGATCCCAGGACCCCGGGATCATGCCCTGAGTTGAAGGCAGAGGCTTTAACCCATTGAGTCACCCAGGCACCCCTCCAAAAATTTCTAAAATTAATACACACTCATCATAAGTCAAAACATTCAAAGGTGAATGCAGAAAAAAGAAAGAGTGTCTACCTTCTTCATCCAATCACAAACCACCACCACCACTCTTTCCTTCAACATGTTAACAATTTGCTATATATCCTTCTACACCATTCTCCAAGATCTTAAACTTTATGGAAACACACATATATATATACACACACACATGCACACATACACATACATCTCTTCCCCCATTCTTTTGTGTTCTATTATTTGTTTTAACAAAACTAAGATTATATCATACGCACAACTTTACTATTTAACAACATGTATCAATGATATTTTCCAGGTGAAATATGTAGCTATAACTCATTCTAAAATTATTCCCTTTAAATTTTTTCTAAAAGAAAAATCAGAATCTAATTAGTTCTTGAATTGCCAAGCTGACAATTTCATTTGTTAGAAGATAAAAGAAACAATGAAAAAAGTTTTTATTCTTGATTTAATCTGAGGATTGAAGAAATTCTAGTTGATGACCCAGAAATTATAGGATTTTATATATATATTCCAAAAGTGTGGTTCTTGTTCATAGTTCTGTTTTGTAGAAAACAGTACATATGCACACACACACACACACATGTACATAAACACAAAATCAAGAATGTTCTGAGAGAACTTTTGTTCAACAAAAAATTATTGTGATACACTACACAAAGTTTGGGGAGGTGAGAGTTGAGAAAGTAAAGATTGATGGAAAGGACACAGCTGTTGCCCTTCAGGGCAAATCTCTAGGCTCAGAATAATGACTTAAAATAAAAATACAAACAACAAACAAAAACAAACCCTTCAGATGCAATTGTGGTGATCTTTGGAATATCATAGAAGTACCACAAAATTGAAAAAGGGCAAAATTCCTATTTTCAAAACAAAACAAAAGGATAGATTCCAGAAACTATGAACCAGTAAACTTGATGTTGGTTCTATAATTTTCACAGAACATTATACAGATGGGTCCAAGGAGATGTTTCCCAGGAATAAGCAGGAATATGCTAATAATGAGCCATAACAAACCAGCCTATGTTCTATGTTGAATGGTGTAATAATATCAAGGCTTCTAGGTACCCCTTAATGAACCAGGCATCTTGTTAACATGACCTTGTGACATCCCCTTCCACAATGAATCAGTGTTAGGGCCATATGGCTAATATAATATAGAGGAAGTGATAAAGTATGGCTTATAAAGCTAGGTTACAAAATACACTAAAGCTTCTAACAAAGTTTCTCAGATTATTTGATGTGTGATGAGCCATTTGCCAAGCTTTGAGGACACTGAAGCAGCCCTGTGGTGAGACCTATATGAAGGAGAACTGAGGCCTGTTGTCAACAGCCATCTTGCAATCATGTGATAAGCCACCCTGAAAGTGGATTTCCCAATCTCATTCAAATCTTCAGATGATAGCAGTCTCAGGCAACATCCAGTGGCAGCTTCATGACAGACTCTGAGCTAAGCTACTCCCAGATTCCTAACCCATCAAAAACATGAGAGATAAAAAAGGATTATTGTTTTAAGACACTAAATTTTACAAATCAATAAATAATTGATATGATTTTCTCACCAAGTAGACCAGGATACTACTATAGTCACTATATTTTTATTTCCACAAAGGACCTTATAATGTCCCCTTAGACAATATAGACAAATACGGTATGGATAAAGTGCATATAGGCATATTCATGACTAGTGGAACAAAACAGTTGACTAATGAATCAATAGCAAATAATGAGCATTTTAATGTTGATATAAACTTATACTGAGCATAATCAAATATACATTCTAGAGTAGCATTGTCCAATAGAACTTTCCATGGTAGTGAAAATGTTCTGTATCTGCACTGTCCAATATGGTAGCCATAAGCAACATGTGGCTGAGTACTTAAAACATGGCTACTATAACTCAGGAACTGAATTTTTAATAGTATTTAATTTTAATTAAGGTAAATTTAAGTGTATATAGACACACATGGCTAATGGTCACTGTATTAACAGTACAACTTCATATGAATTAAGAAATCAGGTTTGTTAAAATTTAGAGGAAAAAAATAAACAGAATCTTAAAGACAGAAACTCTGAAAGGAACGTGCTGCAGATTTTCTGTCCCTGGCCTGGTGTTCACCTTATTTATCAGTATTTTAGGTGACAACATGAAAGACATACATATAACTTTTGTTGATGAACTCAAAGTAAGAATAATTATTAAAAATAGATTGACAGTATTTTTCTTAGTTCTGGTACTCCAAGGTCAGAGCAAGAAGGGAGTAAAGCTAAGGAAATGTTTGGGCTGAGACATAAGGTAGTCTTTAGGGTTAGTTCACAGGAAAGGTCCCAAGGCCAAAACAGGGTAGAGGAGACAAGCAATAAATTGGGCATAGATTTGGGAGGCAATGAAGCAGACACACTAAAAAGATAAAACTAGAGATGAGACTGGAGCTGACAGGAATGATGAATAAGCAGGGGGTTAGAAAAAGGAGGCGGGGGCAGACTGAAATGGAGCAAAGAGTAAGCACAAATGAGATCCAGTTCTTGCTGGCTTTGGGTTGCCTTGTTCCTCCTTTGGTTTATGCTTATAGCATTTTGCTTTCTTTGGGGTGTGGGCTAGAACATTAAAGTAGCAGGTCCATTCTGTAGAGAATCATACTGTGCAAAAGTCTAGAATTATTGGCCTAAACTAGATGATATTTTATAGATATAAGTGTAAAAATTTGCACATAACTTAAAAAAAAAACAAGCAATCAATTCCATAAGCACAAGAAGTGAGAAACTTAACATTTAAAAGTAATGTTAGTCTAGTGTGGCAGCGATACCAGAAAGACCAGTAAAATATCCAAATCAGAACCAATTTTTTAAAAGATTTTATTTATTTATTTGACAGAGATCACAAGTAGTCAGAGAGGCAGGCAGAAAGAGAGAGAGAGAGAGAGAGAGAGAGAGAGAGAAGGAAGCAGGCCCCCTGCTGAGCAGAGAGCCAAATGTGGGGCTGGATCCCAGGACCCTGGGATTATGACCAGAGCCGAAGGCAGAGCTTTAGCCTACTGAACCACCCAGGTGCCCCCAAAACCAATTTTTAAATTGCACCCCATACTTGATAAAGACATCTGAAGAGGTGTGGTTATTTTGGAGTATTACATTTGAAACAAATTAAATAGTCTCCAAACTAGGGAAAGTACAATAGTGAATAATTTAGAAATCATGACATTTGGAAAAGTTGAGTGACTGGTGATGTATGATTTTTTGAGGAGAAGGTTTAGGGAAATGGAGCAGCTGTCTTCACATATTTTTAACAGGAAGTCATAAGGAAGAAGAATCAATGGATAGAGCTTCCAAAAAGTAAGACTAATAGCAATCTAAGGGTGAACATTCTAACAATCATCACTGTAAATAATTAGCTGCTTTTTATAAAGGAGAGAGGTCTCTCTAAAGGGAAAATATTTCAAGCAGAGACTAGAAGATCATCTTCCCGGGATTTGTACAAAGAACTCATGGATTAGAAAATAGATTGAACTAAACAAACTCCAAATCCTTTCCAATTCTGAGAAACTGTACAACTATTATTCTTTTCCTCTATGTATTGTGGTCTCTGGCTATTTATACAGAAGACATTGCTATTTCGTTTCCAACTTAGGGACATGTACTATCCTTAAGTCACACCCATGAAACTACATTTTATATAAAGTCACAGAACAAATGCTACACTTGGGTAGAACACAAAAACATAACTAGCTATTTTTATATGTGGAGCAAGTGCCAAGCAATGCAAACCCTGCCACCACTCCTTCCCTCTCCTTTTAACCCCTTCCTGATCCTAGGCATTACCAAGCAAAGTGCATTCTTATCACAATCTGTAAATATCTACTTCTATCTTTTCTGTTTTTCTCCTTGTGGTGTTGGGACATTAAAGAGGGTCTTTCAGGTCAGGTAGTGTTTGTGTGTTTCAGGGATAGTGTGTCATCTCTGGTAATGTGAAACATAAGTTATGGAACATACCCAATCGATTATTCCTCCTACAGTGCTTCCAAGGGAAATCTGTGTAAGAGAGTGGTGCTTGCTTTACATGATATACATTCTTCACCAAGGAGGATGCTAAAAGCTCAGTGATGGTATTCATTAACATATTTTCCATTGACAGGATGTTTTAAAAATTGCAATAATCATACATACTTGCTGTAACAAGTTGAATCGTATAAGGGTGTATAAGGGAAATCTAGTAATTGCCTCTCCCTCCACTTTACAGCATTGAGATAATGTTAACAGTCTGGTTTTATCTCTTCATACCTTTATATTTACTCATGTAAATATGTGCAAACATATACAAACACATTTTCCTTTTTTGAATAAGATAGATTATACTATACAACTTGTTTTACTTCACTTAATATGTTATAGATATCAAAACATGTAAACATAACTTTCTAAGAACTGTGAGAAAAGACTAATAGGTTTGATCACATAAAAATTAAAAACATCAGTGGACCTAGAAAAATATTTTTAACATGTATTACCAACAAATGGTTAATAACACTAATAAACAAGGAGCTCATACAAACTGATAGAGAAAAAGAAACTCTCCAATAAAAAAATGGGCAAAAGCTATGAATAGGCAATTCACAGAGGAAGATACTCAAGTAATCAATAAGTATATGAAAACTTACTGAACTTCATAGTAATCAAGAAAATGTAAAAGAAAGAAAAATCATACTTCATTAAAATTATAAAAGTAATAAAACCTCATGATAAAAGCAGGGTAAAAATAAGACTCTATAGATGTATATAAGAAAAAAGTGTCATGATGAACATCAGGTGTTGTATGGAAGTGTTGAATCACTATATTGTACACCTGAAACTAATATTACACTGTATGTTAACTAACTGGAATTTCAATAAAAACTTTAAAAAATAAAAAATAAAATAAAAACACATACCTCCCCCAAGAGAAAAACGTAATGGTCCCACTTTCACTCTTACAGTCCCACTTCCCATGAATTAACCATATTTACCACAAAGTTTTCCATGCTATTACAAACATAAACAAAGCCATAACAAAGTCTATTTTAAATAAAAGCAGAAACTCCTAAATATATTAACTTGCAACTTGCTTTTTGTATTTAACAATTCTTGTGGACGTTTTCCTGGTCAATGTGCAAAGATCCAGCTCATTCTTTTAAATAGCTACATAATATATCAAATGATATCAAAATGTATTCAACCTGTTGGTGGACTTTCTACTCATTTCCAGATTTTATTTTTTTTATAAATAACCCTTCAAAAATATCATAGATATACCCCATGTGCTGATGCTTAGATTATCTAGTACAGATCTCTAAAACTGAAACTTCTGTCTCAAAGGGTATGTGCATTTTAAATGTTTGATAGCTGTTGTGACATTAATTTCCAAATCTTTGGTAGCAAACACATTCCCACCAGCAGTTTACAAGGGTCTCTAATTTCCACACATTTGCTCCAATAGATAATGCCAATATTTTTCTTCTATTTTTTGTTTTTTAAAATAGCAATAGATCTTCACATGACTAGGTTCGTAAAGAACTATAATCCTACCAGTGTTTATGCAGATCAATAATTGTTCAGATTTGAAAAGAAATATAAGACACTGTTATATACCTCATGTACAATAAGAGGTATATGTTATTTAACTCTCTGTGCTTAAATTATTGTGCAGGATCTTGGATTTTTTTAATTAAGATTTTACAATTTTAGAGAAGCTTTATGTTCATAGCAAGATTGAGGGAAACTTACATATATTTCCCAGACATACCCAGTCCCCACACATGCATAGTTTCCCTCATTATCAACATCCCCCACCAGAGTGCTATGTATGTTCCAACTGATGAACCCACATTAACACATCATAATTACCCCAAATCCATAGTTTACATTAGTATTCTTTGTTGATGTTTTACATTCTATGGGTTTGGACAAATATCTAATGACATGTATCCGTCATTATGGAATTATATAGACTATTTTTGCTGCCCTAAATATCTTCTGTTGCCCACGCCCCTCCCTCCAAACCCCTGGCAACCACTATTTTTACTATCTACAAAATTTTAACTTTTCAACATGTCATATTGTTAGAATTATCTGGTATGCAGCCTTTACAGATTGGCTTTTTTCAGTTAATAATATACATTTAAGGTTCCTCTATGTCTTTTCATGATTTGATAGATCATTTCTTTTTAGTCCTGAATAATACTTCATTGTCTGGATATACTACAGTTTATTCATTTACCTACTGAAGGAAATCTTGGTTGCTTCCAAGTTTTAGAAATTATGAATAAAGTTAATATAAACTTCTGTGTGCAATTTTTGTATAGACATAAGTTTTTAATTCCTTTGACTAAGTAACAAAGTGCACGATTTTGGATAGTATGATTAGACTATGTTTAGTTTTATAATAAACTACCAAACTATATTACAAAGTGGCTGTACGTTTTGCATTCCCACCAGCAATGAATCTTTACCAGCATTTGGTGTCAGTGTTCTAGATTTTGTCCATTCTAGTAAGTATGCAGTGATAGCTCATTTTTTAATTTATATTTACCTGATGACATATGATGTGGATCATCTTTTTAAAAAAGATTTAGTTATTTATTTTGAGAGAGAGTGTGAGCAGCGGGAGGGACAGGGGAAAAGAAGAGGGAGAGAAAGAATGTCAAATAAACTCCCCGCTGAGCATGGAGCCCAGCACAGGGCTTGATTACATGACTCTAGAGATCATGTAATGAGCCAAAAAATCAAGAGTTGGACGTTTAACCAACTGTGTCACACAGGCACCCCATGGATCATCTTTTTATAAGCTTATTTGCCATCATGTATCTCTTTGGTTAGACGTCCGTTAAAGTCTTTGGTTCATTTTTTAATTAGGTTGCTAATTATTGAGTTTTACATGTTCTTTGTATATTTTGGATAATAGTTCTTTTTTTCCAAGTTTTTATTTAAATTCCAGTTAGTTAACATATAGTGTAAAATGTTTCAGGTGTAGAATTTAGTGATTCAACATTTACATACAACAGACAATGTGCACCACAAGTTCCTCCTTAACCTCTATCATCTATTTAACCCATCCACCCACCCACCGCCCCTCTGATAACCATTAGTGTGTTCTCTAAAGTTAAGAGCCTGTTTCTTGATTTTCCTCTCTTTCCCCCCACCATGTTCATTTGTTTTTTTTAAATTCCACATGTGAGTGAAATCATATGGTGTTTTTCTTTGACTGACTGATTTCACTTAGCATAATACTCTAATTCCACCCATGTCACTGCAATGACAAGACTTCATTCTTTGTTATGGTTGAATAATATTCCCCTGCATGCGTGCGTGTGTGTTCGTGTGTACATGTGTTCGTGTGTGTGTGTGTGTGTGTGTATACCACCTCTTCTTTATCCATTTATTCACTTTATCCATTTATCAGTTGATGAACATTTGGGCAGTTTCCATAATTTGGCTATTATTAATAATGCTGCTATAAACATCAGGATACATGTGTTCCTTCAAATTATTGAATATTGTTGGATAATAGTTCCTTCTCAGATGTGTATTTTACAAATATTTTCTCCCATTCTGTGGCTTGTCCCCTCATTCTCTTAGCATTGTCTTTCACAGACATTTTTCATTTAATGAAGTCCAACTTATCAATTATTTCTTTCATACATTTTGCCTTTGGTGTTGTGTCTAAAAAATCATCACCATACCCAAGGTCTTCTGTATATTCCCTTATGTTGTCTTCTAGAAGTTTTATAATTTTGCATTTTACATATAGGTCTGATCTATTTTAAGATAATTTTTGTAACAGCTGTAAAGTTTGTAACTAGATTGTTTTTTGCATATGGAGGTCCAATTATAAAAACACTATTTGTTGAAATGACTATATTTGCTCCATTGTCTTTCTTTTGCTCCTTTATCAAAGATCAGTTAGCTATATTTATGTAGGTCTATTTTCAGCTTTATATTCTGTTCCCTTGATTTATTTGTTTGCTCTTGCACTAATATCACACTGCCTTAATTATTATAGCTTTATATTAAGTCTCATAATCTGTCAGTCTTAGTCCTCCAATTTTGTTCTTCTCCTTCAATATTGTGCTGGTTATTCTGGGGTGTTTTTGTTTTTTTGTTTTGTTTTGTTTGTTTGTTTTGTTTTTGCCTTTCCATATAAACTTTGGTTTGTCATTGTTTACAAAATAACTAACCAGGATTTTGACTGGGATTGCATTGAATCTATAGATCAAGTTGGAAAGAACTTACATCTCAACAATATTGAGTCTTTCTGTCCATGAACATGGGATATGTCTCCATTTATTTAGTTCTTTTTTTATTTTATTCATCAGATTTATGTAGTTTTCTTAATGTAGATTTTGTACATATTTTGTTAGATTTATACCTACGTATTTCATTTTAGGAAGTCCTAATTTAAGTTAGTTGTGTTTTAAATTTCAAATTCTGCTTGTTCATTGCTGGTATATAGGAAACAATTGACTTTTGTATAATAACCTTGTGTCTTACATCCTGACCATAATACCTTATTAATTCCTGGAATTTTCTATTGATTATTTCAGATTTTTGGCTTAGGCAATCACATCATCTGCAAACAAAACCAGTTTTATTTTTTTTCCTTTGCAATCTATATACCCCTTCTTTCTTCTTCCTGTCTTATTGCAATAGCTAAGACTTTTAGTATTATGTTGGAAAAGGAGTAGTAGGAAGGGACATCTTTGGCTTGTTCCTGACTTTAATGAAAAAGCTACTAGTTTCTCACTATTAAGTATAATGTTAGTTATAGGGTTTTTTAAATATATTCTTTATCAAATTAAGGAAGTTCCATATTTCCAGTTTACTGAGAATTTTTTACATGAATGGGTGTTGGATTTTGTCAGTCAATTATGGTGATAACTTTTTAGATACAATGCTTTTTCTGTAACTATTAATATTTTCATGTGGTTTTACTTTTTTTGCCCCCCCCCTTAGTTGAACAGAATGGTTAGAGTGGGCTGGAATTGGATATTTTACTTTCCCCAGGTTATTTAATGTCTAATTATATTCTAGTAAGTTAGGGTCTGGTTAATCTGTTTCTCAGGGTGAGCCTTGCTAAGAAAAAGAGTACTCTGGTATATCTCAAAATGGTTCCTTTACCATCCCCCTAATGGAAACACAAGGGGATTCCCCCCCCCCCCCGATATTTACTGTGAAGAACCTGTTCAACTTTCTGGAAGTACATTTCATGAGATCATGGGGGTCCTCTACAACTGGATACCACTGAAGTTTTTAACTCTCTTACTTGCCCACTGAGTCTCCAGCAACTCTTCACTTACAGTTTAAGTTTTCCTATCTTGGCACTGGTACCCTTGTACCTTGGTACCTTCTGCTTGTGAGTGTCTGTTTCTATAAACAGCAACTCTCTTTCACTTGTGTGTCTCTCCAATGTTGGGGGCAGCAATTTGCCCTATGTCCTCCTCTCTCTTGTGGATCCAAGAAGAGTTGTTGAGTTTCTAGTCCGTTCAGCTTTTTACTTGTTGTTAGGAGAGAGTGGTTACTTCCAAGATACTCACATATGGAACACTGTCTTAAATATTTTTTTAATTGCTTTTCAGCATAACAGTATTCATTGTTTTTGCACCACACCCAGTGCTCCATGCAATATGTGCCCTCCTTAATACCCACCACCTGGCTCCCCCAACCCCCCCCCCCCCCCCCCTTCAAAACCCCTCAGGTTGTTTTTCAGAGTCCATAGTCTCTCATGGTTCACCTCCCCTTCCAATTTCCCTCACCTCCCTTCTCCTCTCCATCTCCCCATGTCCTCCATGTTATTTGTTATGCTCCACAAATCTTTTTCTTTTTTTTAAATTTAATTTTTTTCAGTGTTCCAAAATTCATTGTTTATGCACCACACCCAGTACTCCATGCAATACGTGCCCTCCATAATACCCACCACCAGTCTCACCCAAACCCCATCCCCCTCCCCTCCAAAACCCTCAGTTTGTTTCTCAGAGTCCACAGTCTCTCATGATTTATCTCCCCCTCCAATTTCCCTTTTCTTTCAAGAGTATATGTTTGTGGGAAAGGATGATGATGATGGGAAAATGTGTTTAAATATAGTCAAGTATTATTTTGAGGTCTATCACTCATTTTTTTTTAACCTAACTGCAGAATTCTTGTTTTCACCTTCATCCTTGGTGTCTGACAGCATTATCTCATCTGGTAGGTTGATAGAAAAACTTTTAACAGACACTATCAATGTGCCAACTAAAATTTAGAATCAATATGTTGGCATGTCATCTGGCCAGACTAGTATGATAATAATTTTTTCACTGAGGAATTTAGGTATCAATGTAGTAGTATGCTTATATGGAGACCATTGTGGGTTTTAGAACTTCATTGTGTGTTTTTTGGAATTATCTCTTTTTTTCCTAAGTTATCTAATTTGTTAGTATATAATTGTTTATAGTAATCTGTTATCACACTATGTATTCCTTGGGTTTCTCTTGTATTATTTTCTATTTCTTATTTTTGGTTTTTGAGTCTTTTCTCCTTTTTTTTCTTAGTTAATGTAGTTAAACCCTTGCCAATTTTGTTTAAGTTTCTTTGAAAAACTGGTTATTACTATCAATGTTATGTTATTGTTTGTTCTGATTTCTATTTGACTTCTTTCGGATTTTTCTTTGTTCCTTCCTCTACTAAGTTTCAGCCAAGTATCTTCTTTTTCTAGTTTCTTGTGGTGTAATGTTAAGTTGTTTATTTGAACTTTTTTTAATACAAGCATTTATAGGATAAAATTCCCTCTAACATCTGCTTGTGCTGCATCCCATAGGTTTTGGAATATTGTGAAGGTTTTTTGGTTTTGTTTTGAGACATATTTTGATTTGCCATTTGATTTCTTATTTGGCTTATTGTTTATACAGTGGTGTATTGTTTAAAATTTACATATTAAATATTTAATATTTACATTGCAGATTTTCACCTTTGTTTTATTGTTGATCTTTAGTTTTGTACATTGTGGTTGGAAAATATACTTTGTATGATTTCAGTCTTCTTAAATTTATAAATTTGTTATGTTCTTTTTAAAAATATTTTATTTATTTATTTGACAGAGAGAGAGAGAGAGATCACAGGTGAGCAGAGAGGCAGACAGAGAGAAAGGGGGAAGCAGGCTCCCTGCTGAACAGAGAGCCTGATGTGGGGCTCGACCCCAGGACCCTGGGATCATGACCTGAACCGAAGGTAGAGGCTTAACCCACTGAGCCACCCAGGAACCCCTGTTATGTTCTTTTTAATGTGATTTAACCAGGGTATTTTTCTGTGTGTACTTGATGAAAATGTATCTTCTATTTTTCTGGAATGGACTGTTTTATATATTTCTTTTAGAACCATGTATTCTGAAGTATGCTTCACATTAAAAAAAAGTTCTTGTTAATTTTGCATCTGGATAATGAATTTGTTGAATGGAAAAAATAATAAATTTTAAAAATGGTTAAGAGAAAAAGTCTTACATGTTGATATATGTCAATTATTTCTAAATAAAACTGAAAAAAATTAAAAAATTTAAAAAAATAAAAAGAAGGTCATGATGCTTAACTTGGGGTAAGAGAAAGGATAGCAGATATTGAATGGTTTTCCAGACTTTAGCTTAGGGCTCCTTGGCCAGACATCTTAGTAACAGCATCAGAGCTGCCACCTACGGCTCTTTCATATAGCCCACAAAGTCCAGTCTTTTGTCTGAGACCCAGAAAAGATTATTTGTAATTGCTTTGATTTATTGAATGCTGAAAACAGGACAGGCACTGTACTGATGTTTAACATGTATTATTTTATATGAATTATATGAAGAAACTATTAATAACCTCACTTTTTGTGTAAGGAAATTGAGGTTTGAGGAGGTTAGGTAATTTTCTCAAAGCATAGTAAGGACTTAGATTCAATTCTGTAAAACTTTAAAGCTTCTATGGTCTATGGTGGGGGCCAGAAATTTTTTTTAATAAGCAGTCATATGTCATATAGGAAATTATTTTTGTTTTGTAGTCCATACAGTCTCTCTTGCAACTACTTTATTCTGCCATTGTAGAATGAAAACAGCCATAGATAATTTGTAAACAAATGAGCATGACTGTGTTCCACTGAAACTTTACTTACAGACACTGAAATTTGAATGCCACATAATTTTCATATGTCAAGAAATATTATTTTCTTTTTTATTTTTTCAATCATTAAAAAAAACATTCTTAGCTCATGGGTCATACAAAAACAGGTGGTAGTCCAGATTTGGCTTCTGGGGTCATAGTTTGCTGATACTTAATCTGTAGCATCTCAAAGTTCTCAAAGTCTGGCAATCGTATAATTGAAAGACTTCATCAACCACTCTGCTTTTCCTTAAAAGCTCAGTATGGGTCAGTCATGCATGCACACATCTAAGACTTTTTTGGAGATATTTGTCTATTCAGTACCCATATATGTACTAATTTTATTTGGCACAAAGTGATCCCTTTCTAAGAATCTATTCAAATATTCTAGCATTCACTGAACAAGTCTGTATTTATTAGATTCTTTTATTTAACCTGGCTCTTCTTTATTTCACATGCCATGCCAAAGATGCCCATCATGCCAGCATCCTCCAACAGCTTAGGGGCATTTTCTACACAACAGTTAATGACTCTCATGAAAATAACAAATATATAACTTTTTAAGTATTAAGAATGATTGAAGGATTCTACTTTTGTCAATGATTTCAATAATAAACAGCCTTACTAAAAAGCTCTTAGGCATTGCAGTACATTGCAAGAAATGACCTTTTTCTCTCTAATCCTTTTAAACATTACTCTTATGCACTATAACCCTCAATACCGAGACAATGAGATCCATGACTGGAATGTCTTGCTTACCAGTGCCTAGCACAGTGGCTTGTCACATACTAGGTATTCACTTGTTAAATAACTGAATTATTAAGCTTCCCATGTTAGCTGAAAAATGCACACACCCTTCTGATCATAGACCCTAATAATTTTGATAAATCATAGCATAAGACAGCCTCTTTAAAAGGGCTTATGGATACCCCAAATGCTATTAAGATCAGAGATTTTCTGAAGCTTTAGGTGAGAGAAAAACAGGTATTTTGAAAACATTTACTTTTTCAGAGGAGTCTTCGGTAGGCCAGAAAACTACTTGAGAGTGGTACTGTCTCATCTCTCACAGCTTTTGGTGATTGATGGAGTGGATGATCCCCCGTCCCTTCAAGCTATTCCATATGCTGAAAATTAACATTTGGGACACAGTTACCATCTATAAGAAGAATTATCAAGTTATTTCTCCCTGCCTGTGGGTTTGGCTTTAGGCTTTGTATGCTCTTGTTATCTGAGTAGATGTGTGTGGAAAGGTTAATAAGACAAAAACTGTGGATGTGGTTTCCATCTGGACCTGTTAGCTTTGCTGTGTTCCAGAACTTTAGACCCCAAAACTAACCATTGTCAATTATATGAGTAACTATGCCTTCATCACAGGATGGACAGAGAAAATATGTGTGAATAGCTGGAAACAAACCTCTCTCCACTACCTTAAAATAAGTTCAAAACCAATGTCTTACTGGTGGTGGTAGTTCAGAAGATTTTGTAACTCTGGAAAAGATTTCCAAAGGAAAATAAAAGTAAGGGTGGAGTGACAGAAGATTACTATTTCAGTGTGCAAAATAAGACAACTATCTACCGTATCTCTAGGTACTGATGGACCAAGGGAAGTAGGAAAGGGACATGCAATATTTGACTTTCTTTTAAAGAAGTGAGATTCATTCATTTAAGGAGTACCTACTATGTGTCAAATAAGAAAAAAATAACTGTCTTTTGACAAATGTTAGGAAAATAATAAATAGGATAGGAGAAAGAGAATGATAACACTGTCTTTACCTAAGGTAGTCATATAAAACTTCAGTGAAGAGGCGACATTTAGCTGGGAATGCTACCTGCTGTTTATGCTTCATGCCTCATTTTATCCTAGGTCCAGCTGTTCAGTTGGGGTAGGGAGAAACTTTTCTAAGTAATTCTTTCCTACTAAAATCTCTAGACATTAAAGAACATTTTTAAAGGTTCTGTGTGGAAAGGAAGGGAACAGAAATTTATTGAACATTTGCCCTAAACCAGACTTCTTATGTATATTATTTAATTTTATTTATTTCCTATAATAGCTCCAGGAGGTCTGTGCTATTATTTCCATTTTGTGGATGAATAGACTGAGACTTAGGAAGGTTAAATAACTTACTCAAGGTAACATAGGATTTTGAGATTCAAAATTAAGATTGTTTTTTCTCTGAAATCCATGTTCTTGTTATTATACCATGATACTACCCAACAAGGTGACTTACTTCACCAAGAATGCTAATTAATTGCTACAATTTTTTAGGAGGTTCTGTGCTAACAACTTTAGGAACATTATTTTGCTTAATCTACGAAGAGTTCCTGCAAGAAATATTAACCCATTCTATATATGAAGAAATCAAGGACTTAGAAGGCTTAAGCAACTTGCTCAAGTCACATGACTAGTCAATTTTAGATTCCCACATTCATTGTGATAACTTTCAGGAGCTGATCTGCTTTTCAAGATTTAGACCTATGACTTAACTAGCTTGATGTTCCCAAAGTGGTTCTGCCTTAAAGTCATGTTAAAGAAATGCTAATTATTCGGTTGGGTTCTCACATTTCTTCAGTCCAGGTTCAACTTCTCTGGGGCAGAAGTGAAGCCATAAAACAAGATCATTCCTTAAACGTAAAACAAATAGAATGAGATGGTATACTGCTTATATTTCCCTTTGTCAAAGACAATGCCATTTCCCCTAGAACATACAAGCTAGAAGTCACATAGGAATCTCAGCAAGACAGTGAATTTGACATACTGCCAGAGTGAAATGTTCTCCTGCGAACTTTCCTTATTTTTAAAAGCAGCTTTCAATACATTACTTCTTTTTTTTAGATGTGTTTTTGATCAATTTTTTTTCAGGAGGACATTTTGTGGTTCCACCTTGAAAACCAATTCTCACAAACTTGATTAGCCTAAGCAGCTGGAGAATATTTGAAACAGAAGGGAGAGGGGACAGACCCTGAAAAACTTGTGAGATTGAGGGTATATCTTAGGTTCTACATTGCTCTTCATGAATCCCCTCCACTCACCTAGAGTGGTGGTACTCCTCCAATAACACATAGCCTCCTCAATAATCTGATGTGTTCTCTGCAATTTCATTTCCTGATTGACCTGGTCTGAGGAAGGAAGCTGCTAAATTCAACAGAAAATGATGGATAAAACTAAATATGATGTTTTCCTTCCCTGAGGATATCTGGATCTTAATAATATTAATAGCTAACATGTATTCCCAAATTAGTCTATTTCTGGCACTGTGCTAAACATGTTATCTCATTTAATCTATATAATAATCCAATAAATTAGGTATCATTATTATTATTACTATCACCCTCATTTTATAAATTTGGGAAGAAGGACTCAGAGATATTGATTAATTTCCCAAAGGCCCCCAGCTAATAAGTGATACAGATGTGTTCGGAATATAAATTTGACTGAATCTCAAGCCTGTGTTCTAAACAAATACTATAGTGCCTCAAGCCAAAAAGATAAAGCAATATCTGAAATTTAGAAATCACCAAGCTAGATAAAGGAGGTATTTGTGGGATAATGAGGAAGAGGGTAGGAGACAGAAGATGTCTTTGTGATATCTCCCTAATCACACCATAAATTAGGCTGCCTGTTCCATTCACTACCCATAATGATGAGGAACAGGTCTTCTAACCACAGCGTCTCTCAGTTTATCATACCTGAATAGATGAAAATGTGACTTTAAAAAATCCTTTCCATGACTGATACAAGCTGTTTCTATTGTTAAATCATACATTTTTAAAGGAAAGGTGGGGGGAGTAAATTTTCTCTAGACTATTGCTAGCATATGTCAAAAGGTGTTTAAATCTATATACTACTTGATACTTTTGACTTTTTAGCATCCTTTGAAAGTGAATAAACATTGTTCAATAATGCAACAGAATTCAAAAGTGTTCTAAAGTTTACTTTTCTGGATTTTACCCACTTTGACCATCATGCCATGATCAGTCTGCAGGGGAATGAAATAGTACCAATTCTTAGAAGAGTATATTAAATTCTGAATTATACAGTACATCCATGAATTTGAGGATCTTAAAATATGTTGGTCTTGCATCACTAAGAGGAAAAGCCTAGCCTTTTCTCCTTCTGGATCTAATGACAGAAAGAACATTCCTAAAATACTTGCCATTTAATATCTTTACTTTAGGAGACAGAATTTTGATAACTCTTTCTCTCAAACTCCTGAGTTTACTTCAATGGATTCTTCCAAAAAAAGAAATTTCACATGTTCTTTTTTTTCTCCCTTTCCCCAATTATTCCCAATTGGATGAGGAGAATTGGAAGAAGAGGGCCTTGATACTTTCATCATTGTACTCTTTATTGCCTTGATCCCCTTAGCCAAATGTGAGCTCCAAGTCTCACTCACACCATTAGTTACTTGGAAGAAGACTTTTTGATGCTTTGTTAAAAAAAATCACCCTTTTGATGTATGGAAGTGTTGAATCACTATATTGTACATCCAAAACTAATATAACACTGTATGTTAACTAACTGGAAACATTAAAACATTTAAAAATTAAGAAAAATCACCCATTTAATTTGTGCAAAGTAACATTTCTCAGCAGTATTACCAGGTTTCTCAGGATGATCATATATATCTTTCCCTCAACAGATTAACCTCCATGCTCAAAATCTCTACCACAACATGATGACATTGTTTTTCAATTAACACTGGTCACTGAAAGTTTTCCATTTACTTTTATATACACTCACAGGGTGAATTTTCCTTTGGGAAAATTTTCAACCATATTTGCACAGGCTTGTCTGGTTACCAAACTCCTTTAAAAAAATTTTTTTTTGCTTAATAGGCTGCAATTTGGCTTCTTCTGTCCTATGTCTCTGGCTTGGAACACAATCTTATCTATGCAAATGAAGACTCCAAGTAATGAGAGTTTTGCTCAGGGAGAGGGGTGAATATTACTCAGATATTAAGTATTTTAAATTTATAAATTAAAATTCTAAGCAATATTATGTCAGTATTTCTAAAAAGTACCTTTAAAGCAAACTACTTTGCCGTAAGAAGAAACTTTCAAGCTTATCAACATGAATATTAGAGGTTTTATTTCTAAAAGACAAGAAAGTACTTTCAGGTTCATTTAATGCTGTTTTACTCTGATGTATAGCTGTTTGTTTGCTATCATGAATGTTATAAACTTTCACTACCACTGAAGAGCAAAGTGGAATATTATGTAATGCATGTATTGTCATAGGATCAGGGTAAACTAAGTGGCAATGAAAGGACATGCATCCTAATTGTATGTCTTTGTTTTTCTCTAAGCATATATTTGGAATATATTACCCTGGTGTCTAAATGTTTTATGCAGAAATTCTGATGGGAAAAAATGTCATTCTATTTTTTTGTATTTCCAACGTGAATGAACAGTCTTGTAACATTTTTTTCTCCATTTTATTTATTTATTTATTTATTTATTTATTATTTTTTTGTTGTTGCCAATGTCACATTCTTTATGAACTGTTTGGTCATTTGGCTGTCAGCAGTCTGATGACAGCAATTTAATGAGGAAATAAAGGGTTCCGCTAACCACTATCATGTCTGGGTACTTACACGTGGTTAGCTAGCTGGCCTCAGAAGGTGAAATGAAAGGTTTACCTCTATATTAGATGTCACTGGGGACACCTATTCAAGGATGAGTCACTTTGTACAAATGGTTATTATCTGTTTGCTACCTTCTGGCTAACACTCTGCTCCTCTTGGGCAAAGAAGTTGTCTTAATTCTTGTGGCTTTCTGATCGGTTCATCTTTAATTCAATATCTTTCCCCCTTATGAAGAAATATTATCATTATTATTTATGTATTTTAACTAGAAACTCATGGCATACATAATTTTTCATTTAACAAAGTCCAATTATAGGAAGAGCATTATTTGAAAGGGTTGGAGTAGGTATATAGATGGGCAAAAGTAGAAGGGGAAGAACATTGTTCTCATGTTTGGTGACATTTGGTCTGGTCTGACCTAGAAATTGTCCACTCATAGTTCTTTCCTCCTAGACACTCTTTTCACTATTCTTCTCTGCAAGTGCCAAAAAACGTGTTGCTTATGTGTGATGTTGGGGATAGGAAGTGGTAAATATGTATTATCGGAAGAAATACTCTTTCTCCCCCACCCGCCCTAATTAGTACTGAATTTGTAGGTTCTTGCCTAATACAGTGGTTTTAACCCCATCGTATTATTATATTTGTTTCATAGTGTAGTTTATCAACTTTAAAATGACCCTGTTTCTCTGCAAATACATATACTGTGTGTAGGCTTCTATGGCATGAATTGAAAGATGCTGAAATCACATTATCACCACCACCACCACCACAATGGCTCTCTAGTCAACACGTATCAGTGTCTGAAATTCTCACCATAGAGTATCCTTTCTTCCCGTGGAATCAGTCTTTTTGAAGTCTCCTAAAATGCATATACTTGGGTTGGGGTGCCTGGGTAGCTCAGTCAGTTAAGTGTCCAATTCTTTATTTTGACTCAGGTCATGATCTCAGGGTCATGGGATCAAGCCCCAGGCTGGGATCCCCGCTCAGCAGGGAATCTGCTTGAAATTCTCTGCCTCTTCCCCCACCCACTCTCTTTCTCTCTCTCAAATAAATAAATAAATCTTAAAAAATAAATGTAAAATGTGTATAGCTGAGGATTAATAAATCATTCTTAGCCTTTAATTTCTTAACATATGTAAATATATCATACTTCTAGCAGAAAACAAGCTACTAAAGGCAAAGCATAAGGAAATCTAAAGCTGAAAAGAAATTTAAAAAATTAAAAAAAAACACTACAGGGATCTAAAATAAAAAAAAAAAATAAGCAAGTTTAAATAGGAAGAAATGGGATAGGAAATGCTTTGAATATTTCTGGAGATCGGGGAACAAACTAGGATGCCAGGTTGGAGAAACCCAGCAATTCAGCCTACTGATTCCAATTAAAAACACACAAATGGCTGAACCTTACTTATGTGGCATCATATTGCATTAGACATTGCCTGTCTCAATGGTTTCCATATTGTTGTTGTTTCTGTTGTTATTTGTTTTTTTCTTACCTTGTTTCCCAACCCACCCACCTTTGCACCTTGCAAACCATGTTGGAGGTCTTTCTTTCTTAGTTTCTCTCATTTTAAAGGAGACTCATTTAGATTTTCTTTTGAAGGTCGCTTTAATCTATTAAACTCTTCATCCCCAAAATGGCTTCTAACTTCGAATAGAGAGATAAGGTTGGAACTTGTTTACTGATAGGATAAGGTACTCAGAAAAAACTGAGAAGAGTACTTTAGTCTTTTAAAAAGCTACCATTTTGCATTTTTTGAAAGATTTATTTATTTGACAGAGAGAGATTACAAGTAGGCAGAGAGGCAGGCGGAGAGAGAGGGGGAAGCAGGCTCCCCGCTGAGCAGAGAGCTTGATGTGGAGCTTGATCCCAGGACCCTGAGATCATGACCTGAGCCGAAGGCAGAGGATTAACTCACTGAGCCACCCAGGTGCCCCCCTTTTTGCAATTTTTAAAACATTCAGGACTAACATTGAATTTTCTTAATTTTCTCTTTTCCTCTCAAACAACGGAAATTCTGTCTACTATCCTTTTAACTCACTGAAGGGAAAAGCTACAAGAATTTAACTATCTCTGCTCAAAGGTTAACATCTTTCCTTTAGTCAATAGAACTTATAATAATCAGGCTTACATTGTAGTTTCTCACCTTTCAGGTCATGGTGGTCTCATTCCCAAGTTTCTTGGGTGTCATTTTTAATGATTGTTAAGGAAGGAAAGTAAGTTGTCAAATAGAGAAAGGAAAAAACAACTTGAAACAAGGTGTATTAACTGGGAGGAATAATTTTTACAGGGAATTAAAGATAGTATAACAGAAAGAGGCAAGATTATGGGCATTCCAGAAATGTCTAAAGGATTTTATATTCAGATTTGAGTTTATTATTGGGAATATTAGTACCTGCCTCATGGGTTCATTGTGGAAATTAAAAGATATTGTATGTAAAAACATTTTATAATAAAGAATCACACAAATGTAATTTTGAAAGTCAGTCTGCCCGTCTGCCCACCTGTTTCCCTCAGGCCAACCCCTTCCTCTGAAAAGAAGCCCTAAAAAACTTTATGTTTTTTTCTTCTCTGGCTAAGATTCTCGCAGAATGAGCATTGGTCCTGGAGTCATGGTATCTTGGGTTTGATTCTGAATTCTGTCAATTTCTAGCTATACATTATCATTGGACCAGTCTTTTAACTTCCATGGCTATGATTTCTTCTCTTACAAAATGAAGATAATAATATTTACCTACACAAAGATTGGGAGAACTAATAATATGTGAAAAACTTATGCACAATACTTGGAACATAGTATGTACCCTATAAATTATGGGTTCCTCCCTACTAGTGACCATTAAAAACATGAAGAAAAAATTTTCCAAGTAAAACCTCTATTTTATCTTACTTATTGAATCTCAACTTTTCAAAATGGCAAGATCTCCTAAGTACCTTCAGCATTTTTTAGTTTGGTTAAGGTGATGATTACCAAAGCAGGTAAATTTACATTGGACTTTGGAAAAATCAGCCTGCAGCATTGCCCAGTCCTCCTTGTGGGTCTTTTATGGAACTGCACACTTTTTGGAAGAAGCTGACCTTCACAGAGGGAGGCCCATGTTCTTTGGTTAAGGTTATGGGAACAGCTGTGCACTCTTGCTAAGAACCTCCAAATACATGCATTGGCACTTCTGATAACCTTTTCACAAAATGTTGACATATTGGTTTTGAATAGCCATTGATATTTTAATATGTTTCAACAAAGTTGATAGGCCATTTCCTAGTGAAGCAGGACTTAGCTACAACAGAGCCTGGTGGTTTCCAACTTTGGACCTTAATATATGAATTATCTTCTAAGGTTTGCTTTCATAATGCTTGATAAGCACATAAATGTACTGATATTAACCTCATCTGTCATTATAATTCCCAAATGAGGTGTTCGTGTCTCAGTGATATTCTTGCCTTTCAAACTAGGCAGTATCTTTCAAGCATCCCATATGCTCTAGATTTCTTTTGTCTTTTAAGACACTTATGGAAGCTCTGCAAGAATTAGGAGACTATCAAAATTCTATTACTGATGTAGGCCAAAGGTAAAGAACATTTCATAGAAGTTACAGCCAAAGCTGAACCTTTTTACACTGCAGCCCCAGTTATAAACACTGTTTGTGATGCTTATAAACATTAGTGATTTACATGCCCACCTAGCTTTTCAACATAAATTTGAGAGCTTCTGCAAAGCAGTTAAGTGGAGGCAATTAAGTGGAGGTGGTGAATTTAACATGCAGGAGTACATAGACAGATTGGCTATGGAGATTTTTGAGTATTTCCCCTTTAAGGTAAGTATCCCAAAGAATTCACTGAGACCCTTATTCCCTAAAAACAATCTTCTAAAGTTTAACTAGACCCAGTGAATCATTTGGGCCCCAGGTTATACTCAGCAAGCATAATAACAAACATATTTCAGGTTTGTGACTTGTATTGATATGAAGATAAAAGGAACATGAGTAAATTTGGTCTATTTTCTTTCCTTCTATCACACAGGCATGATCTGTCCCCCATTCTCATAGGAAGGTCATGCAGAGGAAAAAAGGAGTGGAAGGCAGATAAAGTATGGGAAAAGTAGAAAAAAAATAAGAAGGCATAGAATAAAGAAAATATCAAAATAAAAATATGCAGGGTGTCACAGTGGGACTTGGGCAGTAGAAGGAGATGAAAGTTGGAACCAGGAACTCCAAGAGACCAGAGCGGTGTTAAGGGTCAATGTGGCAAGGAGTTACTTAGCTTAGCAAAGGCTCTGGAAATATGAGGTCACTAGAGAACTAAAATTCTATAAAAACCAATTTAAACTCCTAGTTTTAGGTCTTTGATAATGAAAATGTCTCCAACTTTATACAGGACAAGACTCACCTAATAAAATCATTTTCTTTTCTTATCCCAGGTAACTACTCAGCTGAGTTTATTGAAGCAGCCATTTGGATAACTAAGGTCATAGTTATTTCACTGTTGGGCATTTATTTCCTCCAGTATTACATTTACCTATGCAAATTATCAATGTGTCAATTAAAATATCTTAATCAGTTTAAGAAGAATAAACTCCATCATACCCCAAAAGAGTTGTGGTAATTAACCATCACTGAATCTTTGGAGAAAAAAAAAGGGTCATATATATTATCCTTAAGGAATTTATAATCCAGCTGGTTTTCTCTCAGAAGTTTAGCAACTTGTAGAATCCTCTTGGTTTCTAAGTTCTTATTGGCTAATTTATACCATAATAATATGCCAAAATCACAATGGTTAAAAGTGAATGACATTTGAATAAGATCACACACTCATTTGCATAGAAGCTTGTTTCCTATTAAATAAGATTGTGTAGAATACAAGGAAAACAGGAAGTACTTGTCCTCATCCACATTGGAAGATTAAAATAATTGATACTTCATGAGCACGGTTGTTCTATCCATTATCTCCTTTCTTCTCTCCACCCAACCTAATTTGATTTCTAACTCTGAAAAAGTTATTTAATAGGGACTGAACCTTGAAGTCTTTATCTGTATAATAGGGGTGATATTGTTTATATTACAATGTAATTACTAGAATTAATTGGATAAAGTGTATAAAATATATATAGTAGAAACCATAAATTGTTTCCAAATATTCTGTAACACCCTTCTTCCTTAGTAGAAGAATGATTAATTTTATTTTGCCACATGGTCACCCAGAATAAATACTTAATTTCATGGACTCTTTTGAATTTAGGTGTAGCCATGAGACTAAGCTCTGACCAAATGGATCAGACTAGAGAAGAAGGAACTGGCAAGAACAAGGGACAACCTTCAGCCAACTGCCAGCAAAGAACCAAATCCTGCCAAATAACATGTGTATAAACTTGGAATTGGATTTGTCCCTAGACAAATCTTCACATAAAACACAGCCTTAGCCAATACCTTAAGTGTAGCCTTGCGAGAGACTGTGAGAGAGAAGATGCAGCTAAGCCATGCCCAGGTTTCTGACCCACAAAACTGTGAGTTGTTTTATAGTTGCTAAATGTTGGGTAAGTTATTACACAACAATAGGTAATTGATAAAGCGATCAGTATAAGAGTGGAATGTGGAAAAGAGTGGAATCCCAGAAAGTGTCCTTAAATAGAAAGAGTATGTCTTTCTTCTGCTCCACTCCTTCCTCTTGATAGCTAGAATAAAGACACATTGACTGAAACTCTAGCAGCTATTTTGAACCATCAAGTGATAATGGAGCAAAGCAACAAGTAAAAAGGAACCTGGCTTCCTGACAGTATCATGCATAATACTACTCTGGATCACTTGCACTTTCTCACACAACAGAGAGAGCAATGTCAGCTTTTTACTTCGTGTATTTTTTGTTCATTTTAGTTTATTTTGATTTTTCTGTCACATAAAAACAAAGCTAGTCCTAACTAATGATTGTATCTGACACTACTCTTTTTTCTTTTTTTTTTAATTTAAATTCAATTAGTCAACATAGAATACATCATTAGTTTCAGATGTAGTCTGACACTACTCTTAACACCTGATAAATATTTAAGAAATACTAGGTGTTTTTTCCTGTGCATCAGAAAAAAATAAAATTCCAAGGAATAAATTTAACCAAGAAGATGAAAGACTTGTACACTGAAAACTATAAGACATTAATGAAAGAAACTGAAGACACAAATAAATGGAAACATATCCCATGGATTGGAAGAATTAATATTGTTTAAAATGTCCATACTATCCAAAGTAATCTACAGATTCAATACTATCCTTGTCAAAATCCCAAATGCATTTTTCACAGAAATAGAAAAAAACAACCAGAGATTCATATAGAACCACCAAAACCTCTGTATAACCAAAGGAATCTTGGGGAAGAACAAAGGTGGAAGCATCACATTATCAAATCACACTACTGTCACACTGTCAAATTTCAAACTATACTACGAATCTTTAGTTATTAAAACAGTATGCTATTGTCATAAAAACAGACACAGTGGGTAAATGAAAAAGAATAGAGAGCCCAGAAATAAATCCAGGCATATATGGTAAATTAATTTATGACAAAGATGTCACAAATATACAATGGGGTAAGGACAGACTTTTCAATAAATGGTGTTGGGAAAACTGGGCTGCCATATGCAAAAGAACAAAACTGGACTACATCTTACACAAAAATTAATTCAAAATAGTTTGAAGACTTGAAAATAAGACCTTACACCATAAAACTTCCAGAAGGAAACATAGGTGGTAAGCTCCATGACATCAATCCTAGCAATAATTTTTTGTATCTAACACCAAAAGCAAAGGCAAGATAAAGTAAAAATAAAGTGGGACTACATCAAATTGAAAAGCTTCTGCACAGCAAAAGAAGCCAGCAACAGAATAAAAAAGTAATCTGCTAAATGGGAGAAAATATTTGTAAATTATATATCTGATAAAGTATTAATATCTAAAAAATATGAAGAACTCATGCAACTCAATAGCAAAAACAAAACACACACACAATTCAATTCAAAAATGGACGGAATAGAATGTGAGGGTGATCTTACTGCAGCATCTATCCCCACTTTGATCTCCAGGGTTGTTTTGGCTGATCTGGCTGGATAGGCAGTTGTCCCTTTCCCTACTCACCACTCCATGTGTGTCCTTCCCAAAGCTGCACACTTGGTTGAAGAGGATGACCTACCCCAATAGAAGAGGATCTGTCAAGGGTATATGAGGTACTGCATTCCTTCTTAGAATCTCAAAATGGGCTCTTAAAATTGGGCAGGATATTTGAATAGACATTTTTCCAAAAGATTTTCAGATGAACAATGAGTGTACTAAAAGATGACCATTACTAATTATCAGGGAAATGTAAATCAGAGCAACAATGAGGTATCACCTCACACCTGTTAGAATGGATATTATCAGAAGGACAAGAACTAACAAGTGTTGGCAAGGATGTGAGAAAAAAGGAATGCTTGTGCACTGATGGTTGGAATGTAATTGCTGCAGGCACCATGGAAAACAGTATGGATGTTCCTCCAAATATTAAAAATGGAACTACCATATGATCCAGCAATTCCACTTCTGGGTATTTGTCTGAAGAAAATGAAAACACTAACTCAAAAAAATATATGCACCCCTATGTTTATTGCAGCATTATTTCCAGTAGCTAAGATATGGAAACAATTGCAATGTCCGTTGATAGATGAATAGATAAAGAAAATGTGTGATAAAAATTAAGATACCAAGAATAAATCTAGTCAAAGAGATGAAAGTCCTGTACTCTGAAAACTATAAAACATTAATGTAAGAAACTGAAGACAACACAAAAAAATTTAGAGACATTCCACACTCATGGATTTGGAATAAAAATACTGTTAACATGTCTATACTACCCATAGCAATCTATACGTTTAATGCAGTCCTAATCAAAGTATCAATAGAATTTTTTTTACAGAACTAGAACAATTGTAAAATATATGTGGAACCACAAAAGACCCCAAATTGCCACAATAATTTTGAAAAAGAAGAGCAAAGCTAGAGGTAGGGCTTCATGTTTTATTACAAAGCCATGGTAATCAAAACAGTATGGTACTAGCACAAAAATAGACATATGGATCAATGGAACAGAATAGAAATTATGGGGGAAAACCACTATTATATAATCAATTAATCCTTAACAAGGCAAGAAATAATATCCAATGGGATAAAGACAGTCTCTTCAATAAATGGTGCTGGGAAAACTGTTCAGCTACATGCAAAAGAATGAAGCCAGGCTACTTTCTTACACCATACACAAATATAAATTGAAAATAGATTAAAGATCTAAATGTGAGACCTGAAACCATAAAAATCCTAGAAGACAGCATAGTCAGTAATGTCTTCAACATCAACTGTAGCAACCTTTTTCTAGATATGTCTTCTGAGGCAAAGGAATAAAAGGAAATATAAATTGTTGGGACTATGTCAAAATAAGAAGCTTTCTGTATAATATAATATTCATATATATATGTATGTTTTCATTTCCCTGATAAGTAGTAATGATCATATACTTGTTCATCTGAAAGTCTTTTTTTGGAAAAATGTCTATTCAAATGTGAATATATATATGTATGTATATATATATGTATATATATATATATCTCACACCTTCTTTATCCATTCATCAATCAATGGAAACTTGTGTTGCTTCTATATCTTGGATATTGTAAATAATGTTTCTATAAACATAAGAATGTATGTATCCCTTCGAATTAGTGTTTTTGTATTCTTTAAGTAAATACTCAGTAGTACAATTGATGTATTCATAAGGTAGATCTATTTTTAACTTTTGAGGAACCACCATACTGTTTTTACAGTGGCTTAAGTATGATGGAGATTAAGCAGTGCCCTTGTCATGATGAGTGCAGGGTTCTGTATGGAAGTGCTGATAACACTATATATACATTGTCATCTGCAACAACATGGAGTTACAGAGTATAATGCTGAGTAAAATAAGTCAGTCAGAGAAAAACCGATGCCATATGATTTCACCTCTATATAGAATTTAAGAAACACAACAAGCAATCAAAGGATAAAAGAGAAAGTGAGAGAGAGACAAACCAAGAACCAGACTTTTAATGATAGAAAGCAAATTGATGGTTACCAGAAGGGAGGTGGGTTGGGAGTATGAGTGAAATAAGTGATGAGTATTAACGAGTGCACTTAACATGATGAGAACTGGGTGATGTATAGAATTATTGAATCGCTATATTGTACACCTGAAACTAATATAACACAGTATGTTAACCCCATTGGAATTTTTTTAATGTGGCATGTATATACAGTGGACTACTATTCAGCCATAAAAAATGAAATCTTGCCATTTGCAGCAACATGGATTGACCTTGAGGACATTATGCTAAGTGAAGTAAATCAGAAGACACAGAAAAATACCATGTCATTTCACTTTTATGTGAAATCGAAGTAAAAATAAGAAAAATCTCACATATACAGAAAACAGATTGTTAGCTGCCAGAGTCAGGAGGTGGATGAAATATGTAAAGGGGCCCAAAAGGTACCAACTCCTGCTTATAAAATAAATATGTTATGGGGATATAATGTACAGCTGTATGTGGGTGGATGTTAACTAGACTTATTGTGATGATTATTTTGTAATATATACAAATACCATATTATTATGTTGTACACCTGAAAGCAATATAATGTTAGATGTCAGTTATACTTAAAAAAAAGAAATAATAATTTTCTATCTGCCCTAAGTATCATGGAAGAATGAATAGAGAATAACTTGTGGCAACATCCTTAATTTTCAGGAATATACAGCCCAATTTCAACATGGTTTTAATGACTTAGCTAAGTTTTTCTCACAAAGTTCCTTATCCAACAGTCTCTCTTTGTTAACATTTAAATATACCAGGTTCTCTAAAGAATGCAGAATCCTTTTTAATAATGGGAAAATACTATTTTGTAAAATGGCACTTTAACCCCTAATTCTATCTACTGGTTAAAAATTGTTGATTAATTGACCATATGGTTTCACTTACTTGTGGAGCATAAGAAATAACATGGAGGACATTGGGAGAAGGAGAGGAGAAAGAACTGGGGGAAATCAGAGGGGGAGACAAACCATAAGAGACCGTGGACTCTGAGAAACAAACTGAGGGTTTTGGAGGGGAGGGGGGTGGGGGGTTGGGTGAGCCTGGTGGTAGGTATTAAGGAGGGCACATATTGCATGGAGCACTGGGTGTGGTGCATAAACAATGAATCTTGGAACACCGAAAAAATAAAATAAAGTTAAAAAATGTTGATTAATTGAATTTAAATTAAAAAAATAATACCAAGGAAAAATTAAATAAATAAAAGGCCAAGAAATGCCAAAAATTGAGCTTTATACATTTTTCTTCTTGTTTAAGTAAGAATGTATAGAATCTTTACAGCTTTACATCAGTTCTGGTCTTGTCACTGACAAATTGTCTGAATTTGCCTATATCCTTTACAACCTTGGAGCTTTAGTCTCCCCATTGGCAAGAGAGGAATAGTAATATTACCTTTTTTATATTTTAGATTCACTAAGCTAATGCACATAAAATACTTAGCACAGGAGCACCTGGGTGGCTCAGTTGGTTAAGCATCTACCTTTGGCTCAGGTCATCATCCCTCTGTCCCAGAATGGAGCCCTACATCAGGCTCCCTGCTCAGTAGGAGCCTGCTTCTCCCCCTCCCTCTGCCTGCTGCTCCCCTGCTTGTGCTCTCTCTCTCTCTCTGTCAAATAAATAAATAAAATCCTTAAAAAATTTAGCATAGTGTTCCACACAAATAAACACTATATAAGGTCAAGTATCCTGTTATTTGGAATGTTATTATCAATACATTTCTGTAGGGCAAATATTTGTGTTGATCCTGGCCTTCTTTGTTTATAAGTTAGCTCTGAAGTCCCCTGGAGATAATGCCTAAACTTGACAGAACGAGTCTGATGTTGAAATTTTCAGGTACTAAGGCAGGATAGTAAGGTACATTGTTGTTGTTGTTATTATTATTATTATTATTATTATTATTATTTGGTCAGGGGGTGGGCTTTCCCAAGCACCCAACAATTCCTCTCCACGTAAGAAGGTATCATGTATTCTTATGTCTATTGCAGGCTTTTTATTTTTCTTGAAAAACTTCACAGGTGAAAAATCTTCACTCTACTTTACCTTTCTTCAGTCTTCCATTATGGATTCTTATATCTCAGATGTTCAAAATCCTCTTCCTTAGGTCTTGATTTGTATATCTAGACTCATGGGAAAACCTAGATATCTAGAAGTTTGTTCGCTAGCTGACCCTTACTGGTATCATTTACAAATTATATAATATATATATTTAAGGACAAAATGGTGCCCAAATTTTGGTACCTCTTATTTTATGCTGCTTTAGGCAGTGGGGCTTATCTGTGGGATAATTAATTTTGGCAAATGTTTTTTGGCCTGATTTTCTGGAAGTAAGAAATTGTCATATAATCTGGTCCTAGGTTCATATGAATTTGTCTATTATGCTCATCCAGCTGCTTTGGCTTGCCAGAGACTTCTCAATGCTAGAATTTTTGAACAAAGCTCTTTGCTTTTACCCAAGCAGTTTTGTTCCCTCAGGGGTGTGATCAGAATTGAAATCACTGGAAAATTATTGCAGCTCTAATTGATGATAAAGAAATCCTAAGCTGGCCCAAGGGTTTAACAGGCTCAGATATTTTATAAAAATGAGATTTTGATGAAGCAAATAGCATCCACATGCTTTAATGTTAATAAAGAAATATATTTTTCATAGAGGATAAAGATGTTCTAACTTTTCATTTTGAAACTTGAATGTAGTTTTCTTTCCTTTTATAGTTGTGTTGCTACATTTGGTTATACACTATCTCTACTCTTCTTTTGAATATTGGGATTAAGGATATCTATATCTATATATATCTGGAATACACCTGTATATCTATAACTATATCGATATATGGAATATATCTATATCTATGTCTATCTATGTTTATTTCTATGTCTCTCTCTCTATATATATATCCATATCTATCTAGCTATCTAGCTACCTACACATCCAGAATAAAGTTAACAGATTTTTTTCTAAAAAGCATGATATTTATGACTTATTGATGATCATGATTTTATTTTGTTTTATTTTATTTTAAATATTTTATTTATTTATTTGACAGAGATCACAAGTAGGCAGAGAGGCAGGCAGAGAGAGAGGGAGAAGCAGGCTCCCTGATGAGCAGAGAGTCCAATGCAGGGCTCAATCCCAGGACCCTGAGACCATGACCTGAGCCAAAGGCAGAGGCTTAACCCACTGAGCCACCCAGGTGCCCCAATGATCATGATTTTAATCAGTGATGCTAACTGTCTTCAGATTTTAATGTTCTGGGCAGAGGTCAACCAAAGTTTCCACTACTTAATGAGATAGTCTTCCAAAGTAGACTTGAAGTAGATCTTTCCTTATCTTATATTGTTGCAAACTATATCTTATACCCACTAGGATGGTCATCATTTAAAAAAAAAAGAAAATATTTAGAAAAAAACCCAAAATGTTGGTAAGGATGTGAAGAAACTGGAACTCTCATACATTGCTGGTAGGAATGTAGAAGAATACAGTTGTAGAAAACAATTCAGCAGTTCCTCAAAAAGTTATTCACAGAATTCCCATCTGACCTAGCAATTCCAAAAGGTACATATTCCTAGGTATATATCCAAAAGAAGTGAAAAAAAGGTGTTCAAAAAAGGTCCTGTACATAAAATGTGCATAGCAACACCTTCACAATAACCCAAAGTTAGAGAGAACCCAAGTGTCAATCAACTGATCAGTAGATAAACAAAACGTTGTATATCCATATAATGGATTATTATTCTGCCATAAAAAAGTGAAGTCTGACACATGTTATAACATTGATGAACCTCGAAAATGTGATGCTATGTGAAATATGCCAGGCACAAAAGACCACATATTGAATGATTCCATTTATATGAAATATACAGAATAGGCAAATGCACATAGACAGGAAGCATACTGTTTCCCGATTTTGTGGAAGCCAAAGGCTGAGGGGAGGAGAAAGAAGGAGTGACTGTTTAATGGGTGCAGTGTTTTCTTTTGGTGTGATGAAAATGTTTTGGAACTAGGTAGAGATGTCGGTCACATAGCATTCTAAATGTACTAAATGCTACTGAATTGTATGTTTTAAGCAGTTAATTTTATGTTACATGAATTTCACTTTTTAAGAATGTAAAAAAAAATTTCTGTCTTACTGGTTTTGCAAGGAACTCTACTGACTTCTTTAAAAGGAGGTAGGCAATTATCATTCGTGTTGCTTTTGTGGAAATGTGCATTTCAGCGATGAAGTTCACAGCTTGCACTCCAACATGAACAGTGTTGAGAGGCAGAGAAAATACAGAAAAAAATGTTGAAGTGTAGATATTTAGTTTTAAGAAGCAGAGTTAGCCATTCAGCAGCCCTACTATAGAGTTAAAAGGCTTCTTAAGGTTATCTGGGTCAATCTAATCCCTAATTATAAATCTTATGGATGTCAGAGAACCATTGAAAATCAATGGATCTAACTGAAATACTAACTTTATTTTGTTTAACTTGTCACATGTTATGGTCTAGTAACAATACACCATTTGCACTTCTCCGGACATACATGTTATATTTCTTGATCTCCTTGGATTTGCTATATTTTTTGTCTTGAAGGCCTTTTTTCCATTTGGTCACCTAGCAAACTTCTACTCTTCTTTCAAGACTTAATTCAAGGTATTACCTTCTCAAGAAGACTTAATTTCTCCTTCCTCTGTTCTATCTGATATCATGTACATACTTCTATTAATTCACTCAGGACAATTAATTATAATTATATTCTTGCATTTCTATTTTCTCCACTAGACTGAGTTCCTTAAGAATAAAAATAATATATTTCCATTATGCTTTCTGCCATGTTCTTTCTGCCTAGAAAAGTTCAGAGCCTGTAAGAACACAAGAAAGTATGTTGACACAATTATAGAAAAGAAAGTATAATGCTGGTTTTCTTGGAGGCATGAGAATAGTGAAAAACCCCTTAGAAATCTGGTTATATCTGAGCATGATTTCAGCTCCATAGAATTCTTTTTGAGAATTTTATCCCCAAGGAATCCTGTCTCAAAGCCTCAATCATCTATCTCCTCCCAAGATATAATGTCTCTGCTGTTTTGTTCCCAGTTTCTCCAATTGAGAAAAGTTCCTGATTATTTGTGCTGGCAAGAGTATTTCCTGTAGATGCTCTTAATGTAAAATGCAGCGTTCTGAGATCATGGGATCTACACTGAAGAACTTTTTTTCTACTTGAATCTGCTGCCATGGCTCAATTGTTCTGAATACTTGGACACTTTTTTTGTGACCTGATTTTCTCTAAAAAAGACAACTCCCTCATCCCTAGAGCACTTGAAGGTCTCTAAAAGGTTTAGCAAGGCAGACGAGTCCGCCAACCTCAGCATTTTGCCAGTTTCCATCCTGTACATGTTTTTAACCCTCAGGGTAGAGTGAATGCCTGGAGATATTCTTTCATAACATTTGTTTGGCAAGAAAAATAGAAAAAAATGATAGCAGCCAAGGGTCACAGTTTCCACATTCTGCAAGAATATCTTGAAGCATATTCTGCTTTTATTTTTGCAAAGTAAAAAGCTCATAGCTTTGTGACAAATCCTCACATTATCCTTTTGTTTTGTTTTGTTTTGATTTGTTCCTGGGATAGGACTATCACAGCTATAATTCTAAATTGCTTATGTTCTTTGCATTTTTGTCTTACTTGAAAATGTTATATTCCCCACCTTTTGTCTTCCTTCTTCCAGTTCATTTTTCAACTTCTAGAGGAGGCACTCTTAATTTGGGGACTACTGACCCTTAATGGCACCCAAAGATGAGCTTCTGGAAATATATGCTACCTCTCATATTGTGAGCTGTGCAAATTTTCATATGTATATATATATGAATTATTATATATATATATAATAAGATCTATAAATTTCAGCAGATTATCAACATGGTCCATGAGCCAAAAATTAAACATATGGTTCTGAACATGAACCATCATTGTAGGTAAACCTAGACAAATCCGCTTTAATAGACTTCTTCAGAGAATTAAATAAAGGCCTATGGCCCAAAAGGAAGTTTTTTTTTTTTTCCTTTTCCTGAAGGGGAGCTTTCTTTCTTTGAGAAGTTCTTATGAATTGAGACTTAAATTTTCTGGATTGTAAAACTGACTTTGTGATTGTACTCTCACACCTTGAGATTGAGTCTCCTTATTCAAGCTGCTGGAACTCGCAGACTACTAGCTGAGCTGTTAGAAGTCACATAAAAATCGCCAGTTGTAACTTCTAAAGGAGAAACAGCAAAGGAACTGTTGCTGGACTTATAAATCTTTTTCAAATATTTGAGGTCCGGTTGTTATTTGTAGGTTGCTGGAGAAAATGTTCCAGCATATTAATATCAGCGAATTTATATGTGTAAACCTGTGTACATTTCTTTATCAATCTGCATTTATTCAGCACTCTAAAATGATTTACACTCTCCCAGTCTCCGAAAACCCTGAGGACAGAGCGTTACACATACTCCCAATTATTTATGCATAAAAATATGAGGTTTGGCCATTGGACCGACTGACATAGCTAAACATTTTTGGCCTCCTCACAAGGTAAAGAGTGGAGATGTGGCGGTTTGTGGACTTACATTCCATAGTCTGCATTGGTCTGTGGGGGAAGTGAAGAGTGGGGAGAAAAAGGGCTCCTTCAATTTCTTAGGTTATTCTCTCAAAATTAGCATTTCATCCATTGAGGTGCAACATCAAAATTGGGATATATTCAGGTTTTGTCAGCTTGGAGCTCTCATTTCTGGTCTTAAGTTATTCCTTTCCCCAATACTATTTCCTATGCATATGTTTCGTTTGGCAACTGGATGGGAAGGGGGGTTTTTACACATGAAGTGCTAGTATTTCACACTAGGTACATTTTATTTTTCATCTAGCATCATGCAAGCAGGGGCCACCATTTATACTTTAAAAGTGTAATGTTCAGCATATAATAGATACTCAGTATCTACTGATTGATTTCAGTTTTCATGTTGACTAACAGTTTCTGAAACTTAGTGACTTAAAATAATATCTCTAACTCCTAGAGATAAGGTGATTGAATTTTTATTTAAAGATACAGATCCAAAGAACAGCACAGGGCATGTGCTGTGATGAGTACTGGGTGTTATATGTAACTAATGAATCACTGAAAACTACATCAGAAATTATGTCCTTTGAGGTGGCTAATTGAACATAATAAAACATTTTAAAAAAAGAATTCATGTGGCTTTGAACACCAAAACTCAGTTATTCTGTTCTTAGTTTTGGTCAACTTGGTTTGGATCTAGTTAGACTGGACAAGACTATAAGCTTCTAGGACTTAACTTTTATTCATACAAGCATGACAGATGAACTTTTAAATAAGTACATTAAACACACACACAACACACACACAAGAATCCAGTTCCTAAAATTGTTCCACATGCTAAGGTCGGTGTTGTTTAGTTCAAGTCAGTTTTGTAGCATTCAAGGAAGTTTTGTAGAAAGGCAAGTCAGACAAAGTATGTTTTCAACCAGGTCTTCTTTTCTAGTTTATTGGATAGCTATTAAAATGTAAGCTCTATAAAGTTATGATATTTGTACTTGTTTTTTTCACTTCACTAATAGCTCCATGAACAGTAACTATATGCCTAACAAAGTGGTAAGTCCTCTGAAAATACAAAGAAAAATTTGAATATGGAGCAATACTATCTTCCATGAGTTCAGAATCTACTGAAGATGAAATGAATAGACACAAAAATATTGTATGCTAAGACACCCCGCCCAAGAACAGTCAATTTTGTTATCTTTTCTGGCTCTGCTACTAATTTGCTGGGTTAGCTAGGACAAGTCATTTTACTTGGGGGAATTATCATTTCCTCATTTGGAAAACTGTGGGTTATGTAAAATTAGAGATTGAAATTATGATAGTGGTATATTTACAAATTCAGAGGAGATAAGAGACAAAGTGTAGGTTATAATAGCCATGGAAAGAGTCAGGAAAAGGTGGGTTGAACTCAGCCTTGGGAGGGGCGGGGAAAGAACTCAGCCTTAAAGGGTCAGAACCATTTAACTTTTTGGAGGGAATGATTGGGAAAATGTCAGGAAGAAGTATACATACAAAGTCATGGAGTAGAATATAAATTTGAGGGGCACTTGGGTGGCTCAGTGGGTTAAAGCCTCTGACTTCAGCTCAGGTCATGATCTCAGGGTTCTTCTCAGCAGGGATCCTGCTACCTTTTCTCTCTCTGCCTGCTTCTCGGCCTACTTGTGATATCTGTCTGTCAAATAAATAAATAAAATCTTAAAAAATACATTATTTTAAAAAAGAATATAAATTTGATATACCTAGGATGTCTTCAATAGTAGAGAATGTATTTTGGCAAAAAGAAAGAAATAAGATTACCAGAAAGGAGGAGTTCAGGTAGTAGGGAGGTGCAAAGGGTCAGAAAAGAGATTTGGACCCAATTCAGGAGAAGAAGTAGTCATATATAAAGCATTTGTGTGTTTGTGTGTAAATACATATAGTGTAGAGTGCTGGCATACCATGAACTTCATACTTAACTCAGCAATTGTGTTTGTGTGTTTGTGTGTGTGGGTGTATGTGTTATGAAAAGAGAAAGGAAGAGAGAAGAGGAAGAGATGGGGAAGAGTAGGGGGTAGCAACAAATAAAAATTGAATGGATTAGTCTGTCAATAGTGTAGGAGGTAGTAGTGTTCAGTGTGTATTCGAAGACAAATCAGCTAGATGTGTATTTCAGCTATCATAACTATTTTAACCTTATACTTAAAGTAAAAATCCTTTCTGCATTCTCCCAGTCTTTGACACTTTGCAGTGACAGAGTTTACTGTTTTGCAAGAAAGCCCATTTTGTTTACGGGTATTTTGTATCCTTAGACAGATCTTTGTGATCCTGAGCCTAAACTTGCTTCCTCATGAGTTCTACTAGTTATCCTGGTTCTCCCCTTGGGGCTACACTGAATATGTCTAATTTTGTCTTCACATCACATTTTGGCTAAATTTTCTTTTTTTCAGGAAATAAACTTCCAGTTGTTTCAATCCCTCCACAGCGTGATTTCAGAAACTTTACCATCTGGACTATCTTCTTCTGAAATCTTTCTAGACCGGTAAAGTTCCTATTAGAATGTGGGTGCCCAGAAATGAATGTAGCCTACCAAATCTTGTCTTACTAGTGCCAAATTCCTTGGCACTAGTGAACTGGGCATTCTATTTGTATAGTGCTCTATTCTAACACAGCATTTGCTTTCTAAGTAGCTACACCACGTTATTGACTCATTTCAACTTGCGACTGCTTAAAATCCACAACTACAAAATGGCTTGTTGACCCGGTGAACTTCCTCTTTATTATTTTGGCCTTTCAGACCTGTTAAGAACTTTGTGAGTGGAAAATCCAAGTGATTTGTCAGGTTGAAAAAAATTACTGCGTTTTAAAAAAATGTCTGTGTCTGTTATTATTTGGGGGGAGAAGGAGTGTTGAGATACAGTCACAACTCATTATTTCAACTGTAGTTGGGTGATCTATTTACTGCCTTAGCGAAAAGGCTGAATTGCTTTTTTAATTTGGAAAAATATTATTATTTGAAAGAACATAGTAATTGGAATAAAGACTATGATGATATTTTCAAGGACAAGATGTGCTCAGCTAGTTTTAATTAATAGACATAGCTAGTCATTAACAGCACCCTTCCTTACATATATTTGATGGTTAAAATCTTTTAAAACAGTCCCAGTAATGCTCAATGTTGGTCATTTATTTGCTGAGTCAATTTTTTTCCTTACAAAGCAGGGAAGAAAATACAAGTAATAGCTAAAACTTCTATGATACCTACTATATGGAAGGTTCTCTTCTAAGCACTTTACATGCTCATTTAAACTTCTCAACTATCCTAAAAAGTGAACATTATTGTTATCATCACCACCTCATCACTGTTTTATAGCTGAGGAAACTGGGGTGCTGAGAATTTAAATAACTTCTCCCAAGTGAAATAGCCAGTACATTCAAATATGAAATTTGAATCCAGATGGTCTGGCTCCAGAGTTGATGCTCATAATGCTTTTCATATCCAAACACTCATTTCAATCAGAATAGTAAAATCCAAATATCTTACCGTATCTAGAAAATGTCCTCAACTTGCTTGGGCTAAGAAGACCAAATTTAAAAGTTAGGCTTCCATAGTTCAGACTAATATATCTTCTGTCCTGCAAGTGTTGGTGGTGGTTGTGGTGGAGGAAGTTTCACAATTCATCCTCTGTATGTAGTATATTTGATTAAGCATTTTAGGTTCTCAGAGACATGTGACATAAAGGTGTTTGAAAATATTTAAAGTTACATGAATTGGCAAGACATTGGCTGCCCTCCACCCAAAAGGGGAGATGGATAGATAAATATCTTAAGAATCTAGTCTATGAATTGATTGCTGAGAGCATGATTGGGATAGTGGAGAGAGAGATCAATCAGGATTCTTGGATTCTAGTTTTGGCTATGTCACTAATTAGTTCTCTGGCTTTTGATAAGTCACTTAACCTTTCTGAGTCTTGGTTTCCCCATCTTTAAAATAAGAGGTTTAGATGATCCTTCAGGATCCATCTAACGTGAGCATTCCTTGTTTTTAGAGATTAAAGGAAACCAATGGTAGAGAAGTAGAGAAAGAATTTAAAGTGCTGTGAATAGAGGGAAAAAAGTCTAGCTTTGGCTTTGCCATTTTTAATCATTCTGGGTTGTAAATTAAATTGAAAAGCAAGGAGATCAATGACATCACCCTCTACAGTGTGGCTCAGAACTGGGTTTGCTCACATTAAAAGAAAGGAAAGGGAAGGGGAGAGGAGGAAAGGAAAGAAAGGGAAAAGAAAAAGAAAATGAAAAAAAGAAAAAGGAAAGGAAAGAGAAAAAAACCCACAAACCTTTCAACCCAATAAAGCTAATTTCATGTGAATTGGCATCAGTGCAAAATAAATTAGATGAGTAGTTTACAGTATATCTCCCATAATAATCTGACTTGTCTTGAAACACTGAGCTTTTAAAACAAATTTTACTGCCTACTCTATGGCTTTGTGGTTCCATCATGCTTAAGGAAAAATGCTGACAACTTGCTTTGTTTCCACTGGCAGCATTTCTGTTTTTAAATTGAAATGATAAATGGTCGGGTATGGTGCAATGGTTGAACTCTGAACTCTATACTGATATTCTATATTTCAATTTAATTCACACATTATTATTTCCAGGTAGATTTCAACTGTGTTAGATAAAATGGTCATCATGTGAAAATTGTAATCAGTGAACAATTACATGGATTTTGATCTTAAGACTTAAAAACAGTGTCTTGATTTAGGCTTTTCTTTATTTTATCTACATACTCTCAAGAAGACCAGGGAACTCTGGGGAGAAAATTATTCTTAGATTTTTCTACATGGGGAAACCCAGGCGTGCAGAATATTTTCCTAAATTTTTGTCCTTTCAAAGCATTTGAGAACAGTTGATTTGTATTTTCTCTGTACACATTGCCAAAGACAGTGCTAGAGACCTGGAAAGACTCACTTTGATCTGAAGGTAGTTTTGCTTGCCATGTGCTTATGCAGTTGAGCACTACCTGATAATCAAAACCAACTCCCCAAACCTGAGCTTAGTCCTTTGACGCCTTATTTGAGTCTTTGGGGGAAAGCTTAAAACATTATATCTTCATCTGTCAAATAAACTGATCCAATTCCCAAAATTATGCTCAGTGCTTTTTAACCACTGTGGAAGATGGAGAAATCACAAAAGCCTACCATTTGTGTCAAATAATGTATATATTAACAAAATTATTCATAAGTTCAGTTTATTGATGTTGGGTTCTTTGCTTGGTGTTCACCTAACTCCCTCTCCTAACTTCAGCATATTTCCAGCATTCCCTCTGTACCCAGTGACATCATGAATTCCAGAATCCTTCCTCTTTTCTGTCTGTCTACTTGTACCTTTATCAAAACCTATCCATCAATTGCCTCACAATTGTATGCTTCTCTACTTCATATAACTAGAGCAGGTCACTTACTTTCTGGGCCTCAGTTTTCCCAGTAAAATAAAGGGATTGAAATAGATGATCTTGAAAGCCCTATTCAGTTCTAAACTTAGAAAACCTGCACTAATGTGGTATCTAGTAAATATGCTTTGCTTCATGATAGAGGAGTTTGGTGAGATCACAAGGGCCAGATTGTGGCAACTCCCTGGGGACATCATGATTTCACTGAGTTAAAATTATTAGAGGCATTTCAGAGACTTCCTTGTTAGTTTTGTTTTCCTTTCAATCACACTTCACAAATGGCTACTTATTTTGTTTATGCCTATAGTCAACTCTCTTTGTTGCTTTCCAGGTAGCAAATATGATTCCATAAACAGAAGAAAGATTCATATGTATCCTTTTGGAATTAACTCCTTACTCCTTTAATTGAGCTCATTTTGTTGAGCTCAGATCTTAGGAAATAAACAATATGTCTGAGGAGTTTCTTCAGCAAATTCTCCTTTCTGTTGGTGTCATCCTAGCAATACTTTCCTGGATAATTCATTATGATCAAGTCTTCCAAAATATTGTCTCACTCTAAAAGCAATTTCTTCTCACAAATGTTACTCATGGATAAGATGCCTTCTTAAAGTAAAATTTAAAAATATCCTCTTAAAACACAATTAATCTAGTGATATTATCAATGAACTTTTAAATCAGCTTTTGGGCATTTTAAATTTCTATAATAACAACAACAACAACAACAAAAACAGCTTGACTTTACACAGGTTAAGGAAAAAGACAAACCATGGTGGATTTTTTTTCTTTTGGCTTCTCTTTCTTTTAAAACAAAGAACAAAATGACAAATACAAATTTGAGACATCTGGATGTTTCCCATCATGTGGGTTAAACATCTGCATTTTTTCACTTCTGATCCAGATGTTTTGGTCTTATGTAAACCTAGCTAAAATTAAGGAGAGTATCATCTGGGGACTTTGATTAACATAGACAGCAAATCTGAATAATCCATGTTCTGAGAGTCCTGTTTTTTGTCTAGTTCAGAACACATTACTAATGAGGTCAAAGTTACTGTAGGTTTGTTCCTTGTAAGGGCCAGTTAGCTCTGATTTGTTCCATGGCCACAGAATGCACTTCTAGCCTCAGCCAGCTGTCTGGAAAATGAGTGTCCTTGGTCCTACAGGCAGTCACACAAGAAATTGAACAGCCAATTTCTACCACTTGGAAAGTGAAATAAAAATGCATTTCCCATGGATGGTAGGTCAGCAGTGTCGTTTTTGTTTAAAAATAATAGCTGCAACAGTAACTTTTATGTAGTGCTTTTTTTGTGTCATTCTTCAAAGCACTTTACATACATTCAATCATATTGTTCACAGTAACCCTATATATGTTATTGTTATACCCATTTTACAGGTGAGAAAATAGAAGCATGGAAGGTTAAGTAATTTGTCCAAGATGAAAATGAATGTCATTCTCAATTTTTCTGTTTCTTTCCCCATATCGCCTTTGTCAAGGCTGGGAGTACTCACAATGTATTGGCTGTCTAGAAAATATTTCAGGGAGGATGGAAACTTGAATTTTTCTGCATCATGAATTCATTGGTGGAATTGCTACTGTGGCATATCCTGTGCTCAGTAAAGGAGGTTAATCTAATCCCTATTATTCCACCCAATATGATATTTATAGTCATAAAAGTACACTTTTCAAAAAAGAGAGACAATGTTTTTTGTTGGCAGTAAGTCAGTATGTAAAGTACATATTTAAAAAAAAAGTCCTATGTGGTTAGGAGCAATAAACTCCACTGGGTGGTTTCATAGAACTAAATTGTCTGGATGCTCTGAGGAAGAATGATTTGTTTGACTGGCAAAATGCTTAGGAAACTTTGATCTCCAACCACTGATTGACTAGAATTCTGAAATCCTAGACCTAGACAGGATATAAAGAGATAATCTAATTCATTTTAAATGAATATAATAAATTAAACTGCTTGCTACAAGAAGCAAATGAAAAAAAAATCTTCTTATATTTTTGAAGAATCCAGGAATTGAAACTTCACAGATGTTCCCAAATTCATCCACCCTTTTAATCAAGACATGTGATGTGAGCACCTATTCTGTGACTAGCACTGTCTTGAGTGATTAAACTATAGCAAGGGATAATACATGGCCACCGATCTTCAGAAGATCTTTATCTGTTCTGGTGTATTCTGCTTCTGAGGGTAAAAGCTCTCTTTCCTAAAACTTTCCTTTTTTTTTGTTTTTGTTTTTATTTTTGTTTTTGTTTTTGTTTTTGTGTTGTTTTGTTTCATCTCCTGGCATCATGGAAAAGAATTGCTCAACATTTTATTGGCCATTTTGTTCCAACCTCCTTGCCCTCTCCTTTTACCAATCTGCTGGCTGAATGGAGAGAACTCCTTGGACCTAGAGGAGATGAGAGAAACAAAATAAAAAGAGCCTATCTCTGAATGATTGTGGAGCACAGCCTCTCCCCATGAACCCCTCCAGTCCTCATTGGATTGTGATGTGAGCAGGCAGTGAATTTTACTGTTTAAGCTGCAAAATTTGGGTTGTTGTTCTTTAACAATAGTTATCAAGTCTTACAAATACAATGTTCCATATAAAATTTCCTTCATATTTTTAAAGATTATAATCATTCCACATTCAATTTTAGTAAAAATTTAGTTCTTTGGTCTCAACCTTTACGTGATTGTTAATTTTTTATTGTTCTTCATAGGGCCACTCCATGAGCTTCCTCCCACCACTCCAACACACTTTAACATATCACTTTTTGCTCCTTGTAAACCTTGTCCAGTTTCTCTATTTTATTTTTTTTCTATTATGGTATTTTTTATTATGTTCAAACTAGTGACAAATACCCTTAATCCCTACCTTTTGAAGTTCTATCTAATTGAACAATTTCAATGCCTTTATTTTCTGATCATAATTCTATACTCTGAAGTGAAGTGAGGAATTTAAATAGAATCAGTAGACAGATGAGACACAAAGGACCAAACTCCATCAATTTCTTCTTTGAGAATTTGAGATTATATTTAGTGGAATGAATGTAATTACTCATTTCTAAAGCAGCTCTGTAGAAGTACTTTGTCTTTCTTGACCATTATTCTCCTGCAAATGCTTCAAAAGTTGCTCCGGTAGCAAACACACCTATCATTATGTTGTCTCTATTGTCCTTAGAGTGTCAGGATGCTCAATTAAGAAAGTAAGTTAAATACTCCAAGAGAATTCCTTTTGTGCAACTAACTTTCTTTATCCTTGAAGTCTTTATTGACTTTTTAAAAATTTTCCACTTTTCACTTCACCACATTCTGCCTTTTCCTCTTTCTCCTGATTTGCCTTTTCTGAGAGTATCCAGGGCACAACTCTCCATCTCTTATCACCTCAGATGTGGACTATGACAATAGCATCCCAACTGGTCTCCCTGCCACCATTCTCTGCCCTTATTTAATTCTTCCTGCATCTGGTACCACATGAATGTTCCAGCACCTCTCCTATCCTTATTTCTTACTATGTCCTCACACAGATTTCTGCTCTTGCTAGCCCAAATATGCTTGTTATCAGCTAAATAGGACTTGCTTATTTCCTTCTGAATCTTCACATGTGTTGTTCTCTGCACTTGGGAAATTGCCTTTCTTCACCACTGTTCTTTCTATTCCAAACTCATCTCTTGCTCAATTTGGGACTGAATCATCTCACCTCTCTTATCTACTCTGTATGTAAAATATTAATTTTCCTACACTGGAATATGTATTGAAAATACCCCTTTCTTTGTGCATATAATGTGTACACTATTTGAAAATAGGGACTTCAAGTTTTAAAAAAAAATTCTATTATACTTTATGTAATGGGCCATACACAGTGGGCACTTAATATTCATGATTGACTTTAGTACTATCTGGAGAAAACTTGGTTGATTGAACAGTAGTGAACATTTGAGAAGACAGGTTTAGGTGGGTGCAGGTGATTTTACAAGCTCTGATATCATGGTAATTAGAATGCTGAATAACCTTCTTAAATTGCCTATAGCTGATTTCAGTTGTAAAAAAAGGTAAGTTTTATATGAAAAGGTTTGAAGCTAATGATTATTTTTTATTAGACAGCACCATGCACTCATCAGAGAGTCTTAATATTCAACACTGTAACTTCCTATCAGACATCTTAGAACAAAAATGAATGAGTAATAGAGAAATTTGAGCCAGACAATTTTCAACATGACATTATCTCCCAGAAAAGAGCAACAACAATTGCAAGTGTTCATACTTAACTGGCCACTATGGAACTATGTCCTGTCTTAACTTCTTTCTGATTTTATCAGTTCACTACTTCACCTTGGGAAATTAATATAAGGAGCATAAAGATTTATATGTACAATCTCTAGGATATTTCCCATGGTCATTATTTAATTTTTTAGAAAACACTTGGTGAAAACCAACCAATTTATTTAAAAATAAAATGCCAAATGGCAGTAAACGCTTGAAACCAGAGGTTCTGTACTCTTGTAAGACCTTCAATCACCACGTGGGTCAGAGAGTCTCCTCTTTTTTTCCAGAATTTGCTTCTTTCACACATCTGCCATTTTTCAATGTGTTACAAAAATAATTCATAGGTTATTAATCATTTCCATGTCCTCTGGAAACTCCTCTATAAACTTCCCTTTCATACCTGAACTGTTTCTTCTCTTATTGTAGTTTGTTTCCTACTTTTAAGCCCCACAATATTAGCTACAATACTCAAAGTATTAATTTATCACATGATACTACCTTGGGTTCAAGCCTTACTAGAAGCCCACAAATGTTTTTGTACTCATTTTTTTAAATGAGAGTGATTGAAATCTGAACAGATTTGGATCTAATTTAATTAAGGTTTAGAGGGGGTGAGGAGAGATACCTTCTTACTTTTTTTCGGGAACCATCTAGCCATCTTTCAGAATCTCCACAGTTAGATTAGAGCTCAGAGATTACCAAATCTGCCAGATCTTATATTTTGCCAAATTAAAACCACATACATTTTGAACATCTCCTGAGCATTGTTTATTCTTAATGCAGTTTTCACTTCATATATATATATATATATAGAAACATATATATATATATGGTATATTGGCATGAATATATATATTGCTTTTGTACATTTTTCATTTGTTTCATAATTTATGACATTCTCAGATTTTTTTTATCTTTAATAGCATCAATTTTTAAAAGTCCATGTACTGTTGATGAATGAACTAAATAAATTTTCTATGAACATATGGGAACTAATTGCATCAGTATTTTTTCTAAATTTTCAAATCCATTTCAGTGAAAAATTGAGAAGAAAGTTTTTCCTACTGTGTAAGCAAGTGGAAGAATAAATTATGTTCTAGACTAAATGCTTATTATACCCTATGGGTTATATCTTTCAAAAATCTCAGATGAAAATCAAATTTGAATTGCCATCTAGAAATAAATTTTTATAGATAGTGTACACATTCGTTCCTGAAAATGGTAGAAAAGGTTTCTTGTCAAGTTCCCCAGCACAAGTGTGAATGCTCTGTTTTTGAGTACTTACTAGTAGTGAAAGGACACATTGTGGCCAGCCAACTCAAATTGCTACCCACGTTTAATCATTGTAAATAAAGGAAGCAGAGAGACCCATGTTATATTTTCAGAACTGGCATGCTCAATATAGAAGTATTAGTTTAAAAATACCACTGAAAATTCTATTTGAATTAATCTAGGTTTCTGTGAAAAACAAAATAATAAGAAGTACAATTGGTCACTTAAACATATATACTACTCATTTCATGCAGGTTATTAACTTAGTAATTACACATATCATTAAAGGACAATGAAGAGTAAATACAACTTTATAACACTTGGAAAACAGTTTGGAATTGACAAATTTCCATATTTGAAATACCTATATTTTTTACAGAAGCAAAATCACCTTTCTCAGTGGAAATAATACATCTATGAAACATCTATGCGTGTTGAACAGGACTTTTCAAAGAAGCAACTAGTTGTCTCAGTATGAAATGAACATGTATCACTGCTAAGCTTTCACATATTGTTGAAGCATAATGCATTTTCTGAGCAGCTGGATATAGAAAAGCAATGGAGAAACAAGTACTTAAAACAAAACTTTCATGGATCACAGGGAATTAATAATGTAAAAAGGTTGAAAGAAATAATCAAAACATATTATCTAATATTCTCTTATATGTTTGAGCCTCACATTTACAAGGGTTGGGCAAATTCTTAATTTTTACACGTTGTGTACATCTGTTCTTATTTATATTTGTCCAAAAACATGATTTATGAACCATCTGCAAGGTATCAGATTCAACCTTGATAAAAAATTGCCCCGCCCCCCAGTCATCCTGGTAGAGAACACACCAAAACTGAGTAATTGGAAATAACACAAAGTAGTAATCCACAATAAATACTAGAATAGAGGTACAATCCTTACAGTAAATTCATAATATTTTAAATCATTCACAGGGAATTTCTGGTGTGGTACAGTCACCACATTACAGTCATAATGTGAAGGTGGAAAAGTTTAGTCTATAAAATATACTCTTTGAAGCACCAGGAATAGAGATACTTCTGCAGGAACCACGCACACATGGCAAAGAAGATATTGTGTGTGTGCAGAATAGTCTGTTTCACAACCACATTTCAGATGAGAATCACTGCAATTGCTGCTCTACCACTAGTAAACTTGAATAATTTTGCACTTCATCTGTTGATATTGTTGTTTTACTTCTTTTCTGCTGCTGACACTTGCAGTCAATATTAATTTAAATTCAAACTCCAATGATGCTGTAAAAAGTAGGTCAAGAGATCATTTGGAAATAAAATCCAAATGTGAATTATTAGCAAACAATAAAATATGCATCTTAAAAGGTGTTTTCAAATTTGTAAAACTTGAAATAGGCTAGAAAGCCATAGGAGTTCTTTAAAATCATCTTCAAAGAACTAGCAGCCTCTTTATTCATTTGCTTAAGAAATGCTTATTGTTTGCCTACCCACCAGTTTGCTTACAGAAGATGTGCTCCCTATACAACTATAAGCTGTCATTATGAGCTGTTGATTTAGTCTAGAGAAGTTGCCCAGTACATTAAAGAAGTTCCAAACATTTCAATCACATTTTTTCTTAACTGATCTTCTTCTACAAAGAATCTTCTTAATTGGGGTGCTTCAACACTTCTTTCTGATAACTCCTGATTTTTTAGTTATTCTGTAGAAGTTCTCTTTTCTGCTTAAACTTAGTTCAGAATTTTCAAATTCAAGTCTTTAAGTTTTTCTTATTTCAAAAGCCATGTAAATACTGAAATATTTATAAATATGGGGAAGATACCTCATCTAAGTTTGCAGTCCAAAAGGTGTCATAAAACCTACTCTAAAACGAAAGGATATTGAACTTTTTACTTTCAGGAAGAAATCAAAACTACTCATTGAAACAAGGTACTATACTACAAAAGCAGGTCCTTCCTCCCCCCAACCCCCACTATTCTGGAAATGTAAACAAAAATTTTAAGTACAAAAGGGATTCTGTGCCTTTTACTTTGAACACTTATTCAGCACCTCAATGTTATTAGGTGTACTTTATAGCTGTTCAGAGGACTTCAGAGTTTTTACTACCAAATATCACTGGTAAAGCTAAGCTCTTTGGATGATAAAGGTAGCAGGGAACTGTCCCTATGAAATTCTTGGGTATCTTTCAGGGTATTCTTAAGGGGTAGCTGTCCATTGAGTAGCGCCAGAGGCAGGTTGCAATAAGTGTGGTGGTTGCCTAAGGAAGGTACTGGCAAGGTGGTGGTTGGCATCTCGTGTTTATAACCTCTGCAACAGTGTCTCATTTGCATTGAATCTGAATGGTGGAAATCAGGGAGATCAGCTTGAGATGACACCAGAGAGGCCGAGGTACTGGTCATGGCAATAGAGGGTATAGGCTGGAGTTCTCCAAAAAGTCCTTGCTCTGCAGAGTCCAGAACATGGCACCGAGAAAGCATTTCTTTTTTCTTGATGGGCATTTCATATACTAATTGCTTCCAAAACTTAGAATTTAATTTGCTGCTTTTGGGTCCCTTCCACTTGATCAAGGACAAAAGTTTAATGTTGCGTTTTAGTGATTCCACTTCCTGGCAATTCACCTTTTCTTTTAATTCTGTACACTCAATCAGAATCACTTTGATTTCTCCACTGACTAGCATGTTATGGAGTCTGCTTTCCAACTCGAAAATACTCCATCCTCGTCTGAGAATGTAGTCTGGAGTTAGCAGGATAATAAGTCTTCTGCTTTGCTCAATACATCTTGTGAGATCTTCAATGTAAGCTACAAATCACAGAAAGAGAGAAAGAGTAAAACAAACACATTTCCAGTCTTTAAAACATCAGGTTTGCACTCTAATAGAGCAAAAAGCCAGTCTTTCACCGAGGAACATCACATTTTCTTTTCTTGTATTGCACATTCAGAAAGTACATTTCCTTAAAAAGAGCAATAAAAAAACTCTACTTATTAATACTTATTTTCTGTCCCCTCATCATTACTTACAGCAGTCTGTTGACTAATACAAAACTCTGACTTCTTCAGAGTTTAGGTGTATTTCAGCTATTTTTATTTATTTAATTATTTAATTCAAGGCAGGCTTCCAAATTTTACCCCAATATATCAACAGCCCTAGGGGAACAAGTAATCATCAGATTGATGAAAAGAGAAATGGAGGTATTTAACGAATGAAAGGTCACTGTATTTATGGGTTTGTTTTGGTTTTTCCCATAGTTTTCAACTACTAAACTACCAAACTACAAAACAATTAGCAGGTATGTATAGGAACTACTTCAAAGATAACTGATGTTATCTTTGGAAAATCTCTTCTAGAATCATAGCTTGTTTCTCAGAATATCTTTTGTTATTGCAATCTTAGGTTCTCCATGTTGCCCTTAGAACTGAGAGATAGAAAAGTGGTTTGTGTGTGCCCAGGAGTTTAATTTATACCAGCTGCTCTTTGTTCTGGGGAAGAATAAAGGGTGAAGTTACAGGTGGGGGATGGTGTGGAATGAATGGTAAAAGAGTAAAGGTGGAGTCTATCAGTTGAGGAGTCTTTACCCTACTTTGTAGAGCAATTCTGAGAGTGAGGTGAATATGTTATAGTCCTTTCACGGTAGAAAACCACTCAACTAACTCTAGATTTATTTATTCCACAGAATAATCCTTTTGCAATCATGTTTCCCAAAATCTGACCTGCCAAAAAGGGAAACACACACATGTGTTAACAAATGGAGACTTGGACACAGGTGTGGCAACAGAAAGCTGTCTTTACTAAGTAGAGAACAAGGCCTTGTCTAATGTACAGTGCCCTCTAGCAGAAGCAGTGCTTACAGAAGCATAGCAACATTTGTCACTGCAAATCTGCCCGAGGTTACAGACTGCTTTCAAGGAGTACATAGTGCAGGGCCACCAAACAACCCAGTACAAGCCATTTGAAAAGAGAAACTTATTTTACAGATGCACATTTTACAGAATCTCTCTTTTCCAGGGTTTTATTTCCACCACTAGGCAGCAAGAACACTTTCACAAGCGAATATGAGTAAACTTTCTACACACCCTATAGATAAACAAAAAACTTTTTAAGAGATACACATAGAATTGCCCATTTAACAATTTGCTATCATTATTGTTTTGGTTTTTACTTAATACATTTTAGGACTTTCTCATGCAGTAGTTACAATGACTGTTTGTAAGACAACTTCTAAGTGGAGAGGGGACCTCTTAAGAATTTAAAAAGATTATTTATTTAAGAAAAAAATCAGCATTGAAAACTGTAAAAAACGAAAGTAAAATAAATAAAAACAAAAAAAGCAAAATAAAAATACCACATAAACAACAATGGGGGAAGTTATCACTGTAATTATCACCTAGAGAACTGGTAAAACAGAATGGAAGGAAAGGTAGAAAGTTTCAATAGAGTGGAAAAATTCTATCCCAATGTATCAACAGCTCTGACTCTTCATTTTCTTCCTTTCTTTCTGCTCCCAAAAAGAAAGAAGTTATGTGGGAAGCTTCATCATTAGAGGTTGGATCTGTAAGATACAGTAAAATAAACTATCATGCATCTTTCCCATTATTCTTTTCACCTTTCCTCTACATAAAGCAAAGCAAAGCAAAACAAAAGCCAAACCCAGAATTATGGCATCAGTGCAGGAGTCCATGAAAATATAGTTTTGCCAGGTAAATTATGAGTTAATTGTTAATTTTTTAGAGGAATTGTTCATAAAATAATTTACCAAGGGGTTACTCCAGGTAGTATTCTTCTCTCATTAATTGTAGTTTTCATTTAATTAGAAAAATGATCTGTACAAATCTTGTCAGGAGCACATCTGCCACATAAACTGTGCCTCTATGAGCAACACTTTTTCTATGTGTTGGGATGTAGTTTAATTTATTTTTTACTGCATTTTTAAAAACAAAAGTTTTGTCTCTATATACATACCTCTACTTAAAGAAAAAAAATTAACAATCCAGGTATCCATAGTCTTAAGAGAAACTATACACATAATATTAATTAATTTGATTGGGATTTATGGGCTTTGGCTTTTGCTATTCTTCCTGAATGGGGAAGGGAAGAGGGTACAATTTTTCTTCCCATTTGTATGGTTCTCCTCTTTCATCTGTCTTTTATATTTTGCTATTTGACAGCTAAGCCAAATGCAACATTTAGGGTTTTGGGGGCCTCTTAAAGATTCATTAGACAGAATTTGCATTTTCCTCCAGAAGGAATGACTGTCAGGACAGATCCCACTATGCTCAGCTGCACAGGGTGTGGATGTTGAAGGGAACCTTGGGTAGAGGGAGTGGTCCCTGTCTCCTGCATATTATACTGGCTGTGCTTATCCTGGCAAAGCCTAGTGGAGAGTTGAGGCAACCATCCAGATAATTCCGGCTGAAAACCTGCTGTGGAAGAAAAAAGGTCTGAATTATCCTGGTTTGCCCTATATATACATTAATCATATGCACTGGAGTCAGTCAGTCAGTACATCAAAATTTTCCCTGGGTAGACACAGACCAAGTGTCCCAAAGAAAATATGAGCCATTTGTTTGGGCCCTGAATTTTGTGTTCCATTTCACTTGGTGAAAAACCAAGTGGAAGTTTTCAGATGTGGAGCCCACATTTCACTTCTTGGGATAGTGATCAGTGGCTGGGCACAACCTCAATGTTTGAAAGCAGCTGGGGAGGTGCCTCTAAAAGCTGCCTGGCTCTAAGGAAAAGAAGGAGAGACTGTGCACTAGCTTCCATATTCTGGCTCTCTCTTTGTTTTTCTCTCTATGTTTTTTTCTCCACACCACCCCCCTCACCAGCTCCTCTCTACCTCTCTCTCTCTTTCTTTTTCTGTCCTGTCTCCTTCCTGTCCTTTTATCTCCCTTTTTGCTTTCTTGCTCACTCTTTCTGCCTTTCCCTCTCTTGTTTTCCCTTTCTCTTTTTGTCTATCTCCATTTACCCCCTTCTTTCCTCCCTTTAGTTTTTACTTTCTGTCTTCTTATCTTTGGGAAAAAACCAGGACATAGCCATCGTGAAAAATATAAGTAAACTAACAAGAGACCAAACAGGTAGAGTTAATATTTTTTATTTCCTAATTTTTAACCAAGGAGTTGTTGCTGGCTTCTACCCAGAAAGTACCCCAAATAATTTCTCTCTTACCCCCAGGGTTGCATTTCTACATCCAATGACTGCAAACTAGAGCGTGATCCATTAAGAATATGTCTTGTTTTTGCATGGTCTATGAGCAAGGAATAATTTCTTTAAAGGTTGTAAAAAAAAGAATATGATGCAACAGAGACCATATATGACTCACAAAGTCAAAAATATTTACTATCTGGGCTTTTACAGAGAAAGTTTGCTGCCCCTGAATTAGAGACCATCAGGGTATTTAGGTTTGGAAAAGTTCCAAGTAAACTAAGCAGAAACAGGTATCATGTTAAGACATTGCTGGTCCATAGTGTAGTCTCTGACAGGCAGTGGTGTTTGCCATGGTAGAGCTGTGGTTTTGTGGGGGACATTTTAGAAACCTTCAGAAACCATTTTAAAAAGCTTGTTACCATGAAGAAATAATAAGGAAACTTTTTTTAAAAAAGTCCCTAAATCCACAGCACACATGAATATTTATTAAATCTTGCCTTGACTTATTCCGGCAAATTTAGCAACTGAGTACTAGAAACCCCTCAAAGGCTCTTTTTTTCCACATAAAAAAGTATAAAATATCCCTTAAATAAAAGGTCATTAAGTTATTTCTTTGTAGATTTTGGTTTGAAGTAACCTATGATGGAAAAAAAAAAAAAAGATTAAAGAGGCCTGGGTCTGATAGTCTTCTGCTTCTCTAGGCAAAGCTGTGAAACCATACCAAATTATCAGACACAAAATAAAGCTAATTATATTTAAATTATTTGTGATCTTCACAACTGGTAAAGAAAAAATCCCCTTGAACATAGTTTTGATAGGGGTGCTTGAGTTGCTATAAATTCATTTTTCACATTATAAATGTAAGTGCAAAGAACCTTTTTTCATTTGTCTGAGAGTTGACAGAAATTGGGAAATATTCTAGAAAGGAAATGCATAGTCACTAGGCCCACTTTGGGGTGTGTACTTATTAGGGAATGAAGAAAGTTCAAGCCAGTAGGAAACAAGGAAAGTGACAACCTAAAACTATTAAAAGGAAAGCAAATTCAATTTAAAAAATTCTTTTGGGGCAGTTGTATAAACCAAAATTACAGTGCATCTAGAAAAGTAGAATTAGCTTTACAAAAGTGACTTGGAAACAGGACACTTATTAAAAAAAAAAAGCATAACTGAAGAAAGAAATAAAGCAATAAAATAGAAGCAGGAAGAATGGCAGCCCTAAGAAATTGATTCTACAGTGATATGTATACTTTCCCAAAAGAACTCAGTACTCTTGAAAATCTCAGGCGCTGAATCTATTGCAGATGTAGGCAGAAGAGCAAGTGAGAAAAAAAATCTTATATATTTAGGAATGTCCATGAGGCCTTGCTACTGCCTACTAACCTGATTTACCAGGTTATCAAACTAATCAGTTAGCTTCTTGTAAATAATCTTATGTCAGGGTCATTTTTAGGGGTAGTTGGCATATTTTTAAAAAGTTAAAAGACAACTAACCTATAGACAAAGTCACGATTTACTATTTTTCCAGGTTCAAATAATAATGGTTTCATACCCACAGCTATGTACATCCATGAACAGATAAATCATTAAGATGAGAAGGATGCATTAATATAGATACTAATTCATTAATTTTTGGCTAACATTAGCCAACTAATTGATATCAACAGTGGTATTTCTAAAATCTATGGGTTAATATCTTAAGACTTAAAATCAAGATTTAATCTCTAAATTGACATCAGAAATGAATTCTTTCTAATGATTGAAATGAGTCCTTTCCTTTAACTGGCATGGAGAAACCAGCAAAAATAATATAGGTTTCCTATGTATCAAAGAAAAATGTATTATTCAGCACTATATATTTGGGAAAAACTATTTGCCCTCTGGTATAACTAGTCACTTATAGTGAGGTACTTTATAATGTAGTCTCACTGAAAATACTATATGCATCTTAAATAATGAAGCTTAATACTAACCTGTTGAAAGAGTTATATAGGTTGACAACCTGACTTTGTCTGCTGATATTACTAAAGATCTGGGTCTTGATTCTGCCTCTGGCAGATGTAAGATTCTGCCTATGTTGTCTGCCACAAAGATTGAGGCAATAAAATTTTTATTTAACTGGGTATATGTGTGGGAATGAGGGGCTTTCCAAACAGTGTGTGATATTACTTACCCTACAAAACCTTTCCCTTTCTCCTCCCTCTCCAAGTCCTTGGCTTGATATTTCATAGATAGTTCATTGTGTTAGATTTTTTTGGTAAGAATTTTGTTCTCTATTGAGTAATGTTAAGGATACTAATTAAGTATTATTGATAGGTTGGTTAATCAATGGCTAACATGGATTTGCTGTGACCTTGCAAGTATAGTAAACTATATTTATTAACAGTTTTGACTTTGAAGACTGTTATTTCTGGTAATGAATCCCTTACTTTTACTGTTACATTTTACCTGTGGATGGGTGGGTAGGGAAGCATAACAGTAGGCAGAATCTACTCTGGAATATTATCCTCATCTCTAAATGCTTTCTCATCTCTCTTCACCTCTTTACTGAGAGTAAAGATGGGTAATAGAAAACATTCAGAGAATATTGAGGGAAAGATAATGTGGAGAGTAGCAAAAACAAAACAAAACAAAAACAAAAACCCTGAAAAATGTCCTTTCCCTCCTCTTTTTTCACTTACCCTCATGCCCTAGAAACTTGTAGATGGAATTAATTTCATACTGTGCAATCTTATGAATAGGAAGAAGACTACCTGCTCCTTAAATTGTCTTTTCTGTGGCTCCTTTGTTCTTAAAGACAGTTTTATCCAGATCTTCTGATCCTTTTTTTATAAGGTGTCTGTTCTTTGTGCCCCTCAAGCAGTAGACTTCTTTTTTTTTAATTTCTTTTCAGCGTAACAGAATTCATAGTTTTACACCACACCCAGTGCTCCATGCAATGCGTGCCCCCCACAATACCCACCACCTGGCTCCCCCAACCTCCCACCCCCCGCCCCTTCAAAACCCTCAGGTTGTTTTTCAGAGCCCATAGTCTCTCATGGTTCATCTCCCCCCCAATTTCCCTTAACACCCTTCTCTCCATCTCCCCATGTCCTCCGTGTTATTTGTTATGCTCCGCAAATAAGCAGTAGACTTCTTGATTGAAATACTACACAGTTCTTTCTTAACATCAAACTCTTGTGAGAAATTTTAGTCCATTGACATCAGCACATTTGGGGACATATTGGGGTACAATTCCCTTTCTCTTGACTTTAACATGAAGGGGATAATGGGCATATCTAATTTTATTCCATTTGAGTTAATTGCTCACAATGTGTTAAATTTCCACGGTTGTGCATGTCACCCCTGCCTCACAGTTTTTAGGTCACAGACATCAGAATGCCTAGCAAAGGATTTTATTACTCCCCAAAGAAAATTTACTTGAATAGTGTCCAATATGTCCAGCTATTAGAGGAACTATTGGCAATGGGTACTTACATATCCATGTACAAAAATATTTTTTGCATGCCTCACTTAGAAGTGACTAGGGATCATCTGACACCAGATGTATTCTCCACTCATTTGTCATTCCACTGTCAGCACAATCACATGGCTAGCACCAAGTATTAGAAAACTGAAGATTAGAATAGTGAGGAAATGTAAGAATGTAATCAGACATTATCATTTTCCCTTAAAATACTGAAGGAGTTATGGGATTCTTGAGTTTCACTCACTCAATTACTCCTTCAGTAATACTGATACTTGAGGCCAAATTCATAAATATAACTTCAGCAGACAGAGATGATCAGACATATATGTGACAGTATCTTTAGTATATAATGTCTTTCTTTAGTGTAATAATGCATGAATAACTCACATAGAGATCCCCTCAGTCTTTCTATGAATAGAAGGGAAAATTAAGATAAATCCTTTTGAAGGAATTTTTCTCTTCAAAGTCTACTTAGATATTTATAGATTTTTTCTGAATTTTCAGACAGAACAGGCTCAATTTTTAATTGTTAATAAATATTACATAGGTATTTTTAAGTACCTTGATTGCTTTCTTTTAAAGGCAAGCAACAGCTACAGGATTGGGTTGTTTCTACTTTTAGTCTTAGAATGTTATTTTCTCTACCTGATCAATGGCCTTGAGCCTAATTCAATAACCTTTTATATTTTTATGTTTTTTAATCCTTGCAGAAATACTGAGATAATATGGGATAGAGAACCTAAATGGTACTCATCCAAAAATGTCCCCAATCTCAGGATCTCAATTGCACAGCTGGGTTCTATTGGTCACATGTCAGCTTCAGAGCACATCTGTTCATTCCTCAAGGATCCACTAGGCCCCATGAACAAAATGTGCTCTGTGTACAGTACTTTACACCACAAAACCCAGCAGCTGCAGGGGTGAGAAAATCTCTACTTCTCAAGTTTGTGTCTCTAGGCAGTTTGAGTAGGGTGTTTTCTATCTGGCTTTCTTTTGGTTGTCTGTCAGTTCTGACATTCAGATGCCTGTTGGCAACAAAGTTGCTTTTGCTATTCTCAGGACAGATGTTTCTAGCCTGGGAAGAGACAAACCAAATTTTTACTGGAAAGTAGGAATTCTTGCCACATTCAGGCACCAAACCTGAGAAAACACAAGGAAGACCTTGGCTACAGGCTCAAGAATGGAAAGGTAGGCCACGGCCAGGAAAATAATGTCCAAAGCTGAAGACTTTTAGTTTTAGCCTTTATGAAAAAAATATTTGTGTCAAATCTCTCCATCTCTGCTGCCTTATGATGGCCAAAGGACACTTCCCTAGTAGGGCACATGGGAACAGTGTAGACACAATCTCATCTTGGAAAGTAACATCTTTCTATTGAAGCATTTTGAGAACTATTGGTCATATGAGGAAGAGAGAGACTGAGAGGGAGACAGAAGATGGGTGGAGTCCCCTTCATGTACTTTGAAACTGTATGCACTGGAAAGGTATGTGTGTTAATGAGATTGAGTTGGAATACCATGAGAGTGGTGCAAAAGAAACTGAAGATACATCAAAAGTGAAGATATTAAACATTAATGGGTTAATGACATAGACCTCATTAATTTGATTCATAGAAAATTATTGTTGTAGATCAAGGATGATATTATGAAGTCTGCTTTTATAATCCTCAAAGACCTCATTGCTAGTTTTTGGAGGAAGGAGTAGTCTTGGGTCAACATCTTTTAAAAGAGATATGAGGGACAAGCATAGCTTATAATATTGTAACTAGTTTTTTCCCCCCAGGAATGTGTCTATATTTATATAGCATAACCTGTTAAATCTGTACCAATGGCTGCAAATACAGACCACAGAAGCTTCTTTAATAACACACATACACCAAGTCCAAAATTTTCTACTCTGTCATTCATGTGTAAATCAAGTATATTATTCATATACTTCATCAACTTCCTGAATGCATGCTAAAAATGCCAAGAAAAAACTCGTTAATCGTGACATGGTGACTGCTCAGCCAGCTCTAAAATGTTGATGGAAAAAGAAAAATTGTCAAAGGGCCCTTTTAAGAACTTCTGCAGGTTACACTCGCAAATCAGAATTCAGAGAACATGAATTTCCTCATTTAGGAAGGAAGGATTAAAATCAAACACCCTCCAGTGGTTGCATCTAAAAACTGCATAGTTGTCCCAAATGGCTTACTTATAAAAGGAGTCTTCCTGGGCACCACTGAGTACACAGAATCCAAATCCCTGCTCATTCTGATGGTTGTATAATCTCAAAAAAATTAAAATGATCTTCTATGGACTATAAAATCTCTGTCATCCTAATGACTTCTTGGGTGTTTTTATGTTAAGTTCTTTAAATGTCAGGGTATACTAGGTGACAACTTCTGAACATCTCTTCTTATTCAGTGAGTTACAGTCCTCAACTCAAATCTTATAGCTTAGAGCTAGGAAATATGTCTTATATAAGTCTTGCACTCTATTGTCAAAGAGGATGTTCAGATGTGTCTTTGATACACCGAAACAGCTAATTTCAATCAATTTAGCCAAACAACTAGCTAACTCAATGAGGTGTAAAATATTTTACCACGTGTTGACTACATTGACCCACTGTGTTAATTAAATTGACCAGTCAGGTCACCAAAATAGACTATATGGGAGCATTAAGAAGACATAATTTGGGGATGCATCTCTTTCACCTTCATGCTGCCTAGGTCTGACTCTCACCTATGAACAATAGCTTCTTCTTTACATAATAAGCTAGTGTCATCTACTGAGTCCTAGGTAAAGTGACTCTCTTGTGTTCCATATTATCCCCATTTCCCTTTCTGATGTATGCAATGGTAAAGCACTGTTTTCCTGTTCAGACAAACTGGTGGAGTTGATAAAGACCGCCTATTGTGGTGCCAACAATTTTGGAATGCAAGAAAACAGAAAGCCCAGCACCACATTGAATTCTATTGAAGATGACTTAACAGAGAGTACAAATTCCAGTTTGGTAATGACATTACTTTAATACAATTTAGGATATAACTCTAAAAATTGATGTTGCAAATTTTTACATTTAAAAAGATACTCATGACAAAGTAGAAAAAATAAATAGTAATCTAATAAATTAAACAAAATAGTAAAGAAATGTTTTTAATTTTATATCAATGTTAAACCCCTTTTAGTATTCTTTTGAATATAAAAAAAATAAAAACAATATACTTTTTAGCCTAATTTAAGGACTGAGGCTATTCATATGAATTACTCACAATTTTTTTCTCCCAGTAGAAAGCTCCTTTTTAGCTTTCATGTTTGCCTTGTTAATGAAAAATGCCATTTAGGCACTGTAATGCAAAAATTTAAACCCTGACTTACTTCATTCTCATTATTTCCTCCTATCTTAGACACTGCTCAAACAAAATTAATAAGCACCTATGAAGCATTCAATGGGCTCACGTTTTCTGCTAGATGATGACAGGAATATGGGATAAATAAAATATAGTCTCTGCCCTCATGGAGCTTATAATCTTGCTGAGTAGATAAAATATAAATAGATGGGAAACTATATAAAATAATAAAATAAAATGTCACAGGAGTAAAAATGTTTATAGGCCAAAAAGTGACTTTAGGTGTGAACTTTGGGCTGGAGAAATTATTATGGGCCTTTTATACAGGCAGTGATATGGAGAAGAGTAAATAAGATTTGTAAAGTATAAAAGGCTAGAATGAACAAAAGCATTACAAGGACACACAATGTATATCAAAGGCACAATGTGGTTAGAGTGAAAGGTGTAAGGAAATGGTGAAAAACAAGTTTAGGAGATTGATCTGGGCTAACACCAGACTATAGAAATGTTTAACTGATGCTTATGGATTTTATCCTACAGGAGATGGTGAACAATTTAAGGTTGAATGGGGAAGTGATATGATCAAGGAATTATACATATTTGAGGCAATAGATGGATGAGAGGAATACTAAGGAAGGCAGAGAGTAATCAACATTGTAGTAATGAGGTGATTAGGGCCTACACTAGAAGGTAAAACTGAGAATGAAAAAGATGAAATGGACACTGGATTTAGGAGAGAGATACAGAAGAATCAAAGATGACTCAGAGGTATCAACAGGTTCCTTGGGGTTCAATCAATGTAGAACTGGTATCTCAAGTCATAAAGATGAAAAGAATTACAGAAAGAAAAGAGTGGAAGACTGTGAGAAGGAGCTTGGGGAATTATTACATTTGTGGTGCAGGGAGTAATTGACCAGTAAATATTGTTTTCTTTGTTTCTTTCTATGTACATTTAAGTGTGCATATTCAGGTGCATACAGAAACATACTTAGATACATATGCATTCTGAGAAAAGAGACAAACAACCAAAATTCAAGTGTTTCAAATTATCTCCTTTCAGTTTAGTGAACTTGGTGGACGGCTGATAATCTGAATAAATGTTTTGGAGTAATAGCATGATCTAATAGACTGAGAGCCAGAGTCAAATATATCCAGATTCTAATCCTAGCTCTTCCATTTGCCAGCTATCTGATCTTGGACTACTTGAACTTATTTTCTTATCTGTAAATTAAGGATAATAGTATCAACTCTTTTTCTACATAGGGTTATTATAAACATGAAATGAAATTATGTGAAAATAATTTATATACTGTGAAGTATGGGAAATATAAGCTTTTTAATTTTGTTATCACATGGGTACAAATTATCATATTCTGATTTGTAGTCACATTTTAACCCCCCCAAGGATATTAATATAGAATCATATGCAAACTAATTCTAGCAGTTGTATTTACCTTCTATGGAATTTTAAACTCTTTGAAGACAGGGTCATATTTTAAGCTTTCCTGTATTCCCCTTATACTTTAGCCTGTACAGCACTCTGAACATGAACAGGAACTAAATATATATTTTTTACTTGAACCTGAATTTATTCTAAAAGCTCAAATATAGCTTTCAATATGTAGCATAATTTAAAAGTAACATTCAAGCCCACATTGTCCAGAGCCTCTTTAAAATAATTTAAATACACAGTGAATTCTATACCCAATAGTCTCACATACCTTTTTTATGTGTTTTTTCCCAATAAATCTGGAAATGAGTAACAAGGCATATTTTCAGTTATTAGTGACAACGAATGTAGGTATAAGTAGAAGCACAATGACAGAAGACCAGCTTTGGAACTGAAATTTTTGAAAAGGCTTTGACTTATATATTTTTTTAAGAATCATCATTTTCTTAGAATGCTAAGGCAATGTAAATTAAAAAATACCATTAAGGCACAATACCTAAAATGTAAAACCATAACTAAAATGCAAGTGAGAGTACCTTTAAAAAAATTTGCACGCCAGGACACAGGCATAGTGGAGAAATTTGAATTTAATAAAATCTCCTATGAGAAACAACTATCTAAATACTTGGTTCTGACATCTGAAGCCTCCATATAACTTCATAAAAGAAACAAAAATTTTAAATACAAAACTGAAAGTACTTACTTCCACTTGGAATCAGGTCCCTTTCTGGGATGAAAAGTTTATATCCATAGTGTTTTTCCAGGACATCTGGCAGTATTTCAAGAGAAAACTGCTCTTCTTCAGGATTGTCACACTCTAAAGTATCTTGGTCCACTTTTGTGTAAGACAGATAGGCATCATATTCCTTGTTGTCTTAAATACAAAGAACAACAAGTGGGTTTTATGTATTAGTAGGTTCTCTTTAACTACTAAATGTCTATAACCATTAACGGGCTGAACTAAGCAGTATAATTAGTGACTGTCATTTACAATTGGAAAAAAAATAAACCACATGCCATGTTATAAGAAATCTAGTACATTTCCACATAACCTAAGTCATATGATATGAGCTTAAACAGTTATGATAATGGGAAACCTATAGTCAGGAGAGAATAAAAGAGAATTATTGTTTGTGACTTTTGGTGACTATACATATTTGTGATGTTCAGTGATGTGTGAATGATTAGCTCAGTGTGTTTGAATGCAGGACTAAATAGACCAAAGCCATGGATTTGAACTTTCTCTGTGCCAGTTGGCTTAGCTCTGTTACTTGGTCACAGGCTATATACCTCATTTGCACAAATATGTGCAAGAGATCCAAGAGGGGCTGGGTCCTAGAGTCTGGAAGATAAAAATAATCCAGCCTCACTACTGGAGACACTACTCACAACACATGCCATATTTCCAGTTGGTTAGTATCGTCATCTTCATATACAAAAAGTAGTTCATTATCAAATATTAGAGACAACAGCTGGGTTTTATACAAGTGCATTGTCTGTTATTCTTGTTCAATCCATGGCCAACTAATTTGACACAAGCTTCCAAAAGAAGCCTTTGTTTTGTAATATACATCCTTCCATTATTGCTAAATTAGGTTTTCCCTTCACACACTTAGGGAATTAACTATGCTTTGAGAAAGTATTTTTTTTCCTTTGCTGTGCTGGCTCTCTCTCTCCAGCCTCTCCAAAGAGAAAATATAAAATGTTCACATATTTTTTCCTCTAAAATTATTAATGAATACAACCACTCAAGTTATTAGTCCCCATTGGTTTTAGAAAAGCCACATTGGAAAAGTTATAGTGGTTTTCTAAATTCCCTTATTTATAGAAAATTATTTTTAAAAATTAATGTAGTGAACATAGACTTAAGTGAAACTTAATATTTAGTAAACCTTGTTACTTGCAAATAATAATTTTAAAACATAGGCAAATATTTCAGGGTTTGTTTCTAAACCTCATCAATATTTTCCATTAAAGCAGACTGGATTATAATATAGCAAATCCTGACCAAAATGTAATTTAAAGAATGAAGCAGCCACTCATCTATACCCTTAATGATTTAGTTCTACCTACTAAAGGAGAAATAAATGATAGGTATATGGAGACATATAAATACCTTAGAGTAGAAGTATGTGGCACCCCCTGACTATCTAGTGATATCTGAGGCAAGATTATATTTTTCTAATTCTAGTAAGATTCCAGTCTTCACCACCCCCACATGACTGGAACTCTGGTTATTTACGTTATGATGGTGCCTGAAGACAAGAGGCTTTTCTTTAGCATGTCCACTGGCTGGAAAAGGCTTCCATAAACCTTGGTTGGGTTACTTGATTGCCAAGAAGCAGATGCACATGAAGGACTGCCCTGGATAGTTGAGATCATTTGGCTTACAAATGGGGTACATTCCACTCGTATGCATAAAACACCCCTTGGAAGTGAGAATGTTCATAAGCAATCCTAATGTAAGAACCTCCTGGTAATCTTAGCACCTCTGCTCCTGTTCCAATTAAGCTCAGGATGCACCTGCAAGTCCTTGACTTTGTCCAGCTATAATTACTCACCTGGGACTTAGAGCTGCTGATGATACACAGCTGGAAGAATAAAATAGGCCAAAGGACAAACAGATCCATTCCTATGAACAGAATGTATTTCATTGTTCTTAATGGATGGTGCTGCTGCCTCAAATTCCATGTCAGACTAGACCTTTGTTTCCTCTGATTTTGATGACATTTCTGCTTTGCAAACTTCTTAAATTCAACTACTTATTAATTTATTCAGCAATGATTTGTTGAGCATCTACTATGAGCTAACCATCTGCAATGACTACCTCTTTCACTCATTAGGCCAGGCCTTTATATTTTTGTCTCTGTTGTTTATCCTAAGACTTATTTGCCCTCCAAACATGCCTAAACTCACATATTCCTTGTCCCTACTTGCTTCACCTATACCTTAATATAGGTGATGCTACAGACTTTTTTATAGAAAGATATTGCCATATTTGCATATCCCAAATCAATTTGTGATAAAGAATGTGGATGTCTTTGATATGTGTTAACACCCAACATGTCTGGATAATAAATTTTACCTAACATTCTAGAAGCACACCATTTTTTGGGAAAGTATTGCTTCTGATTTTAGTCATGTTCCTTTAAAATGAATTAAAGATTTAAAGAATTAAAGAGCTTATGGTGACTGGACAGAACAGGAAGAGTGCTCTCAAAGCCACCATGTCAGATGTCCCAGAAGCTCTAAGATGCCAGTTAGTGAGCAACCAGCGATGCAGATGCCACAGTTTAAAAAACGCACTTCAGCCTTATATAGGCAGCCAAGAAAATCTCATGAATAGCCACAGCTGTTGCTCTTAGAGAGGAGCAAGATGGAAGAGCAAAATCAACAACATGATGTAAATAAGGTTAACAACAAGGCCTGAAAATTGTTTTGAAACCAAAAGGCAATTAAGTAACACCACTTTGCTAGGCAAGGCTAATGAGCCTTCTTCTGTGTTAAATCATGCTGACTAAGCTCATCTAAGGAAACAGAAAATAGAGCACAATGCAGATGGCAGAGAATTATAAGAAAGAGAGCTTGCACAGCAATCACCATACGTATATTGTTCCCAGTGAAGAGAGAAGTTATGAGGAAGGGAACCAAACTGTGAAGAATTTTCCTGTTGTCACTCCTGTCCTTCCAGTTTTCAAAGCTCATTTTAATCCTGTTCACCACCAGGAAGCCATTCCTGTTTACAACCCAATTCTAGGGCTATGCTAAACACGGTGCTAAATCCTTAGCTTCTAAAGTGCAAAGACTGTGTAACATTGTGGATTATTATATCCCTAGTGCCTACTATAGTATGTGTATGTGTGTTGATCCAGATGAGGAATATAAGTAAATATATCATATATAAAGCCTGCCACATAGTTGACACTTAATAAATATTTAATGACTGAACAACTCAAAGGTCAAATAAATGAAGCTATCATTGGTGGGTTAAAATGAAATGACATTTATAAAGAATGACTAAGAAGTAAAAGTCTGTTGGATTGATTTTATTTTATAAAAACAAGGCATTTTTACAAGAACTTTCAGAAAATGCTACTATACATATGAATCAAAGAGAAAATATGAACAAAAAGTATAAGGGTAAAACTAGGATGTGTCCATGAGATGCCAAAGTACTTAAATAAAGAAATGAAAAATTTGGAAGTTATCTAGCTGATATTTGGCATCATGAAACCAAGTATGTCTAATAGAGCTTTAATATTCATTTATTCATCCTCACCACATACCTGCTGACTTTTTAGGATTCCATTTAGCTAGTACAGGTTGTATATTTAAGGGCTAAGTTTCCATGTAGGAATAAAAAATTATTTGAATTCTCCTTCCTAATGAAAACCCTTGAAGTCCCTTCCTTCCATATTACATTTGCTCCCTAAAACAACAGGCTGGAATCAGTACATACCATTTTCTAACCAAAATGCTCTAGATTTTTGTCATTATTGACTACATGGACCACACTAGAAACGTAGATGCAAAGTAGAAAATTTAATCCTGAAATGTCCTATGATGCTAGCATGGATTCAGTCTTACAAATATGTACTACAACTGATCAGTTAATCTGGATTCTTGGGTATGGGTGATGAATATAATTAATTATTGCAGATTAACTTAATAAATTGTATCATCACAGAGGGCATTGACAAATTGTTTATATTCATGACTCAAAACAAATTAATCACAAGAGCCTCCCTTTCATGTTCTTTCATTTAGACAATGTGTCTTCTATATTTCCAGTTGGATAATTTAGCCACTTGTTGGCACCTGTGAATCAGTAACTTTTTCCTCAGTAGTACATTTCATCTAGTTATTTTATATGAGCAAGTAAGAAGTTAGATTTTTCTTTTTTTTTCAATTTATTAACATATAGTGTATTATTTGTTTCAGGGGTACAGGTCTGTAAATCATCAGTCTTACACAATTCACAGCACTCACCATGGCACATACCCTCCCCAATGTCCATCACCCAGCCACCCTATCCCTCCTCTCTCCCCTCCAGTAACCCTCAGTTTGTTTCCTGAGATCAAAAGTCTCTTAGGGTTTGTCTTCCTTCCCAGTCCCATCTTGTTTCATTTTCCCCTCTCCTCCCCTCATCCACGCCCTGCCTTTCAAATTCCTCATATCAGAGAGATCATATGACAGCTGTCTTTCTCTGATTGATAAGTCAGATTTTTCTATATTAATTTCTATATATAGAAACTGACCATACTTTCATATATATTGTTGGAGCACATAATTATGTTTGGAACAGGCCCTAATCTCTCATTTTGAAACTATGTCTGAATTAAGGGTCTATAATACTTTTAAATGGCTGCTATAATAATTAGGTAGATATACTGCTTTGATAAAGAGCATGCATATATACTCATCAAACAACATTCAACATTTCTCTATTGACTATGAAAACATAAGTCAATTAAAATCCACTCATTATTTACATAATAGAAAACATAGGACCAATATCGAAGATTCCTCAATTTTTTTTACAGTCATCAACCTGCCCTTCTTCTACCACTATAAAAATAAACAAAATCATGAATCCTTCTTCTTTAAGACCATGATCTTACAAAAACAAATGAAAGCTCTAACCTTCATTATTTTAATATAATGAAACGTAGAATCAAAATCTGACTTTTTAATGACTTACAAATGGACTTCTTTTTAATCTTGGTTTACCTAAGGGGTTCCACACATATATTTCCAAGACTTATAGTAGTTTGTGGCTGAGGACTTTATGCATATTGAGTTATATGTCATGATTTCTTATTGGTATTGATTTGATATGTGGTAATTTATTCTCTTGAAAAATTAAATCATTTCTGAATGTCCAGAGAAACAAGGCTCAATACAATGCTTTACTGATATTTCATTCAAAAGATTTCTAGGGCCCTAAATGGCAAATATAAGAAAATTATAAACTACATTCTGAATTTCTATCCTTTAGGTCATTTTTGAGACTGGTACTACAATCATCCAAAATATGTGGATCCAGATGCACTGTGAGATTTAAAAAGAGACTCTTCATAGATTTAATCTGTTTCTTAAATGATTTAGTTTTTCAATGTTAGGAATGGCTAAAAATGATCTGTACCTAAATCTGAATTTTCTGGAGGAAAATAATGGAATTGATTCTTAAATTATTTCTTAGTAAGGGGAAGGGCTTTGACAGCAATTGTTTTAGTTCCAGATCAGTTCATGTCTCTTGTTAAACTGTTTATTTGGAAATAGTGTCAAACATACAAAAATAAAATATTTTCAAAGAACGTCTGTATATCCTTTACCCAGATTGTCCTGTTGTTAATATTTTCTCCCGTTTGTTCTTTCTTGATAAATACATAAATTTTTTCTGAACTGTTTGAGGGGTAACTTGCTTTAGTCTGAGCCCTGTAACTCTAAATATTTCATCATGTATCTTCTAAGATTAGGGATATTCTCCTACCTAATCACAAATTCATGCCTTTTAATTGAAGTTGAACAGGATATAGCTTACCATTGGTAGTTTCATCACCTCCAAAATGCTGTCGGTAGAAGAGCATCAGTTCAATATTGTAGCATTTGTAGATGACCACAAGAAGTACAAGGAGGAGGAAGATTGCTCCCAGACCTCCTGCAAGTTCAATTTTGTAGATTAAATCTGGAACCAATAGAATAAACAGGAAAGGGTAATAAAATCAGCAACACTTGGGATCTTTCCATATTTCTAGTCTGTAAGATGTACAACCCATTCTGCTTTTCTTTCCAAAAGATTCTTCCTTAATGCAGTATGTAGTTCTTGTTCTTGATACATTTGTGTAAATCAATTTTTCATAAAATTAACTCTTTTCTGAATATTTGAATAATTTTACTTTTGAAAGTGATGTCTACTTGAAAAGGAATAGTCACTCCCAATTTGTTCTGAACACATCTAGATCTTACATATATACTTCTGTTTTAAGTGTATCTCAGGGAAATGTTAGAACTGCCTTTTTCTGGGTCTAGGGCCAGTATTTTGTTGTTTCTATTAAATTATCTTATTGACTTAGTAAGATTACCATCTAGTACTTCTCAGGCCACAGGCCCTATTCTACATGAGAGCAGCATCATAAAATTATTCTCAGAATCAAATAAACTTGAATGAGCTTGCAACATTTAACTGTTTCATTTAACCTGAGGAAAATAATCCAGTAGAAGGTGACCTGGGATAATTAGCTTATCCATTCCCCCTACTTATTTGAATAAATGACTATTATATGTATATAATATAATATGCCCAGTGGGGCTAAAAGTGAATGAGAAACCCAGGTTAATAAGTTGCACTATTCATCCAACACTAGGCTAACTGATAGTAGCCCTAGGCTGCTCCAGTGGATCACCCCTAGAACACTAATAGCTGCAAAAATTAAATCAACACATAATGGAAGGAGATCTAATGTATCCCAGGCTCAGGGAATGTGACTTATGTGTAGCTTAATTAGTGATATTAACAAATCTAAGGGGTATCATCAAAAAAGAGGATAGTACCATGAAATTTAGAGGAATGGGAAGTCAGAAGAGAATTTAGAATGTGAATTCAGCAATGTCTAGAAGAGAAAGACTGAATCTGAAAGACACCAGACCAAAGACATATTTTCCTCTGTGAGATAGGAATATTCATTCATCTTAATAAAACATAGATAAAATTGCATGAAATATTAGTTAACCTCCCCTTAATCTAATTCCATAATTACTAACTGACTTTTTAAAATTATCAGTTCTGCTTACTATATAGCTAGAAACTGGAAAAGAGAGTGACTTTCTAGTTTGTATATCAGTTGTTTATGAGTTTGGTTTAAATCAATCAGCCTCCCTGGATGGGTAAATTCTGTGACACTGTCAAAATCAAATTTCTGACCATGACAGACTGCCACTCCTGAAGGTCTCTTAACAACCAGATTGTCAACCTTTCCCTGGGGATATCCCTTGTCTCTACATAGGGTTATTGCTTAAGAGAAACTAGACAGGCTCAATATGACAATTAAAATTAAAGAAAAAGATAAACATATACAATATATACTACATGTAATTTTTACTACTACATAATATTTAAAATATACTACTACATATATATATATATGATGCTATAAGTAATATATATTATACATAACATTTTCAACCAGTCTATTAATATATTCTTTAAGTAAACCTTGAGGGCAAGAATCCCATAGGGCAAATTTATAAATGAAGAATCTGAGACTCAGTAGTTTAATTCAGTTACTGAAGGTCATATACCTAAGAAGTGGCCAAGATGGGATTTCAGCCCAGATATTCTAGTTTCAAACTCAAGACCCTTTTTATTACACCACTGTTTTGTAAGCTTCAGCCTGGAAATTGACAGAGGAAAGACTTCTCCCTTTTGCTTCATAGAACAGTTGGTAATGCTTCATAAAAATATATAACTTGCAGTGAATTTTGGCTCCTTCTGCCCTTTCTAGGGAAATAACCTAAACTACAATTCACCAGGCAGAATGAAAGGACTGAGTAGGTCTCATGCACTTCATTAGAGGATACTGAAGAATTCTGTAGCTGTACCAGAGAGAAAAGAAGGGCCTCCTGGAGTACAGCATATGAAGAAAAGTTTTAGGTTTCATTGGGAGAGAGAATTTGGTCTTGGAAAGGAGGTGGAATGAGAGAGGAGATGGTAGAAGCCAGAGACAGCATGTTCAATCAGGAAAGTCACTGAGTGGAAATGTGAGAAGCATAAGTAAATGTCACTCTTTTTGAGTAAGGAGAGAGAGGGAATGATGGAAAAAGGAAGGGAGTGGGGCTGCTGTAAAGGACAAAATATATTAATGAGGAATATCATGAGCAGACCCATAACAAGTAGGGATAGGAAACTGGATTCTATCTCTGTCCTGCCTGGTGTGAGAGGTAGTCATTTTGAAAACTGAGCCACAATGTTTCAGGTAAAAAGTCATACCACACATTAGCTCTGCCTCCTGCCCTCTATATAGAATGTAGCTCCCCAGGAGCCACTGCGTACCTGTATATGGGTGGTAAGGCAGGCTTTTTCATGAGACCTGTTTGGGGCTACAATATCAAAATCTTTGCTTGTTTTCTCACCATCTTACATCAATTATGCATTCTTACCAGCCAGTGTTAAATTGACAGAGCAATGACTTTTTTGTTACTCTAGAAACTGACTTCTCTTTGGTATTAGGACATTGATTGATTCAACATGTTTTTTCTGCTGTAAATGTTCATTTACTGTTGTAAATATTTTTGACCCTTACTCTTTCCTATATTTCTGTCCGTCTCTCTTTCTGGTCAGAATAGAATTCAACTACTTTCAAAGTCACCAAATGGGAATTTTTTCAGCAATTTCTATGCTATTTACAGAGTAGAGTTGCTATTAGGTAGATGAGAAGCTGCAGCAATAGGAACAATTTGTGCTCCCAAGTAGCAGAAGCCTTTTTTCAGCAGTAAATTTATGGAAGAAAATCATGGTGTGAAAAGTACCTTTGTGGTTTGGGGTCCATTTTATAAAAATGTCTTTGAAAGATATTACCTAATGATGGCTGTTTACATTGAAAACTGTACCTAGTCCTGAGACTCAACCAGTATCCTTTCATTCAGCCCAGGCAGAGACATTAAAAGGGAAACATGCATCCTATAATCAGAGGGCAGAATTGCCATCACCCAGATGACACCTGGCTTTTCTTTTGTCTTCTCTTTTCAATTGCCATTTCCTTTCTCAGCAGGACCTATACTTCTAGGGACTTTTGCTGAGAAGGTGAAAGTCATTTTATTTGGACTGTGTCTTGTATACACATCACAAAGATAGCTATATCCAGAATAGCAGTTTATGGGATTGTAACTTTTTGTAGGCACTCAAAGTAAAAGTGTAATTCTTTTTAACCTTCTTAGTTTGAACCCAACTATCTCTTCACTTTGAATGGGCATCAGACATTATAGAATGGGCAAAGTAGCAGCTGAAGCCAAGGGACTAGAGAGAGAGAAGACTAGAAATGTTTTGAGTTCGCTCATAAGTTGGGAAGCAGGTTAGGAGATCCCACCTGAAGGTTTCCTGTACAGATTGGGGGTTCAGCATGGGGCAGTAGCACTGGGAATGAACAGAGAGATTCAGTGATAAAATTTGTTTGTGGGAAAGGCAATCTGTGCAGATAAGAAACAATTACCATAATTTCCTTAGCATAAATTCAGTCTCGTTCACACACACACACAAATGGGATGGACTTCTTACTAAAATGTTAGTTGTAATTGTTGATAATAGTTCATCAGGGAGTGAGCAAGTGGTAGGTGCAAGTAAAAGATGCCTTGGAAAGGGTCGTTTTGCTCTGAGAATGCCTGACCATGTTAATTGGATGTATTAGACATGAGTTTTCATCTTATGAAAGGCTTTTTCATTGTATGAAAGGATTCATCAAATGTTTCTTCTCCATAATTATCACTTAGGGCATTTTCAACGTCTGACTTACAGCTCATCAGGAAGTTACTGTTCCATAAAAAAAGCCATACTCTTATTCCAGGTGGAAACACTGCAGCCACTGAGGCCAGGCTATGCTGTGATAAAGTTTGAAAGTTTTAACTCCAAAGGAAACATCGGAAGTTTTTCTAGACAAGCCAGAGCTTAGTCTGATTAAAAACATTGGAGCAGAGCCTTATAAGGCTTCTTGCTCTTTTCTGGAGCTCTACCATATTGTTGAGCGCTCCTAAAGAAAATCGAATAAGAGAAGATGAACTGCATCCTTTTGCTAAGCATAGTGAAAAAATTTAACTGCTACTTAAAACAGAGAGTGCACAGTGGTATACCATGTTCCCCCAAAAGGTTTTGCTGTTCTATATAATATTTCCAAAACATGAATGCTAATATTTAAAAATCAAAAGATTGCATGCTTAGTGTTTCAACTTAACTTAAAAATTCAGAAGTTCTCAGGGCGCCTGGGTGGCTCAGTGGGTTAAAGCCTCTGCTTTCAGCTCAGGTCATGATCCCAGGGTCCTGGGATCGAGCCCCCCATCAGGCTCTCTGCTCAGCAGGGAGCCTGCTTCCCCCCCCCCTGCCTGCTTGTGATCTCTGTCTGTCAAATAAATAAATAAAATCTTTAAAAAAATTCAGATGTTCTCATATTCCTGGGTTTACATTTCAACAAGCATGGCAATAATCTTCTAGAAAAGAGTAGTGATTGCCCCTTTAAGGTGAAGCATGTTTTCTTTATCCTGTGTGCTTTTTTCCCTAATATCCAGCCTCTTAAAAAAAAAAGTTGACTATCTGCCTGGCCCCTGAGGTATTTAAGTTTTCAATCCCCAATCTGGAAACTGAATTTCTTTAAAAAGAGAAATTCATTTAGGTAGCCTAGGGCAGACACTAGTCAAGAGAAAAATCACAGATACATCCTGTCTTTACCAATCCCTATTACCTATTTCCAGTCTATTGCTTTGGCCCTCTAGGAGAAGGATTTTCACCAAACAAATATTTTTGATCACCTACTATATTCTATGCCCTAAGGATATAGCGTAAATAAGGTGGGAAAAGTCCCTGTTCTCATGGAGCTTATATTGTAGTGAGGCGGGGGACATAAGCAAAAACATCCCCCATCCCCCAACACATCTCCATGATGGACATTAAGAAGGGCATATGATGTGATGAGCACTGGGTGTTATAAGCAACTGATGAATCACTGAACACCACATCAGAAACTAATGATGTATTATATCTTGGCTAATTGGATTTAAATAAATAAAAAAGTAGAAAACAAACACATAATAAATACAATAAACAGAAATAAAGCCAAGCAAGAGAAAAAAAAGAAAGTGATGGGTAGTTCAATGAATGATTAGATCAAGAAAATATGACACATACATATATATATGTGTATACATACACACACACATATATATATATATATTTGAATATTATTTCACCTTGAAAAAGAAGAAAATCCTTTCATTTATTAAAACATGGATGAAACTGGAGGGAATTCTGTTAAGTAAAGTAAGCCAGAGAGAGAAAGGTAAATATTATACTGCATGTTATCACTTATATGTTTATCTATGTCTAAAAAAAACCCCTGAAGTCATAGAAAAAGAGAGTAAGAAAATAATTATCAGGGGCTGGGAATATGGGAAGAAATAGGGAGAAACTGGTAAAAGGGTATAAACTTTTAGTTGTAAAATGAGTAAGATCTGAGGATCTAATGTATAAAATGGTGACTATAGTTGATAACATTGTATTGTATAATTGAAATTTGTTAAGAGGGTGAACTTACATATTCTCACCAAAATAAATAAATAAATAAATAGGAGAAGAAGAAAGTATATAGGTGCAGTAATGGATGTGTTAATTAATTCAACAAGGGATACCCATTCACAGTGTATGAGTGTATCAAATCGCCATGTTGTTACTTTAAATATCTTACAATTTTGTAAATTTCACCTCAGTAAAGTTAAAAATTTTTAAACAGAGAAAGTGCAAATACCTTGATATCTTGGTTATCACAAAGAGAAGGCTGAGAAAATGAAGCATTCCCTGCCCCCAGATCTGGCAGTGAAGGAGATGAAATGGACCTGGCACACTGATTTATACTGTATTACGGGGGTGACTAGGTGGCTCAATTGTTAAGCTTCTGCCTTCAGCTCAAGTCATGATCTCAGGGTCTGGGGTCAAGCCCCACATTGGGCTCCCTGCTTGGTGGGGAGTCTGCCTGCCCCTCTCTGCCTGCCTCTCTGCCTACTTGTGATCTCCCTCTCTGTGGCAAATAAATAAATAAAATCTTAAAAAAACTGTATTACAATTTCAAAATTCTAAACAACAGAAAACAAAACAAAAAGCAAAAACAAAGGGAGTGTTGGGTAGTATTATTTTATATAGTGTGGCCAGGGAAAGGTATTGAGTAGGTAATATTTAAGCTGAGACCTATATGAAAAGAGTAAGTGAGTCATAGGAACAGTGGGGAGAAGAGTGTTCCAGGCCCTGGAAAAAGCAAATGCAAAGACCATCAGCCAGGACTGTGCTTGGTGAGCACAAGAAATAGAAAGGAAGCTAGTGTTTGTGCTATTTAAGACAGATAGGCAGATTGTAGTAGAAAATGAGATCAGATATCACAAAAGATTATGTTATGCATTGTAGGCCATGGCATAGATTTGGGATTTCATTCTGAGTGTAAGAGAGAGAGTTCTATAATTGGAGGGCTCTGATTAAAGGAATATGATCTGACTTACATATTAAAAGGATCATTCTGGCTACACTAATGAGAATAGACTATAAGGGGACATAGAAGAAGCAGGAAGACCGTTAGGAGGCCACTGCCATGAGCCAAACAACTGATGTTGGTGGCTCAGACTAGGGTGGTAACAATTAAGGTGAGGAAAGTCATCAGAATCTGGACATATTTTGAAAACAGAGCCATGGGATTTGCTGGTAGACTAGACTGACTCCCAGGATTTTGGCCTGAGCAACTGGAAGGATGGTGATGGAGATGGAGAAGGCACCTGAAGGATTTACAGTTTACAGAAAGGAGAAATCAGAATTCTTATTTGGGACAAGGGAAGATTGATATGCCTACTAGATATGTCTACTAGTGTAGTTTTTGAACAGTTGCTGAATAGGCAGTTAAGAATATAACTCTGGAGGTTAGGCAAGAAGATTAGGCAGGATACAGATATAAATTCGGGAGTTGTCAGCATATATGTAAGTAAGCCCATGAGTTGGAGATGGAATGAAATCATCTAGGGAGTAAGTGAGAGGAGGGGACCTGAACCCTGCAGCACTCTGATATTTGGAGATGAGAAAGATGGGAATTAATATTCTCAGTTATGCATGCTTTAGACACGTTTCCTTGCAGAAGTAAGCGGCAGTTATACATTGTGCTTTGGTTTCTACTGTCAGATTATTAGAAATTTTAAGGGTTGCCAGTGGTTGCTTTCCTTATTAAAGAGAAATGGATTTATTTTTAAACTCAAGGCTATTCCTATCTCTGCTGACTGAATGATAGGAAACCCACCACCACCATTATTTTTCCTCATAGCAGGAACACAATCTATTTGTTGGGCAATTTTTTGCTTAATGTTTTTCTTTCTTTGCACTCTCACTACTCTGAAGATTATAAGCCCCACACCCCACACAGCCTTGAGGATATCTATCTCATTCATCATTGTATTTCCTAGTACTTAGCACAATACTTGCTATACATAATCTTCAATAATAAAAGATAACATTCATTAACCAGATGGGTTCTAAGTACCTATTAGTGGTCAGACATTGCCCAAGTTGCTGAGGATACAGAGGTGCTTTAGACCTTGGCTTGGATGATCTCTGAGCCTAAAATAAGATTGGAATGAGCAGGAACAAAGTGATCTTTGCTATAAGGTATCTGGACATGATGAATGTCTGCCTTTATGTAGGTGGACTATGCAGTTGCCTAGTGCACAGGAGAAGTTATCCAAGTTCTGCATAATAGCAAACACTGAGTGTGGCATATTTCACACCATCATTATTATTTGAGCCTCAAAATGTCTCTACAATGTAGATATTATTATGCATGTTTTATAGATAAGAAAACTGAGATTCAGGATGCTTTATCAGACAAGTTAGTCCTGCTGAACCAAGTAGTGGAATCAGTGGCGGAACCAGGATCTCTTCAACCAGGGTCTCTTGATTTCACTTGATGATTTCACCTGATTTCATCTTGATGAAATCCCAATAGTTCATGTTTGCCCCTGCTTCCCTTGCCTTTAGTGATGTTCCCAGGAAGAAGTTGCTGTGGCTGAGGTCAAAGAGGTTGCTGCCTGTGTTTTCCTCAAGGATTTTGATAGATTCCTTTCTCACATTGAGGTCCTTCATCCATTTTGAGTCTATTTTTGTGTGTGGTGTAAGGAAATGGTCCAGTTTCATTTTTCTGCATGTGGCTGTCCAGTTTTCCCAACACCATTTGTTGAACAGACTGTCTTTTTTCTATTGGACATTCTTTCCTGCTTTATTGAAGATTAGTTGACCATAGAGTTGAGGGTCTATTTCTGGGCTCTCTATTCTGTTCCATTGATCTATGTGTCTGTTTCTGTGCCAGTACCATATTGTCTTGATAATGACAGCTTTGTAATAGATCTTGAAGTCTGGAATTGTGATGCCACCAACTTTGGCTTTCTTTTTCAATATTCCTTTAGCTATTCGAGGTCTTTTCTGGTATATATAAATTTTATATATCCTAAATTATCCTATCCTAAATATCCTAAATTTAGGATAATATCCTATATAAAAAAATATCCTAAATTTAATCCTAAAATATAAATTTTAGGATTATTTGGTACATTTCTTTGAAAAAAAATGGATGGGATTTTGATAGGGATTGCATTAAATGTATAGATTGCTTTAGGTAGCATAGACATTTTCACAATATTTGTTCTTCCAATCCAGAAGCATGGAATATTTTTCCATTTCCTTGTGTCTTCCTCAATTTCTTTCATGAGCACTTTATAGTTTTCTGAAAAACTCCATTATTTTAAGATGGAATCAAATCCAACTGAGTAAGAAATGGTACTAGAGAGATAAAAGCATTATTTTCAGAATAATGACATTTTCCTGCTTTCCCTAGAACGGCTGGTCAAGGTCAAGTATTAGGGTTGGCTGGAAAATAGAAATTCCATCTTGGTTAAGAGGTACAACTAGTGACCTTGTTGACTGAATCTGTTCTATTGCTCTACAGCCTAGACAACAAGAACGCTGATTGAGAACATTTGTTCTGTTACATTTACAAAACCTTTGCCAGATACACAAATACAGAACTATTTAGCTTTTTGCAGTAATCAAGATTTGTGGCAGGGTAAAAGCCATTCTCAGAAGCAGCTCCAGCTGCTGGGATTATTGTTCCTATATCTGCTTTTATCTCCTTTATCTGTAAATTTAGTTTCTTTTCCTTGTTCATTATATACAATTTCCACCCTGTCTGGAACCAATTTTAGAGAGAGATTTCCATAAGTGTCAAAATATTTTAAAGGACATGCACTTCTTAGAGGCCTCTTAACACCACCAGATCATATCATGAAATATTGTTTATAATCTTTAGTATAACAATTACAAGAATATTATGATATCTTGTCACTATTTTTAGTTATATTTTAGCCAGGGAATAAAAAAGTGACTTTGTTTCTTATCCAATAATAAAATCCCTAGGTTCTCATTTAAGGAATATGAGATGGTGAAGTACAGAGAAAAATTTAAATGTTAATACCTATCAAATTTTACGTAACACTTATAACCAAAGTAGATTTTATCTCATTAACTTTAATACATAACAATATTTCATTTTATATACTTCCTAATGGATAGAAGATTATAGGCATTTTATGCTAATATCCATAGCAAAAGAGATATTTTTCCTTAAAAAGACAAAATGTTTAATAGAAGTTCATGCTAAATGATAAAATAAGGCCAGGAAGCATACTTAACTTCAATAGTTACTTGGTAGCTAAACAAACCATAGTAATACTTATAAAAATAAATACCCTTTTTACGCAGCAGAACACTGGCATGTTTCCGTCCATTTCGGTTTTCCACATGGCAGGTATAATTTGCCAGGTCGGCCTCCACCACTGAATCAAAGATGAGTGTCAATTCCACTTCTTTTTCTCCAAGATGCTCTTTGAGGAGCCTGAAATAAGGACAGTATTCTTGGTTGAACTGGTTTGACTTGGGGAGAGAGCAGCCATGCAAAAATATATGATTATGTAGTTCACAAGGTCTCCAGCGGGCATGGAGAATCTTAACTGGGTGGAATGTATGGAGCCTTCAATAAGAAAACACAAAAAGTGACTCTTGATGTGAAGATCAGATGGAAAATGAAACAACTGAGGAATTCATTCAGCAAAAAAAAAGTATTACCATGCCAGCAGTCTTTGGCAAATGAAGACAACATGATTTGTGTGGCAAAAATGAGGAAACATTGGGCTCCATGTTCTAAGCTGAATGTATGAAAAACAAATTAGATTTTTGCACCATGCCATAAAGGGAAAAAATCGATAGGTGTAGTGTTTGTGTTAGAAGTTTGAGTTTTGATAACAGGGGATAAGAAGATAAAGAAACGGGACTTGAAAATGGTTATCTTATAAAAAGTAAACTGAAAGTGTTTAGTAGCCTTCTATCCCCAAATATCCATGAGAGAAGTCTGTTCACTTTCCTCTTGCATTTGTCCAATGCAGGCATGTGCTCTATGCCCTAACCTACCAATGATGTTAGTGCCCTGCCATGGCCCTGCCTTTTCCAGACACTGCTCCCTGTTTTTCTTTCTCCCTTCTCTCCTCATACGGAAAACCCTGCCCTATGTGACATTTTCTAATAGTCCTGCTTTTTGTTTTCTCAAGTGAAGTTACAAAGGGCCTTAATGGCCAGGAATAGGTGTTCTTTACAGAGGAACTGAGTTGCCAGGAACCTTTCCTAAGTGTGCTTCCCATTTCTTCAGAGAGATAATGTCACCAATGGCCAGCTGCCTCTTAAATGAGGTGAAAGTGGGTACCCTGCTGACTTTTCTGTTTCCTTCTTTAAAAAAAAAGATTTTATTTATTTATTTGAGAAAAAAAGAGAGCAAGAGAGAGCATGAGTGGGGGGGGGGTTGGGGAGGCAGAAGGAGGGGGAGGAGCAGACTACCCGCTGAGCAGGGAACCCAATTCAAGGCTGGTTCCCAGGACCCTGATATCATATACTGGGCCCAAGGCAGACTCTTAAGTGAATGAGCCACCCAGGTGCCCCTTGCAAGTCTACGTGCTGGCAATCATGCCATTAAGTTCTGGGCTGAGTTTCTTTTTTTTTTTTTTTAAGATTTCTTTTATTTGAGAGAGAGAGCGGGGGTGGGGGCAAAGGGTGAGGGAGAGAGAGGATCTCCAAGCATCTCCCCCCTGAGCACTGAGCCTGAGTCAGGTCTCCACCCCAGGACCCATAATCCAGTTGGATGCATAAATGATTTAGCCACCCAGGGGCCTCTGGAGTGAGGTTCTTAAATACATGTATTAGCAAGATAGAAAACTGGAGCACTGAGGAAGTTAATTCTCATATCCTTTTTGACACCTGGTTATGAATGCAGGAAAGAACCCTCTGATTTAAGGGCATTTAGCAGAAACTTGGAGAAGACAACAATGCTTAGAGAAAACCAGGTTCTAAATACAGGCCTCCAATTTACAAGTTTAATCTGGATCCTTACAAAGTAATTAAGTCAATGGTGCCTTAATTTAATTCACCTTTAAGTTGGGAAAAATACCCTACTCAACTTTGTTGGGAGGGTAAAATGGGTTAAAGCAATTTAAAAAGTAAATAGCATTGTACACGTACAAAGGAATGTTATTAGATATTAACATTTCATTATTAAAAAAACTGTTTACATTTTGGCTCCTACAAAAATATTTATGTTGATATTTATTGATATTTAAAATTTGGTTGGCTTAATCTCTTCTGGTTCCCCTTTGAGAGAAAGAAGGCTTAAAGTTGGGTTGGTGGAGGAGAGTTCTTAGAATCTAAGTCTCCCACACTGAAATCTGAAGCCCAGATTATATTCCAAATAGACATGCTTTTAAAATTAACACTGTTTCTGTACCCTCCCAATGATACACATATCTGAGAGTAGATAATACTGGCATTTGTAACTTGAGTAAGTCTCCTGCCCTTTACACTTATGTACCATCACTGACTTAGACAAATGTAAGAATTTTCTTAACCCATTTTATTGGTAGTCTTTCTATTTTCTTCCTTGACAAAGTTGTAGTTTTCTTCTCTCAACATATATCTAATCAAGGGAAAAATGGGAATTTGCCACCTTTATGGTTTATATTAAATTTTACTTTCTCCATTTTCTCCCTGCTTTGGGTAAATCCCATTACACTCAATTCCTTTAGTTTCATGGAACCTGCTATGGAAGAACCCCCTTCAGTGCCAGAAGCTGCTTAAGCACCACAAATTAAGTTTGATTTAAATCTTCATGTGTAGGGCAGTCACAGCCTCTGCCAGGCATAAGGCCGAAAGTTGATCCTGTCTTTCCAGACCAAGACTTTCCCTTTTCATTTCTAATGCAGTTTCCAAAAACAGCTCTTCACAGGCTGCAGAAAGAATCTGGAGGGAGGAATTGAAAAATGATCCATCATCCATCTATTAAAATATATGAGGTGTCTTAATTATCAGCTCTTGAATATCTAGAAGTGACTTGCCTTTTGGGAGTTAGAGTCAGCTGATGTTTATATCTACAAATCACTCAGTAGAGCAATCATAATTTCCTAGCAAATATTGATATATAACAATCTACCAATGATTCTTTGTCAGTTCCTGATGAAGTGCTTTGCTCTGGCCTAGACATTTGGTGTAAGATAAATATAAACATTAAAAGACCAGGTCCCTGGGGTACCTGGGTGGCTCAGTCAGTTAAGTGCCTGGTTTTTTATTTTGGCTCAGGTCATGATCTCAGGGTCTTAAGATTGAGCCCTGCATTGGGCTCCATGATGGGTGCGGAGCTTGCTTAAGATTCTCTCTCTTTCTCTCCCTCTGACCTTCCTCCTCAGCTCTCACTTGTGTGTGCTCTCACTTCCTTAAAAACAATAACAAAAACAAAAACAAACAAAAAAAACCCAGGTCCCTGTTCCCAATAAGCATTAAAATTTAAACAAGAGACAAGATCTACAAAGTTGAAAAAATATAGACATAATGATGTAAAGAGTGGTACAGTCATGCTTACAACAGCTTTCAAAGATAGGAGAAACTATTTTGACTAAATTATCTGGAAAACACCTGAGAAGAGTCTGCCTAGACAAAAAGAATAAGGAAATTTTTTCTAGGATGGAAGATAGGAACAGGTTTTTGCAGAATATGTGAAAGAAAGACACTACAGAGGCTGGTTTTGAAATAGAGGATACAAATGAAAGGATCTTGGGATATACTACGTGAAGTATATCTTGGGATATACTACTTGAAGTAGCTTCAGAAGCATTTTATTCCAAGGATTAGCATTGAAGGCAAGTTATATGCAATAGCAAACACCAGAAAAAATAGAAAATAATAAATTCAGATGATAGAAATCACCATCTTTAAAAGTTTTATTTAGTCAAGACCTATTCTTAAAAACTAATTTAGTCAAGACCTATTCTTAAAAACTAATACTAAAAAAAGCTTGCAAGTTGTCACTCTCATTCTTACAATAAGAAAAGCAGTTGAAGAAAATTAAAAATAACAATTCTTAAATCCATCAGAGAGTGGACATCACAGGGCAAACTCCTGCCCCCAAAGTTTGAGACAGGCCAATACTGAGAATCACATTATATTGGGAGCAGAAACCAAGGAGCAGGAGCCAGTACAGCTAGAAACAAACTATAACTAATAAGTCACTGTAAGGCCACTACACACTAACCTGAGAGTTTAAAAACTCCATTAGATATAATGTTTGGGGGTACTCCAAATTTTCAGGAGGTTTGATTCTAGGAGCCCTACCAGGGTCTTAGGGTGAAGATCACAGAAAAGTTTCCCTATGCTCTGTCAGGGGAATTTTAAAAAGCAACTATCTTGAAATGATCCCAAAGCACTCCCTTCTTCTTTAGTAAAGACCTGCACTGAAAGGAAACTGTTTTATCAGAGCCTAAACTACTTGGATTTTACCAAACCCAACCTTCCTGAGGGAAAGGAAATACAATACCCAACTCCAGCCCCCTCAAACTTTCCTGTATCACTTAAAAAGAGGAGGAAAGCTGAGAAGCAGTTGTGAAGGTCATAGTTCAGAGGCGCAGGCTCACTAAAAGACCGAGACTTTATCATAGGATTATAGAATGCTTACCACCACATCAATCAGGCTCCTGTATGATAACAAGGGCTTTCAGCTGAAAGAACTGCAAAGCTCAGACCCTATTTAAGAAGCAGTCTCTAGGAAAACACAAAGAAAACAGTGGAGACATAAACGAGTACATTATAGGAAGTTTTAGTCTCTTACACCTACAACTATAGCAAACACTAAACCCAGCCTAACAACATAAACATAAAATCTCACACTAAAAGCATTTACCTCAGTTCCTCTTACCTGATACATAATATGTGGCTTTCAAAAACAACAAAAAGTTACCAAAAAAAAGTTGAAAAGTGAAAAAAAGAAAAAAGCCTAACACTGCCCCCCCACCAAAAAAAAAAAAAAAAAAAACCAAAGAAACAAAAACCCAAAGAACACAGTCTGAAGGGACAGAGCACACATCAGAACCATATTCAGATATGGCAGATATTTTGGAATAATCAAACTGGGAATGCAAAATAACTATGTTTAATAAGTTAAGGAATCCAATGGGAAAAATGAACAATATATATCAGCAGATGGGTAATGTAAACAGAGAGATGGAAACTCTAAGAAAGAATCAAAAGAAAATGATAGAAATAAAAACACAGTAACAGTAATGGAAATAGAGAGTGCTTTTCATGGGCTCATCAGTAGACTGGACAGAGGTGTAAAAAAGTTGGTGATCTTGAAGATACATTGATAGAAATCTCTTAAACTAAAATGTAAAGAGGAAAAGGTCTGAAAAAATGGAATAAAATATGAAATTCCCAAAGGATAATTACAAAAAGAGCAAGATACATGTAATGGAAATACCAAAATGAGAAGAAAGGAATAACTAGAAATATATAAAGTATTAGAGTTGATTATTTTCCAAAGTTAATGAAAGACTCCAAACCACAGATTATAGGAAGCTCAGAGAATACCAAGAATTAATACTAAAAATGGAAATCTTAAGATATACAGAACCACGAAAGACCCCAAAAGCTAAAACAATCTTGAACAGTAAGAACAAAGCTGGAGGGATCACATTTCCTTATTTCAAATTATATCACAAAGCTACAGTTACCAAAACAGTATGATTTAGTATAAAAATAGATATACAGACAAAACAGTATAGAGCACCGAGAAATAAATCCACAACCTATAGTCAACAGATCTTCAGAAAGCATGTCAAAGATACACAGTGGGGAATGGATGGTCTCTTCAGTAAGTAGTATTGGAAAAACTTTATACCTAAATATAGAAGAATAAAACTGGACCTTTATCTCATATTATATACAAAAATCAATCCAAAAAGGATTAAATACAAACATAAAATCTGAAACCATAAAACTACTAGAATACAATGTTGGGGCGCCTGGGTGGCTCAGTGGGTTGAAGCCTCTGCCTTCGGCTCAGGTCATGATCCTGGGGTCCTGGGATTGAGCCCCGCATCGGGCTCTCTGCTCTGCAGAGAGCCTGCTTCCTCTTCTCTCTCTGCCTGCCTCTCTGCCTACTTGTGATCTCTGTCTGTCAAATAAATAAATAAAATCTTTTAAAAAAACTACTAGAAGAAAATGTAGGGAAAATTTTCTGACATTGGTCCAGGCAATGATTTTTTTTAATATATGATACCAAAAGCACAGGCAAGAAAAGCAAAAGAAACAAAAAAGAATGATAAATGCACCAAACTAAAAAGCTAAAATACCATATGGTCTCACTTACATGTGGAATCTAAAAAAAGAAGAAAAACCCACAAGCTCATGGATACAAACACCAAATTGGTGGAGAGGCAGGGGATTGAAGTGTGGGCAAAATGGGTGAAGGGAATTAAAAGATACAAATTTCCAATTACAAAATACATAAGTGATGGGGATGAATTGTACAGCATGACAACCATAGTTAGTAATACTGGATTATATATTTGTAAGTTGTTAATAGCGTAAATCTTAAAATTGCTCATTATAAGAAAAAATCTAACTATGTGTGGTGACAAATGTAGACTAATTGTGGTGATCATTGCAATATATACAAATATAAAATCGTTACGTTGTACATCTGAAACTAATTTAATGTATGTCAATCATATTTCTATCAAAAAATAGAGTGGAAGGGGCACCTGGGTGGCTCAGTTGGTTAAGCATCTAACTCTTGATTTCAGCTCATGTCATGATCTTATGGTTGTGAGATCGAGCCCCATGTTGGGCTAAGCCCCATGTTGGGCTATGCGCTGTGTGTGGAGCCTGCTTAAGATTCTCTCTATCCCTCCCTTCTTTCCCCTCCTGGCCTCCCCCCAGTAAAAAGAAAAAAAGAAAGAAAAAGAGAGGAAAGGTAACTTAAGGAATAGGAGAAAATATTTGCAAACTATGTATCTGATAAGGGGTTAAAATCCAAAACATATAAGGAACTCTTACAACTCAATATAAAAACAAAACAAATAACCTTATTAAAAGTGGGAAAAGGACCTGAATAAAAATTTCTCCAAAGAAGACCTATAAATGGCCAATGGGTATATAGAAAGTTGCTCAACTTCACTATCATCAGGGAAATGCAAATTAAAATCACAATGAGATATCATCTTCCACCTATTAGAATGGCTATTATCAGAAAGACAAAAGGTAAAAATTGTTAACCAGGATATGGTAAAAGGGAAACCTGTATACTGTCTGTTGCTGTGGACAACAATCCAGATATTCCTCAAAAAATAAAAATAGAATTACCATATGACCCAGCAATTCCACTTCTGGGTATATATTCAAAGGAAAATCTCAGATATTTTCACTCTCATGTTCATTGAAGCATTATATAATAGCCAAGACATGGAAACAACCTGTGTCCATCAACGGAATAATGTAATAATTTAAAAAATGTTGTTTTTATATATAATAAAATATTATTCTGTCTTAAAAAATAAGGAAACCTTGCCATTTGCAACAACATAAGGGAACCTGAAGAATATTATGCAAATTGAAATAAGTCAGAAAATGAAATATACTATATGATATGATATCCTTTATATGTGGAATCTAAAAATGCCAAACTCATAGCAACAGAATAGAATGATGGTTTCCAGGAGCTGGAGGAAGAAGTAGGTAAATGCTGGTCATTCAGTTATATAAGGAATAAATTCTAGAGACCTAATGTACAGCATGATGACTATAGTTAGTAATAAATGTACTGTATACTTGACATGTGCTGCAAGAGTAAATCTCAAGTGTTTTCACCATACACACACAAAAAATTGTAACTATGTATGGTGGTAGATAAGTTAATTAGCTTGATGATGGTTTGGCTTGATTCACAATGTATACATATACCAAAACATTATGTTGTATAAATTAAATACACACATTTTTTATATTTATACCTCAACAAAGCTAGAAAATTTTTTTTAAAATCAGGCATGAAATAAAATGAAGAGATTTGATTCCCCCAAAATAAAATAAAATAAAATACATAAAATAAATTAATTAAATAAATAAAATAAAGTATCTAATCCCAATTACTTTTTATCCTAAATGGTCCCTTAAACCAAATTGAGCCCTCTTGTGATGTCTGGGTATCTTGCACAGTCTCTGGGTTATTATTATGAGTATGAGTAATCATTGCCAAGGAATGATGATTGAGAATATCAAGAATAGGAATATATTTTTAAAACAAATTCTTTCTTTTAATGTCATTTTTAAAGTACCTGTTAAAGCCTTATTAGTGACCAGGATCAAACCTATAGTCTGACAAAATCAGATTTATTGAATGAATACATTAAGGGTGGGGCACTTCAGAGTAACTGTGGGACATTCCTCAAGTGAAGGTAGGAAGAAAGCACCTTTTGTAATGTTTGGATTTCCACTGAAAGATTCTGAGTAGAGTCTAGGGAAGCCCTGATAAATTCTGGATGGTTTGCGATCTTTAAGGCTGGATTGAGAGAAGACAGGATTGACTAGGTGCTGAAAACTGTCATGAGGCAAGGATGGCTTAGCAATAGGGTATTCCCAGTAATATATGAAAATAGCAAAGTAGCTCTGAGACATCACCGGTAAGAAAGTAGTAGTCACTCAAAGGAGGTGGGAGTCATTATGGCATTTATAGTTGCTGCATGACCTTGGGAGAAACAGTGTTTCTGTTAACTTTGCAGCTGGCTTTATCTGTCTGCTCTCCCAGGTTGATTAATAGCAGGACTGCTTATTCTCAGTCCAGACTGATTTTCACTCTTTTAGTCCCGGGCAAGTTTTGACTCTACATCCTAAATGTACACCAGTACAACAAACCATCTGGGCAACTGAGGATTACTAATAGTTGTGTTTTGATTAATTTAGTCTAGCTTCACTGGAACTGTGAGCAAACTGCCCCAGGACAGCTCTTCCTCAGTCTCTAAACCCATTTTTTAATTCTGTAAAATAAACTGATACTATTTATCTCAGATGACTATGATGAAAATCCCAATGTAATTAAGAATGCCAAAATGCTTTTGCACTTTAGTGTGGAGTTAAAAATCATGAAGAGGATTTATTATCATCATTATTATTATTTGCTAATTATAGATTCTTGTCTAAAGTTGCTTATATTTGATACTGGGCATCTGGAGTCTGCTCAGTAAAAAAAGAGATACAAGAAGTATGTGTTAGGTAGGCTTTAAATATTTTATGCATAGGTCAAGGCTAAGAGTCACTATGGAACTAGAATGTGAAGAGTAGAGTCGTCACTCCTCCAAAATTCATCCTTCAGATAACTGGCAATTAAGACTTCTCTTAGGTAAAACTATGCTGCTTATAAAGCTTACTTTTCCACTGAAGCCCACTCATGACTTATAAAATTTACATTCACATATAGTTCATAAGATTTGAAACTTATTTAAATCAAAGGCAAATTGGTTGATCAGTGTTCCTTCTTCCAATGAGATGAGCTTAGAATGGAGGAAAAGAGGAGATAGGGTGTGTGTGTGTGTGTGTGTGTGTGTATTAGCTCAATCTGAGGAAGGCCAGAGTAGATGAGGAAGGCCAGTTTCAAGGCACTAAAAAAAATTATGGTGGAAAGTTGCCAAAACAGAGCATATCATTTGCCTTGGGCTGCCTAGGACTTCAGTAGTTTATACTTGGGGGACAAACTAAATACTCACAGCTCTGTATTTTTTAATTGATTAGTTATTGAAAGGTTATTTGGAGTCTTTAATATAGGCTCACTTTATTTCAAGAACAAGATCTTCTCATACCTGTACCACATCCCCTTCTTTGTTAAGAGCATTTTACTTATTCAAGGAAAGCGTGTTAAGGTAAAGAGATGGAAACAGAAGGCTAGAAAATGGTGAAAGTAAGACTGAAACAAAGTCCATACACAACTTGTAGCCCTTCAGGAATTGAAAGTAAATAAAATGATTTGAATTTTATGAAGCTTGTTCGAAAAACCTTAAGATAAATTGAATATGTTTTTCAGCTCAAGAATTATCAACATTTGGTAAACATTTTGTGGTATTGCCTAAGGGGGGAAAATCATCAGATATTAATAGAAATATTTTAAAGTGAAATTTATAATAAAAAATTACTCTCCAGCCAGGCAAAGCAATTGTGTTGAAATTCATGCAGTCTCCTTTTACAATCAGATGCAATTAAGAATCCTTCAGGCAAACTTAGAAACTATTTTTATTGTTTCTGTTTAATGGGATGAGTTCAATTTCTCTGACATTTTTTATTAGCAATGTGGAATACACACCTCACTAGCAAATCATTATTTTTTTATTCACAAGACTCTGGTAATATTAATTAAAAGGAAGTTCTGTAAAGACATGGAACTGGATTGCCCTTTTGAGAATCCTCACACCCAATGACTACTACTACTTTTCATGAGCTCTCTTATGCCACTTTGCAAACTTTTCCCATTAACCTTTAACAGAGGGATAGAAATTAGGATGTCCTTTCTGAATGATGATTTCCAGTGGGTCTCTTCCCAATGATTATTTGACTTCTCTGAATAGACATGGTAGAGCCTATAGAGAGCAGCTTGTTGTAATGACTTTAAACTGGTGGGAAAAAAACTAAACTTCACAATTGCAGCTTATGCAACTACACATACCACTTTCCTTTAATATCCCTACACATGGCATCTTCTGGGGTCATTGGAAAATCTGGGATGCAGTTGTATGGGATAAGGTGGCAGTTGTGAATGAATACCACATTTGGATTCAGATTTCCTCCAGGTTCAGTCTCTTGGCAACATCAGAGAACTGGGGGAGGGGGGGTATGCTGATTTCTGCTAAAGGGCAATAAAGGAGAATCTGCATGCCTAGAGTGGAGTCTGAGTGCTTTGGCAATAGATTGCAAGTCAGGAGATACAAGAAGACACTGTGGTCAAAGTACTCCAGAGAGAAAAAAAAAAGTAACCCAGAGAGCAAACAAATGATAACTCCAAAACCCTCCTCAGGATTTGATCAAATATGCTACTCAAGCAAACTGCAGGAGACTGCTTTGTACAGAAATTGCATTTACTGTAGTCTGAGTGACATAATTTCATCAAGACTTTGGTAAATATCCAAGATTTTTCCCTGGGTAGGTTCTCCCCTCGACTGAAGTTCTCTATTCTTCAGGGGCAATAGTAAGAGGATAAAAAGTTGCAACATGTATTTCTAAGATCAAGCTGTTGCCCAGGAAATTGAGAACATAAGCAGTGTGGCCCATTCTCCTGCCAGATACAGTGCCTCTGTGGCAGGTTCTCCACAAGTCACCTGCTTGGGAGCAATTTATTTACATCTCCACTTCCTAGATCTATGGGGCAGTGCACTTCCTGACATGCATGCACAACATAAGATCTACTATTCAATTAAAATATGAAGCAAATGCAATACCCTGAGGGAGAGCCATGCATCCAGAAGGAAATTTTCTTTCCAGAAATGCCTTCCAGAGGAATCCTCAACTTAACATCTTCAGCATTCTACCATAAGAACTGTTCTCTTTGGGGAAAATGTGTGGGCTATGAAAGAATGCAGATCTTCTCTTGGTTGAACTAGTGATATGATTAGCATTTTTTAAAATGAAACTACCAGATTTGTTCCAATCTGCCATGCTGTGTAAAAATCCTATATACTTTCTTTTGAAGACATTGGCTTTGAAGGCTAGAAGACAGAATCTAGTAAGTAACTCCTATGTTAGCATAAATGTCTATATCCTGAAGGAATTCCTGCACCCACACAAGCTCTCAAATAGATCAAGATAATATAATTAATATTACAAAATGGCTGACTATGTGTTTATCTTGGCTAGGAATCCCTGCCTCTTTGTTTACACTTCTCTGAGGATATCTCTAGTTAACTAGAAGGGCTTTTATAAAATTTTCTAAGCAAGTTCCATGTTACTTTTCTCCACTGCAAATATAGGTATGTATCTTTTTCTGTGGGGAGGGTTGGGGAGAGTGGAGAAAGAGGATGTAACAAAATCAAATCAACAATGACATTTTGCAAGTCCTGAAATGTTGACTTTCTATGGTACTAAATGTTGGTTCATTTGCACCTAATAAAGTAGCTTAGACTACTGAACAGTTTCATATATGTATGGTTTGTCTCTCACCATTCTAACCATTTGCTGCTAAAGACTGGCTGTAGTGCCTAGCTTTTCTTTTATAAAATGATATAACCACTTTGGAATATAGTTTGGCAGATTCTTAAAAAGTTAAATAATCCTAGAGGAAAAAAAAACAGTAGGAGAAAGCTAATGAAATTTGAATAAATGATGGACTTCAGTTAATGATAATATATCAATTTTGGTTCACTAATTGTAATAAATGTACCATAGTAACTTAAGGTATTAATAAGAGTGAAATAAGTCATAGGGAAGCTCTATTTCTAATTTCTTAAGGACTCTCCACACTGTTCACCAAAGTGGCTGCACCAACTTGCATTCCCACCAACAGTGTAAGAGGGTTCCCCTTTCTCCACATCCTCTCCACACACGTTGTTGTTTCCTGTCTTGCTAATTTTGGCCATTCTAACTGGTGTAAGGTGGTATCTCAATGTGATTTTAATTTGAATG
>PISX010000634.1:242148-255803 GCA_004024625.1 Mellivora capensis
TGATGAACATTTTTTCATGTGTCTGATAGCCATTTGTATGTCTTCATTGGAGAAGTGTCTGTTCATATCTTCTGCCCATTTTTTGATATGATTATCTGTTTTGTGTGTGTTGAGTTTGAGAAGTTCTTTATAGATCCTGGATATCAACCTTTTGTCTGTACTGTCATTTGCAAATATCTTCTCCCATTCCGTGGATTGCCTCTTTGTTTTGTGGACTGTTTCCTTTGCTGTGCAGAAGCTTTTGATCTTGATGAAGTCCCAAAAGTTCATTTTCACTTTTGTTTCCTTTGCCTTTGGAGACATATCTTGAAAGAAGTTGCTGTGGCTGATATCGAAGATGTTACTGCCTATGTTCTCCTCTAGGATTCTGATGGATTCCTGTCCGGGTATTTACCCCAAAGATACAGATGTGGTGAAAAGAAAGGCCATCTGTACCCCAATGTTTATAGCAGCAATGGCCACAGTCGCCAAGCTGTGGAAAGAACCAAGATGCCCTTCAACAGATGAATGGATAAGGAAGATGTGGTCCATATACACCATGGAGTATTATGCCTCCATCAGAAAGGATGAATACCCAACTTTTGTAGCAACATGGATGGGACTGGAAGAGGTTATGCTGAGTGAAATAAGTCAAGCAGAGAGACTCAATTATCATATGGTTTCACTTATTTGCAGAGCATAACAAATAACACAGAGGACATGGGGAGATGGAGAGGAGAATGGAGTTAAGGAAAATTGGAGGGGGAGATGAACCATGAGAGACTATGGACTCTGAAAAACAACCTGAGGGTTTTGAAGGGGCGGGGGGTGGGAGGTTGGGGGGGAATCAGGTGGTGGGTTTTAGGGAGGGCATGCATTGCATGGAGTGGTGTGGTGTGGTGTGGTGCAAAAACTATGAATTCTGTTTCGCTAAAAAGAAATTTAAAAAATTAGACAATCAAAAAAAATAAAAAAATAAAATGATTAATTTTAAAAAAAGAGTGAAATAAGTCAAGCAGAGAGAGTCAATTATCATATGGTTTCACTTACTTGTGGAGCATAAGCAATAACACAGAGGGCATTAGAAGAAGGAAAGGAAAAGTGAATAGGGGGAAATCAGAGGGGGAGACCAACTATGGAGAGACTGTGGACTCTGAGAAACAAACTGGGGGTTTTAGAGGGGAGGGGCATGGGGGGATAGGTGAGCCTGGTGGTGGGTATGAAGGAGGGCACTTATTGCATGGTACACTGAGTGTGGTATAAACAATGAATCTGGGAAAACTGAAAAAAAAATAACAGGGAAAACTAAGTATGGGGTATGTAGGAACTCTCTATACTATCTGCTGTGGACTCAATATTTGTAGCTCCTCCCAAAACAAACATTCATATATTGAAATTTTAACTTTTAGTGTGATGGCTTTGAAAGGTGGGGCTTTTTGGGAGGTGATTAGTTCATGAGAGAGGAGCCCTAATGAATGGAATTAGTGCCCTTACAAAAGAAACTCTGGAGAGCTTTCCCACCTTTTCCATCATGTGAGGACATGTGAAGGTATAGTGAGAAGGTGACCATCTATGAATGAGGAAGTAGGCCCGCATCAAGCACTAAATCTGCTGGCGCCTTGGTCTTGGAATTTCCAGTCTCCAAGACCATAAGAAATAAATATTTGTTGTTTAAGCCACCTAGTCTGTGTAATTTTATTATAACAGCCCAAGCAAACCAAGACCTTATCTTCACAATTTTTATGTAAATCTAAAGTTATTCTAAAAATTATTTTTTAAAAAGAGCTAAACAATGAACTAATAAAGATAAATCTATACTTATTGTAATTCAGCCACTCCATGTCTTGGTATTTACTCAAGAGGGAAATATATGGGCATGCAAAGATGCATAACTGATCTGGAATAGCGCCTAAACTGCAAACAACCCAAATAGCCTTCAACAAGTGACCAAACTGTTTATATCCATATAATGGAATACTACTCAGCAATAAAGAGAATGAGCTATTGCTACATTTAACAAGATGGATGAATCTCAAAATAATTGTGTTAACTGAAATAATCCATACTAAAAAAAAAGCACATACTGCATTATTATATTTATATGCAATTCTAGGAAATGCAAACAGATTTATAGTGACAGATCAGTGTTGTGGAAGTAGGGCAGGAGGGAGGGATTACAAAAGAGAAACTTGTGGGCAACTTCTATGTTCATTATTTTGATTATAGTGATAGTTTTCATAGGTGTATACACATATCAACCCTTACAGATTGTATGCTTTAAATTCTGTGCTGTTTACTGTATGTCAATTATACCGCCATTAAATCTGTTTATTTAGAATAGTCCAGTCATACACAAGAGAGATAATTATTTAGGTTCATATGACTACTACCCTTTATCATTAAACATAGTTCTGAGCTTTTTGGTAGTGGAAATTTTGCCATGTACCTACCACTTGTCCTTTGGGGATCAGTTTCTTTTTTTGAAAAAATGAAGAGTAATCCTTAAAGTCTTTTATAGGAAAATACATTGAGAATAGTCCTAAATATATGTCTTCTAAAATAATTTAAAAGAAACTCAGTTGCATTAATTTCATAAATTGTAAAACTTGAAATTTGCTAATAAACTGTTAGTAATTAGGAAACCTAAACTTTAAATGTGACTACATCAAAAACTAATGATGTACCATATGATGACTAATGTAACATAATAAAAAAATTTAAAAGTTAAAAAAAAACTTTAAATGGGAATTAAGAGCCAAGAATTATTTATAAATAGTGTATTGATTATTTTTCTGAACATCTGTTGTGAGCCAGGCAATTGACTGGAAGTTTTTTTGAATGGCTTTATTAAGATATAATTTACATATCATGTAATTCATCCACTTAAAATGTCCAATTCACTTTACAATTTTTAGTGTATTCTCATATATGTGCAACCATTGCCACAGTCAGTTTTGTAACATTTTTATCACTTCAAAATTAAGTTTCAGACTGCTTAATGGGTACAGGATTTTGGGGTGATGAAAATTTTCTGGAATTATAGAGGTTGTGGTTGCACAACATTGTGAATGAACTAAATGTCCCTAAATTTTACACTTAAAAACAGTGCATTTATGTTATATTATTTCCACCTCACCCCCCACAAAAATCACCCATAAACTTCAAGTATTTACGCCTTTTCCTCCATCCCCACAGCCCTAAGCAACCACTAATCTACTTTCTGTCTTTACAGATTTATCTATTCTAGATACTTCATATAAATGAAAGCATATTGTATGTAGGGTTTTTTCCCCTACCGGCTTCATTCACTGAGTATGTTTTCAAGGTTCATCCATGTTGTAGTGTATTTCAGTACTTTATTCATTCTTTTTTTATGGCTGAATATTTCATTGTATGAATATACCACATTTTATTTATCCATTCATCAGTTGATAGACATTTAGGTTATTTCTACATTTTGTCTATTACGAATAATGCTGCAATGAACACTTGTGTACAAGTTTTTGTGTGGATGTATGTTTTGATTTTTCTTGGTTATATACCTAGGAGAATTGCTGGTAACTATACACTTAATGATATGAGGAACTGTCAGACTCTTATCCAAAGTGGCTGCACCATTTTACGCTCCCACCAGCAGTGTTTGAGGATTCCAATTTCTCCACATTCAAGCCTCACTAGTTATAATCTTTCTGATTATAACCAGCCTAGTGAGTATAAAGTGTTATCACAGTGTTTTAATTTGCATTTCCCCAATGACAAATGAATAATTCAAGTACCTTTCATGTACTTTTTTTCCTAGAAATGAGCTCATATACTCAGTATTTTGCATAGGCTCTCAGACAGTTCATGGATCCTCAAAATTATGATCCTCTGAGGTGGATTTGCTGGGTGGACATGTGAAGAGAAACTGTCACAGTAGTTAGAATAAATTATATTTAATCATAGAAAATAATATAAAGTGGACTTGTTTCTTTTGCACTGCTATACACTTAATAAAAAAGTGAAAGAGTGTATTATAGCATTAGTTGCACTGAAATATTGGATTGGATTTCACTACAAGATTCTTAATGGGGGTGGAGGGAGAAGGGTCCTAACTCTTATTGGAATGAAAAATGTACACTATATATCACCACCTCTGAAATCAAAGGGCAACCCCATAGTCTGAGTGAGGAAAATAATAGTAGGAATTTCGTACTCACAGTCTGAGGTAGGAAAAATGACCTATTCTTTATTTGTAAAATTACATTGTATTAAGTAGGATGAGAAAATCTATTAAGTAGAATAGATGTCTATGTACCAGGGAGGTATCTGTGACAAGAGAGTGAAAAGATGTTGGGTGATGCTAATTTGAAAGTCACTTTCAGGGAACGCCTGGGTGGCTCAGTTGGTTAAGCGTCTGCCTTCGGCTCAGGTCATGATCCCAGTGTCCTGGGATCGAGTCCCACATCAGGCTCCTTGCTTGGCAGGAAGCCTGCTTCTCCCTCTGCCTCTGCCTGCCACTCTGTCTGCCTGTACTTGCTCTCTCTCTCTCCCTCTCTGACAAATAAATAAGTAAAATCTTAAAAAAAAAGAAAGTCACTTTCAGGATGAGCAGTGGGTACTGGGAAAAATAAACACTATTCAGCAAGAGTCAGCAGTTATTTTAGCAAGTAGTAACTTACTACTGTCACTATAGCCTTACACCTATGACATATGGAAGCTGTCTGTTCTAGGGAGTAAATAAGCATTTGCCCAGTGGTCTGAGGAGTCACCTAAAAAGTACAGATATTTGCTATGGCTGGATGGAGTAACAGTGGCCTAAGCTTTGAAAACTCAAAGGAATTTGCTTAAGCAGGTTTGAGGGGGTCATTACAATCCATGGTATAGTTTTAGAACCTGAGAATACTTCCTTATAAGGAGCTTACACATTTGCATTTCTTAGAGAAGTCAGCCTCACTATTACCACCAGATCAGCTTTTAGAAAATGGGATGATTTGGAGTTGCAATTAAAATCCCAGGCAGAAGGTCTTCTAGGATGTTGCGTTGCTGAACTCCAAAAAGAGCAAAGAAAAATAACCAATTCAAGTTCTGTACCTTATTTCACCTTCTCTAATGTGACCTGCTAGTTCTTCAATAAACTTCTCCCCTTTCATCCAGTAGATCATTGGTCCGGACTCTCCACTGAATCCAAAGAATGCTTTGCAAGGGATGTTCAGAGGTTTACCTGAGGATGACAGAGAAAAGGAACTGAATAAATGGCTCCTGGTTATCACTGGGAGACAGAAAAAGACTGTTTAACATCCAAAGGAAAGCTCAGAGGTGACTAATTTTCAACTCTTCTTCCAATCATCTTATCACTGAATATAAGAAAAAAATTAGTCACAAGAGCTTCTGGGAAATTTAAGAATTGAGATGTTATTAAAATGAAAAACTAAAGAAAAATAAAGTTCCTCCCTTCTAGAAACTAACAGGAAGAAATCAAATGGAAAGAATTCTCCTTTCTTTTTCTTTTCTTTTTTTAAGATTTTACTTATTTGTTTGACCTAGAGAGACACAGCAAGAGAGGGAACACAAGCAGGGGGAGTGGAAGAGGGAGAAGCAGGCCTCCCGCTGAGCAAGGAGCCCAATGCAGGACTCGATTCCAGGACTCTGGGATCATGACCTGAGCTGAAGGGAGCTGCTTAACGACTGAGCCACCCAGGTGCCCCTTTATTTTCCTTTTTTGAGAGTATTAATTACTGATTACTTGGACTTTCCTTTGATGTTAACATTAATCAAAAGGATGTTAATTTTTAGTGGTGAGAAAATAATAGATGTTCCACTATTATTAAGATTGCATTGGGAAAATTTGTTTATTCTGATGATTGTCATTCTAAGAAAAATTGAATAATGCAAATCAAAGAAAGACTTTTTAATTAAAAATATTTATAGGGTGTCTGTGTGGCTCAGTCAGTTGAGCGTCTGCCTTCAGGTCAATTCATGATCCCAAAATCCTGGAATGGATTCCGGTGTGGGGCTCCTTGCTCATCAGGGATCCTGCTTCTCCCTTTGCCTTTGGGTTCCTCTGCTTGTGCTCTGTCTCTCTTTCTCTGACAAATAAATAAAATATTTTAAAAATATTTATAAAAAGTACATGCAGGGAAAACAGTCTAAACATGCCTTTTATATTCTTGGAGTTATTTATAGTATTTAAACAATTCAAGGCAATACTGCAGCATTTTTTATTTTTCATCTTTCAATTATAGCTAAAAACTTTGTTTTAATTAAAATTTTAATCATCAAATATATAAGAAATTATTTTTTGCTGACATTTATTTTACTTTCTTCTTGCAAAGTAGATTAATAAAAGAAGAATAGTGTAAAGAGCACAGTCTAGACAATTTTGACAAAGGAATCCCCAATTCATAAATCATAATGTAGCCTATCATTTTCTCTATAATGTGCATTTTTTGCCCTCATTGAAGCACCAGATAAAGAAATTTTAAAAATATTTTTCCTTGAAAAGTACATGATTTGTTCCCATAATCATTCTGAGCTGTAGAAAAATTTTCCATTCTATTCTTATGTTGATCTAAACTTCTATTGCCAAAGAACCATTATTTTCTGGGACTACTTTCTATTTAATTACCATAACTAGCTAATGGCTTTGTTTGAGGACCATTTTCATGAAGAAGCAATTTTAATGGAGTTAGGTTCTACATTAAGACAAAGTAGAAATTGAAAGAACCTCACAAACATGTAGATGCTGGATGATAGGCTGGGCTTAACCATAATAAGTGACTTGTATATTGATATTTCTATAGTGAAAATTTATATCTCAGCAAATGACATGCTGTGGACCTTTAGGGTCATTCAGTCATGTCAAAAGCTTTGGTGTCAATAGTCTGTCATATATGTCTAACACAAATCTGAAACAAGGTTATTCATTGTTGTTATGAACATATGCTCTGTGATATAAGCTTATTTAAATGATATGCAATAAAATGAAAGGTAGTTTACTGGGAATGTGCACAGGAGATTTGGATCCTGGTTTTGGTTCTATCATGAAAAGCATATCATCTAGCACAGGCAGATTACCTAACATTTTATAAACTAAATTTTATACATGTAATAAGGATGGTAATATTTGGGAAGCTCAGATAAAACAGTGTTTACAAAAGTATTTGGTGAATTCAAAAGTCCTATCCCAAACACACACACACACACACACCACCACCACCACCACCACCACCACCAATAACAACAACCACAAAACAAAGCAACAACAATAACAAAACAAACCCACAAAAATCTCATCCAGATTTAGCATGGTGGTGTTTTCCTTCTGAAGCTTGGTCTTCAAGAAGCTAAATTTGAAGCATAATCTGATGTGGATAATGGGATAGATAAGTATTAATTTTGGCTCTGCCAATTTCATGTCCTTTTTAAATTTATGAGCTCCTATGTGGTAACAGACTTCTCTTATCCATGCTATAGAAATATTTCCTGGATTCTAAAATAGGTGTGATTTATCCAAGCAGATGCTTTGTTCTCTAAACTTGAACACAGAGTTTTTTCTATGTCTTACTGCTCACTCCCATGAAATTGAAGGTATTAATGGACATCAAATCATATGGCAGAAAATCCAGAGACTGTGATAAACATTACTATAAATAATCCCTGTTGCTAAAACTACCAGTATATACATTTATACACATAAATTCTGGTTATTATTCTTTTAGGCTATGTTGAAAAATATATCAAATAAAAAACCTTGTAGCAATTCCTATCATGTGGGTGCTAAGGTCTGGTTTGATTTTAATGAAGAAAGACAATTATAGTAATGTTCTCAAAGGGACTTCCTTAAGGTGGTCTATCAAAAATGACAGATTCTGGGGGAGGAGTCAAGATGGCAGAGAAGTAGCAGGCTGAGATGACATCATGTAGCAGGAGATCAACTAGATAGTTTATCAAACCATTCTGAACACCTACAAATCCGACAGGAGATAGAAGAGAAGAAGAGCAGGAATTCTAGAAACAAAATCAACCACTTTCTGAAAAGTAGAACAAGTGGAGAAGTGAATCCAAAGCGATGGGAAGAGAGACTGTGGGGGGAGGGGCTGGCTCCTGGCAAGTGGTGGAGTAACAGAGCACAAAATCAGAACTTTTAAAAAGTCTGCCCCACTGAGGGACATCTCTCCAGAGAGACACCTCTCCAGAGGTGAAGCCCACGTGGGGACAGCATAGTCTCAGGTCCCGCAGGGTCACAGAAGGATCAGGGGTGTCTAAGTGTTACAGAGCTTGCAGGTATTAGAGCGGGGAAGCCGGCTACAGAAATGGTGCTGAGGAGTGAGCTCTTAACTCGGGGTTCCCTTAAATTATGATCCGTAGCACAGTCAGACCACTGCCTTTTGAGAAGGGATCCCACAAGATCAGGGGAGATGCCCCTGGAAGAATGCAGGGATCTGCTGGGTTTGGAGACTCCAGGCGGGGCTGTGTGCCAAAGACAAAGATGTTTGATCACAGGCTGGGTGAGCTCGGAGCATGGCTGGAGACCAGGGAGACGGGAGTGATTGAGCGCTTTTCTCCGAGGGCGCACTGAGGAGTGGGGCCCCGAGCTCTCGGCTCCTCCTGGCCACAGATTGGGAGGTCCCCATTTTCATTCCTGTCATTTGGAACTCTACGGAGAGCATTCAGGGAACAAAAGCTCCTGAAAGCGAACCCGAGCGGATTCTTGGCCCGGCCCCTGGTAAGGGTGCTGCAATTTCACTTTGGGCAAAGACACTTGAGAATCACTACAACAGGCCCTTTCCCCAGAAGATCAGCAAAAAATCCAGCCAAGACCAAGTTCACTTATCAAGGAGAATAGCGGAATTCCAGAGGAGGAGAAAGCAAAGCATGGAATTCATGGCTTTCTCCCCATGATTCTTGTCTTGCAAAGTTGATATTTTTTTAATTTTATTTTTTTCTTATGCTAAATTTTTTAAACTTTTACTCTTTCCTCTTTTAATGTTTTTTAACTAGTTTATCTTAACAATACCTTTCAATAAAAAATCTTTTTTGAACCTTCATTATTATAGTCATATTTTACCCTTCATTGTAACTAACTTTATTTTTTGTATACACACAGGTTTTTTCTTCTAAAAAAAATGGGGTACAACTTCTAATAGATCAAAAAATACCCTAAATCTAACACAGGGCTTTGTTCTAATCTCCAGCTTGAGCAAATTCTCTGCACTTTCTTTATCTTTATTCGCCCAACCAACTTACCTTATCAACTCCTTTTTTAGAATTTTTTTAAAAAAGTTTGCATCTTCATAGTCATATTCCATCCCTTCATCATGTTTACACTTATATATGTTTTTCATTCTTTAAAATTTGGAGAGGTAGTTTCTTCTAAGAGACCAAAATACCCCGCAAATTAAGTGGGTGACCGTGTTCTATTTACCAGTCTAATATGTCTATTTTCTTTTTTATATTTTTTCTTTGCAAAAATTTTTTTCTGAACTTCTTCTTACTCTCTTTCTTCCCCCCACAATTTGGGTTCTCTTCTGATTTGGTTAAAGCACATTTTACTGGGGTCTTTGCCACCCTTTTAGTATTAATTTGCTCCTTATTATATTCTTAGCTGGATAAAATGACAAAGCAGAAAAATTCACCACAAAAAAAAGAGCAAGAGGCAGTACCAAAGGCCAGGGACATAATCAATATGGACATTAGTAATGTGTCAGATCTAGAGTTCAGAATGATGATTCTCAAAGTGCTAGCCGGGCTTGAAAAAGGCATGGAAGATATTAGAGAAACCATGTCTGGAGAAATAAAAGCCCTTTCTGGAGAAATAAAAGAACTAAAAATCTAACCAAGTTGAAATCAAAAAAGCTATTAATGAAGTGCAATAAAAAATGGAGGCTCTTACAGCTAGGATAAATGAGGCAGAAGAGAGAATTAGTGATATAGAAGACCAAATGACAGAGAATAAAGCAGCTGAGCAAAAGAGAGACAAACAACTACTGGACCATAAGGGGAGAATTCGAGAGGTAAGCATTACCATAAGACAAAACAACATTAGAATAATTGGGATTCCAGAAGAAGAAGAAAGAGAGAGGGGAGCAGAAGGTATATTGGAGAGAATTATTATAGAGAATTTCCCTAATATGGCAAAGGGAACAAGCATCAAAATCCAGGAAGCACAAAGAACCTCCCTCAAAATCAATAAGAATAGGTCCACACCCTATCATCTAATAGTAACATTTACAAGTCTTAGTGAAAAAGAGAAAATCCTGAAAGCAGCCCTGGACAAGAAGTCTGTAACATACAATGGTAAAAATATTAGATTGGCAGCAGACTGATCCACAGAGACCTGGCAGGCCAGAAAGAACTGGCATGATATATTCAGAGCACTAAACAAGAAAAACATGCAGCCAAGAATACTATATCCAGCTAGGCTATCATTGAAAATATAAGGAGCAATAAAAAGCTTCCAGGACAAATAAAAACTAAAAGAATTTGTAAACACCAAACCAGCTCTACAGGAAATATTGAAAGGGGTCCTCTAAGCAAAGAGGGAGCCTAAAAGTAGTAGATCAGAAAGTAACAGAGACAATATACAGTAATAATCAACTTATAGGCAATACAATGGCACTAAATTCATATCTCTCAATAGTTACCCTGGATGTAATGGGCTCACTGACCCAATCAAAAGACACAGGGTTTCAGAATGGATAAAAAAAAAAAACAAACATAAATATGCTGTCTAGGGGCACCTGGGTGGCTCAGTGGGTTAAGCCTCTGCCTTCAGCTCAGGTCATGATCTCAGGGTCCTGGGATTGAGCCCCGCATTGGGCTCTCTGCTCAGTGGGGAGCCTGCTTCCCCCTCTCTCTCTATGCCTGCCTCTCTGCCTACTTGTGGTCTCTGTCTGTCAAATAAATGAATAAATTTAAAAAATATTCTGTCTACAAGAAACTCATTTTAGACCCAAAGAAACCTACAGATTTAAAGTGAGGGGGTGGAAAACAATTTGTCATGCTAATGGACATCAAAAGAAAGCTGGGGTGGCAATCCTTATTTCAGATAAGTTAGATTTTAAGCCAAGACTGTAATAAGAGATGAGGAAGGACACTATATCATACTCAAAGGGTCTATCTAACAAGAAGATCTAACAATTTTAAGTATCTATGCCCCTAACATGGGAGCAGCCAAATATATAAACCAATTAATAACAAAATCAAAGAAACACATCAACAATAATAAAATAATAGTAGGAGACTTTAATACTCCCCTCACTGAAATGGACAGATCATCCAAGCAAAAGATCAACAAGGAAATAAAGGCCTTAAATGACACACTGGACCATCACAGATATATTCAGAACATTCCATCCCAAACCAACAGAATACACATTCTTCTCTAGTGCACATGGAACATTTTCCAGAATAGATCACATCCTGGGTCATAAATCAGGTCTCAACAGGCATCAAATATTGGGATCATTCCCTGCATATTTTCAGACCACAATGCTCTGAAGTTAGAACTCAGTCACAAGAGAAAATTTGGAAAGAACCAAATACATGGAGACTAAATAGCATCCTTCTAAAGAATGAATTGGTCAACCAGGAAATTAAAGAAGAATTGAAAAAATCATGGAAACAATGATAATAAAAACAAAACAATTCAAAATCTGTGGGACACAGCAAAGGCAGGCCTGAGAGGAAAATACATAACGATACAAGAAACAAGAAAGGTCTCAAGAAACAAGAAAGGTCTCAAATACACAACCTAACCCTACACCTAAAGCAGCTGAAGATATAACAACAAAGAAAGCCTAAACCTAGCGGGAGAAGAAAAGTCATAAAAATCAGAGCACAAATCAATGAAATAGAAACAAAAAAAAAAACCACAATAGAACAAATCAAAGAAACTAGGAGCCCCTGGTTCTTTGAAAGAATTAATAAGATTGATAAACCTCTGGCCAGACTTATCAAAAAGAAAAGAGAAAGGACCCACATCAATAAAATCATGAATGAAAGAGGAGAGATCTTTTTCTCCAACACCCAAGAAATACAAACAATTATAAGAACATATTATGAGCAACTCTACGCCAACAAATTTGACAATCTGGAAGAAATGGATGCATTCCCAGAGACATATAAACTACCAAACTGAACCAGGAAGAAATAGAAAACCTGAACAGACCCATCACCAGTAAGGAGATTGAAGCAGTCATCAAAAATCTCCCAACAAACAAGAGCCCAGGGCCAGACGCCTTCCCAGGAGAATTCTACCAAACATTTCAAGAAGAATTAATTCCTATTCTCCTGAAACTGTTCCAAAAAATAGAAACAGAAGGGAAACTTCCAAACTCATTTTATGAGGCCTGCATTACCTTGATCCCCAAACCAAGCAAGGATCCCATCAAAAAAGAGAATTACAGACCAATATCCTTGATGAACACAGATGTGGAAATTCTCACCAAAATACTAACCAATAGGATCTGACAGTACATTAAAAGAATTATTGACCACAACCAAGTGGTATTTATTCCAGGGCTGCAAGGTTGATTCAACATCTGCAAATCAATCAATGTGATACAATACATTAATAAAAGAAAGAACAAGAACCATATGATACTCTCAATAGAGGCTGAAAAAGCATTTGACAAAGTACAGCATCCCTTCCTGATCAAAACTCTTCAAAGTGTAGGGACAGAGGGTACATACCTCAATATCATCAAAGCTATCTATGAAAAACCCACAGCGAATATCATTCTCAATGGAGAAAAACTGAGAGCTTTTCTGCTAAGATCAGGAACATGGCAGGGATGTCCATTATCACCACTGCTACTCAACATAGTACTAGAAGTCCTAGCCTCAGCAATCAGACAACAAAAACAAATTAAAGGCATCCAAATCAGCAAAGAAGAAGTCAAACTATCACTCTTTGCAGATGATATGATACTATATGTGGAAAACCCAGGAATTCAGTAAAGTGTCAGAAATCAGTTGCATTTCTTTACACCAACAAGACAGAAGAAAGAGAAATTAAGGAGTCAATCCCGTTTACAGTTGCACCCAAAACCATAAGATACCTAGGAATAAACCTATCCAAAGAAGCAAAGAATCTATACTCAGAAAACTATAAAGTACTCATGAAAGAAATTGAGGAAGACACAAAGAAATGGAAAAATGTCCCATGCTCATGGATTGGAGGAACAAATATTGTGAAAATGTCTATGCTACCTAAAGCAATCTACACATTTAATGCAATCCCTATCAAAAGACCATCCATTTTTTTTCAAAGAAATGGAACAAATAATCCTAAAATTTATATGGAACCAGAAAAGACCTCGAATAGCCAAAGGAATATTGAAAAAGAAAGCCAAAGTTGGTGGCATCACAATTCCGGACTTCAAGCTCTATTACAAAGCTGTAATCATCAAGACAGTATGGTACTGGCACAAAACAGACATAGATCAATGGAACAGGATAGAGAGCCCAGAAATGGACCCTCAACTCTATGGTCAACCAATCTTTGACAAAGCAGGAAAGAATGTCCAATGGAATAAAGACAGTCTGTTCAACAAATGGTGCTGGGAAAATTGGACAGCCACGTGTAGAAAAATGAAACTGGAGCATTTCCTTACACCACACACAAAAATAGACTCCAAATGGATGAAGGACCTCAATGTGAGAAAGGAATCCATCAAAATCCTTGAGGAGAA
>PISX010000635.1:0-53125 GCA_004024625.1 Mellivora capensis
TCAGAGAAAGACAACTATCATATGATATCCCTGATATGAGGAAGTGGAGATGCAACATGGGGGACTAGGGGGGCAGAAAAAGAAGAAAAGAAACAAGATGGGATTGGGAGGGAGACAAACCATAAGTGACTCTTAATCTCACAAAACAAACTGAGGGTTGCTGGGGGGAGGGGGTCGGGAAAGATGGGTGGGGTAATGGGGAGGGTATGTGCTATGGTTAGTGCTGTGAAGTGTATAAACCTGGCGATTCACAGACATGTACCCCTGGGGATAAAAAAAAAATTTTTTTTATAAAAAATAAAAATTAAAAAAAAAAAAGAAATTCATTAAAAAATAAAATAAAATAAATTCTAAAAAAAAAAAAAAATAAGTCTGTGCCCTGGTGTGTGTGTGTGTGTGTGTGTGTGTGTGTTTTAATTTCAGTATAGTTAACAAAAGTGTTACATGAGTTTCAGATGCACAACACAGTGATTCAACACTTCCATAGCTGAGCTCAGTGTTCCTCACAGTAAGTGTACTTTCACCCATCTCACCCATCCCCCACCCATCTCCCCTCTGGTTACCATCTGCTTGTTCTCTATAGTTAAGACTCTGTTTGGGACTTTTTTTTTTAAGATTTTATTTATTTATGAGAGAGAGAGAGCACACGCGTGGGGGAGAGGGACAGAGGAAGTGGGAGAAACCGCTTCCCTGCTGAACAGGGAGCCTGATGTTGGGGCTCAATTCCAGGACCCCAGGATCGTGACCTGAAGGCAGACGCTTAACCAGCTGAGCCACCCAGGTGCCCAAGAGTCTGGTTTGTTTGTTTTTTTTTTAATTTGTCTCTTTTGTTTGTTTTTGTTTCTTAAAATCCGCATATGATTAAAATTGTATGGCATTTGTCTCTCATTCACTTATTTCACTTAGCATTATAGTCTCTAGGTTCATCTATGTCGTTGCAAATGGCAAGACTTCATTCTTCTTTATGGCTGAGTACTATTCCATTTGTGGGGTGTGTGTGTGTGTGTGTGCGCGAGCACATGTACTACTACTTTATCTATTCATCTATCAGTGGACACTTGGGCTGCTTCCATAATTTGACTACTGTAAATAATGTTGCAATAAACATAGGCATGTATATATCTTTTCAAATTAGTGTTTTCGTATTCTTTGGGTAAATACCCAGTAGAGGAATTACTGAATCATGTGGTACAATTTTTATAATTTTATATATAAAATTTTATAATTTTATAATTTTTTGAGGAACCTTCATATTGTTTTCCACAGTGGCTGCACCAATTTGCATTCCCATCTAGAGTGTGTGAGGGTTCCTTTTTCTGTACATCCTTATAAACAATTGTTGTTTCTTGTGCTTTTGATTTCAGCCAGTGTGACAAGTGTGTGGTGATATCTCATTGTGGTTTTCATCTGTATTTTCATGAGGATGAGTGATGTTGAGCATCTTTTCATCGGTCTCTTGGCCATCTGGATGTCTTCTTTGGAGAAATATCTGTTCATGTCTTCTGCCCATTTTATTTATTTTTTTAAAAGATTTTATTTATTTATTTGACAGGCAGAGATCACAAGTAGGCAGAGAGGCAGGCAGAGAGAGAGGAGGAAGCAGGCTCGCCACTGAGCAGAGAGCCCAATGCGGGGCTCGATCCCAGGACCCGAGATCATGACCTGAGCCGAAGGCAGAGGCTTTAGCCCACTGAGCCACCCAGGCGCCCCTTCTGCCCATTTTTAAATTACATTATTTGTTTTTTGAGTTGTGTAAGTTCTTTATATATTTTAGATAATAACCCTTTATGGGATATGTCATTTGTAAATATCTTCTCCCATTCTGTGGGTTGTCTTTTAGTTTTGTTGATTGTTTCCTCTGCTATGCAGAAGCTTTTTATTTTGATGTAGTCCCAATAGTTTGTTTTTGCTTTTGTTCCCCTTGCCTCAGGAGACATAGCTAGAAAAACATTGCTACATATGCCCTATTGTTTTGACTTCTCATTTTGAATTAGTTTTCGCCTCAGAGAAGAAAAGTTGGAAAAATAGTACATAGAGCTCCTTACCCAGATTCTAATGCTAACATCTTAGGAACATAGTGCACTTATCAAAATTGGGAAAACAACAATGATATAAGGCTGGTTAGTGGCATCCAACCCATAACAGTTTCTCAGTCTTTTCTTGCTGTATTAGATTCCGGGGGCTGCTGTAAAAAATGTACCATAAACCAGGTGGCTTAAAACAACAGAAATGTATTGTCTCACAGTTCTGAGGATGAGAAAGTCCAAAATCAAGACATTGACGGGGTCCCGTCCTTTCTGAAATCTGAGAGACAGGATCCTTCCTTGCCTCCCCCTGGCTTCTGGTGACTTGCCGGTAACCTTGGGGGTCTTTGGCTTGCAGCTGTGTATCCAGTCTCCGCCTCCTGTCCAAATCCACCAGGAGCACTTTGATGTAGCTGAACCGCTTGGGTTTATTACTCTTGCCAGTCAGAGAGAACATGCACCATATACACGCAAACTATAGAGTGTCTCACTGAGTGTTGGAAAGAACCTATTACAGGATTTGGGCTTTAATTGGACGAGTTGAGAAAGAGTCTAAGAAAGTGGGAATTCCTCGAGATTGGATGCTGTCTGAAAGTGGGGGCCATTCTACGGGTGCCACAGAGGTTTATCTGCAGGGAGGACAGACCGGAGAAGAGAGAACTATAATTGGTAATAAAGCAGGGGATTTATTCCTTTCAGTAGAGGGGAGGTTTGGTGATTGGTGGGTTTTACGGTGATTTTAGTTTCTGTCTTTGTCATGGTCTCAAAGCAAGCTCGATGATGTTGATGCTCCGTGGTATTGCCATGTCCAACGGACCAACCTAGCTTATGGTAACGCTGAGGCCAGGTCCTCCACGCGTGAGCTACTTGCCCACACTCCCCCCTTGACCTCCATATGTCTATAGAGGGCTCTAGAATAGAAAATCAGCAGGTAGCCATGCTGGCTTCATTGTGGGGATGGGGAGAATTAGAGGAGGCCATGAAGTCTCGGGAACCCATCATGGCTAGCAGATTGAGTGGATGAGCCGGCAACTGACCTCGGGAATATATGGGCAAAAGAGTAGATTCGTAGGCAGAGATGGTGAGTTCAATTTCGACGATGCTGAACTTGAAGTCATCAAGCCACTTTTTAATCTCCTTGGGAGTTGGCACTGTGGTCACCCTTATGCCTTAAGCTACATTTTGTCCACAAAAACAGTGTTTCCTAGGAATTCTGTACCTCATCCAACCCTCAGCTTTACAGCCATTCCTCCCTTCTATCTCCCAGTCCACAGCACACACCCCTCCCTCAGCCCCGTTCCTTCTTACTGCCTCTCAACATGGAAATAAGCTCCCAATCAATTCCATTTTCCAGCTCCTCATTCACTGTGGGTTAGAACGGGCCCAGTTAATTTAAAGCCAAGGCAGATGGCAATTCATCTTTGGTGTTCAATGCAAATGCTGAAGGTTGGTTCTGGAATGGTGGCCGCTGCTAGAAGGTAGGGAGGGGCTCCACGCAGCCTGCTTCCATAAACGCCGAGGGGTGGCGCTTCCCTCCAGGCTGGGCAGGCACCCATCTGCTCACCCTGCCACTGAGGTCATCTAGATGACCCACGCTGAGCTAATGAACACTGTTCCACCACCTTCCCCAGGAGAGTGTTTTTGGAAAAGACACCGGAGTGTCTCCAGCTCCTGAAAGGCAGAAAACAAGGCTTGGTGACATTTTGGCCCAGGTGAAGCATTTAATATTTCTTGAATTTTCACTGGAATTAACTAATAGTTTATTTTTTAAGTGGGTTTGATTCAAGGGGTTTTTAAAATCAATTTTTCTTTATTATAAAAATGGCTTTTTAAAAATTATATATACTTTTAAAAAATATTTTTAAAATAAACTTTGAATTTTAGAACAATTTTGGATTTACTGATTTATTTATTTTGCTACTGATGACCATGAATGTCTCAAGAGGTGCCTGGGTGGCTCAGTCTGTTAAGCGTCTGCTTTTGGCTCAGGTCATGATCTCAGGATCCTGGGATCGAGCCCCATTTCTGTTCAGTGGGGAGTCGGCTTCTCCCTCTCCCTCTGCCCCTTCTCCCTTCCCCCCATGTTCTCTCTCTCTTTCAAATAATTTTTTTTTTTTTTTAAAGAATGTCTCTCCCTCTCTGATTTCATCTTGTTTCATCTCAGGAAACAAACTGAGGGTTGCTGGAGGGGAGGGGGTGAGAAGGATGGGGTGGCAGGATTATGGACGGTGGGGGGGTATATGTGCTATGATGAATGCTGTGAATTGTATAAGACTGATGAATCACATACCTGTACCCCTGAAACAAATAATACATTATATGTTAATTTTAAAAATTAAAAAAAAAAAAGAATGTCTTAAATGATATAGCTGTAGAAATACCCATTTGTCTTGGTAAGAGAAAAGCATGTACCAAAAAGAAAAAATCAATTATGGTTCCAAATAGGCTTTTTTTTTGAAACACTCAATCCAATGATTTATTTAGAAAAAAGATGGCAGAGTTTTTTCAAAGATAATTATTTTATTATCCTTTTCTTGAAAGGAATTTCATAATGTCCAAAAAATGAAAATTATAACAACACATAGTCGTACTACAACAGAATGCTCTTATTGATAGAATGCTATAAACATATTTATATAAAGTTGCAATCATAATGTAAAATTATTTTCATGCTTTAATTATGTTATCATGAACAATTTCTCATATTGCCATATAATCTTTATAATTTTTATTTTTTGAAAAATTTATAACACTTTCACAATGCGATATACTTAGCCTCAATTTTGGGGACTTATCGTTAGTGCTACAATGAATATTTTCATGAAGCATAGAGCTTTTTGCTTCTGTTGAATTAAGTGAATGACCTAACATTTTCTAGAAGTATCTAACGCTTATGTTAGATAACGTGGAGCCTTGGGCATCAAATTGCCCGGGAAGTAGTCTTGGCTTCTTCTGTTACAAGCTGTTTGATCTTAAACAGATTACATCAGCTTTCTATGCCTTGGTTTTTTTCATTTGTAAAATGGGAATAATCATAGCACCACTTCCAAAGGGTTCTTTTAAAGACCAATTATCACATAGTGATCTGAAGGGGCATGTGCACCCAAATGTTTAATAGCAGCAATGTCCACAATAGCCAAACTATGGAAAGAACCTAGATGTCCACCAACAGATGAATGGATAAAGAAGATGTGGTATATATATACAACGGAATACTATGCAGCCATCAAAAGAAATGAAATCTTGCCATTTGCGACGACGCGGATGGAACTAGAGGGTATTATGCTTAGCGAAATAAGTCAATCAGAGAAAGACAACTATCATATGATCTCCCTGATATGAGGAAGTGGAGATGCAACGTAGGGGGTTTGGTGGGTAGGAAAAGAATAAATGAAACAAGATGGGATCAGGAGAGAGATAAACCATAAGAGACTCTTACTGTCACAAAACAAATTGAGGGTTACCCAGGGGAGGGGGGTAGGGAGAGGGTGGTGGGATTATGGACATTGGGGAGGCTATGTGCTATGGTGAGTGCTGTGAAGTGTGTTTCACAGACCTGGTGATTCACAGACCTGTACCCCTGGGGCTAATAATACATTATATGTTTATAAAAAATTTTTAAAAAGCTAAAAAAAATTTAAAAATAAAGATAAATTGTCATAAAACATGTAAAAAAGTTTAAAATAATCCACAGAACATATTACGTTCTCAAGAACTATGATATATTATTTGGAGTAATATTGGAGTATGAACATAGTAATGTAAAAAATTCTGTAACACTGAAGCTTTACCAGTTCTGCTTTTTAGAAATGTTTTATCACTTTAGCAGACATATCATTATATCTCATGATTGCTTGAATTTTTATTCTTTGACTACAAAGGATGAACATTTCTTCTGTATTTATTTGTTTTTTAAATATATGGCTATTTATTTTAAAGAGAGAGAGAGCACAAGCAGGAGGGGCAGAGAGAGAGAGAAGGAGACAGAATCTCAAGCAGAAGCCAAGCTGAGCACCAAGCCCAATGTAGGGCTTGATCTCATGACCCTGAGATTGTGACCTGAGCAGAAATCAAGAGTCAGATGCTTAACCGGCTGCACCACCCAGGTGCCCTGTACTTATTTTATTTTTAATGTGTATTATCTATTCCCTCTAATAGGCCATTTTAAAAAATATGTCTAATAGCCTGAACGTTCTGACTCGTTGATTCATTTAGGCATGTGTATTAGTGTATCAAGGTACTGTCACTGGAACAAATTACCACAAATTCAGTGGTTTTAAACAACCCACATTTATTCTCTTACACTTCCAGAGCTAGAAGTCTAAAATCAAGGTGTTGGCAGGGCTGTGTTTTTTTCTGGATGCTTGGCCTCAAAGCATGGTTCTCCTTATCTTTTTAAGCTTCTAGAAGCCACTTGCATTTTTGGCTCATGGCCCTGTCTTACAAGGACCCTTGTGATTATATTGGGTCACTCAAATAATCCAGGATAATCTCTCCATCTCAAGATCCTTCATTTAATCACGTCTGCGAAGTTCTTCACACAGTTCTGGGAATTAGCACATGGATATCTTTGGGGGGCGGGGTGGTGCACTATTCAATCTATGACAGCACACACGTATTAGTTCTTCCGCACACACGTGTTGAGCACCTGTGCTGGGTGCTGGAGCCAGAGGGGTGAATTAAGACACCAAGTCTGTTTTCAGGGAACTCATGTCATTACCAGTGGAGATGGGCATGAACGAAGAATAGAAAGAAAAAGAGATGGTGGGAAGGATGGAAGGATTGAAAGGAGGAAGAGAGGGAGGAAAATGGAGAGAGGGAAAGAAAGTCAGCAGCGCCATAAAAAAGATTCAAATGCTACGGCAACGTAACAGGAAAACTTGCCCCCATTGCTGGGGCCTGGAGGTGTCCCAGAAGAAGGGACATCTGAGCTCGTCCTTAGAAGCTAAGTAGGAGGCACCAGGCAAATAAGTAGGAGAAACCATTCCTGGGGAGAAGACTGAACTGCAGAGGGACAGAGATGTGCAAGAACATTAAATGTTCGGAGAAAAGCAAGCAACTTGGTTTAATTCGAGGCAGGCTATTTTGTATTGAATAGCAGAGGACAGAAGGCCTATGCTAAGAAGTTAAAAAACCTACGGGTAAAGGGGAAGCTGGTGTCAAGATAAAAAGAGGCAATGAACTGATCTGATCAGTGCTTTAAACCCAGTCTCGTGGCTGGGACAGACCGAATGATGGGAACCTTACAATTAGCCACTGGAGGAGTGGTAAATTCCATTTATATATCTTCTTGTTTTAATGGGGACCTAATACAATAAATAGAAAGGAACAGAAGTGAACTGGATGATTTTAAAGTTCCTTCCTGACCTAAAGTTCTGTGGTTTCACCATCCCAATTCAATTTGTTCTCCCCATGGGACTGGTAGTTACAGCACTTTAGCTACTAGGCCTAGAGTAAAAAATTACATTTACTCCCAGGAAATAACTTAAAAAAGAAGTTTTTACATAACTAGCTACTAAAAAGTGTTATTAAAAAATTACTCAATTATTTCCCCTAATGTATACTCTGAAGCCTTTGGATAGATTTGATGTCCTTACAAAAGCACACTATAAAAGCAATGCCACAGTCCTTCCTGAAAGCAGCAAAACCCGTCACACTGCAGACTCAGAAAAACAGTGATTGTTGTTCTTTTTTTCCCCCCTTAATTTTAGTAAGTTGTTGGACTTTAAGGCTGAAGTCTAGAGTCACGAATTAATTTCTAGAAAGGCCTTCATAAAGCCTGTAAATTTCCAGAGTTTATAAAATCCCTCATCCACTGCTTCTTACTCAACTTCCTTAGACCCACCAATATCTTTTAACCACTTCCACGTTCTGATTTATCTTGAAGGGGCAGCATTTAACTTTTGTTCCTTTCCCATTGAATTTCTTTCCTGTGGCTTCTCAACAGATCCCTACTTTTACTGCTTCAGGGTGGTTTCGAGGACCAGTAAAGAGGTAGGACCTGAAACAGGCTTAGAAGTACCTGGCCCAGGGCACCCAGGGTGGCTCATTCAGTCAAGCATCTGCCTTTGACTCAGGTCGGGATCCCAAGGTCCTGGGACTGAGCCCTGCATTGGGTTCCTTGCTCAGCGGGGAGCCTGCTTCTCCCTCTTCCCCTGCCTGCTGCTCCTCCTGGTTGTTCTCTCTCTCTCTCTGTCAAATAAATAAATAAAATCTTAAAAAAAAAAAAAAAAAAGTAAGTACCCGGCCCATCTTAAACATGCGTGTGAAATATTATCTATGTGAACTTCATGGAAACTGAGCATATTATCCTATGAAATAGTCAAAAACTTTTCAAGGTAACAGTCTTATTAAATAGTCTGTCATAATGAGCACCTGGGTGGCTCAGCTGGTTGAGCATATGACTCTTGATTGTGGCTCAGGTCAGGATCTCAGTTGTCATGGGATCGAGCCCTGCGGACTCCACGCTCAGTGCGGTCTGCTCGGGATTCTCACCCTCCCTCTCCTTTGCCCCTCCTCCCACCCTCGCGCACATACTTTCTCTCTCTTTAAAATAAATAAATAAATAGTCTGTCTTAAGTCTCCAGCATCTTTCTCTGGAAATAATAATAATTTACGACTGAAAAGGAGAGAGGGAAGGGCATGGACCAAGACAAATGCCACAGGTTCAACCTGTACCTGTTTTGGCATCAAGCAGTGGTTCCCAAACTTCAGTGCCCATCACCCTGGACTGAGGTCTCCATCTGTGTGAAAAGTCCCGTGAGTACCTCAACTGCAAGGCCACAGTAATGACTTAGGGTTTACTGTCATGGTTTTCCATCCCAGCTGCATTTTTTAGTCACGTGGGAATATCTTGAAGAATTCCCATACCCAGGCCCCCAATGAGACCAGTGAAATCAATTCTCTGGAGGTGGTCCCCAAAAAACTCCCCCATCGATTCTAACGTCAGTCAGCTTTGAGACCCACCAGCCAAGAGTGTCGTCCATGTAAACAGTCCCCAAACCACGGGAAACCCCTGCCTCAGCTTCCCAGGACTTCCTAGACAAGGACCGAGGCAGGCCAGAGACCTGGGAGATTGTTCCAGAATCTCTATAGCTCCTGAAATGCAATTCAAACTGAAGCTGTACTTGAGAGAGTCTCATTCTGTTGTCTCGGGAAACGTTGTTTGGGTAAAAAACAAACAAACTGAATCCATGCTCTAAGGGCCGTCACTGAAAAAAGTGTCATTCAGCACATATTTACTGAACTCCCATTAGGAGTGCCAGGTAAAGATGAAAAAGGAATGGTTCTTGTCTTCAAAGACATCTCACTCCAGTGGGGCTATTTTTATGTAGCTTTGAATACCCTTGATTATGAATAGCTTGTCACTCTGATCAAGGTAATCAAACTTGATTTTAATGAGGTCAAAACCCTTTCTAAAAGAGAAATGAAGTATCTCAATGAGGGGTTTGTTTAAGAAACCCAAACTCAGCCCAGCTGACTTGAATGACGAGGGATTTATTTAAGGATTCACATGTATCGCACAGAACACAAACGGGATGGACACAGCTGGGCCTCTCTTGGGACTGGGTCTGGAAAGTCATCAGGAGCTAAAGTAACTACCTTTTTATTTCTCTATTTCTGGGTTGCATGATTCCCAATATAAGTCTTCCTTCTCACTGCAGACCAGCCTCTCTGCTCACCTAACCACATGGAAGGAAATTTGGACTCGGTCCCCACCCCCAAATTAACTGCCTCACTGCCTCTGTCCCTTCAAATTTCTGAGAACCTGGTTGGTCTGGTTTGTGTATTGTGCTTTTTCTGGGCAAGTCTCCACCTACCCTTCGTCCAGTGAGCAGTGACCAGCAAGCTAGGGAGCTGTGGAACTCACCCCCAGGTGGTTAAGACGGGTTTTCTGGGCAAGGACCAGGAGCGGGGCTGTTAAACCCACTGATACGGCCACAACAATTGTCACATTAACAACACAAAGTAAACTGTCTACAAAAAAGAAAAATGCATGGTAAAGATGGGAAGAATACAAGGTGGGCCTATAAAACATGCAGACACAGTATGAGCGACACTTTCCTAATGCAGCCATGATCAAACAAGAATTGTTTTCATTATACTGGCTAAGGTTAATCATTAGCTGATGAAGAACAACCTCACTAGACAACATTTGTTCTGCTTTGTCCCAACACATTTTTAAGCTTGTTTCTGTTGAAAATCAATTTTAGGGTTTGCTGTAAGTTCAAAAAAATTTTTTTTTAATTTATTTTGTAAAAACATGGACACAGTGCTAGTTCGTAACTATATAAAATTACACTGGCAGAATCCGTCTCACTGCCAACCCTGTGGCCTCCGCTCCCCTCCACTACACAGACCGCCATTTTTATTATCCTGCCAGTGACTCCTTTGCAAAAGGGAAGCAAGCACACACATGTAATTTTAGCTCCCCTTCTTTCATTCACAAAAGGCAGCATTTTATACAGTTTGTGAACCTTATTTTTTTTTCCCACAGGACACTATCGGCCTGGAAACCAGTACAATCAGAGCACAGAATTTAGGCCCCCTCTTTTATGGCTGCAAAGCGCTTCAGTGTGTGGGTGACCATTCACCCAGTTCCCTCTGCTCAGCGTCCATCTTTGTTATTCTAAACAGCACCTCCATGAATCAACTTGTACATGTTATTCTTTATCTGTAGAGATGTTTCTTTAGAATCGATGCCTAAAAAAAGCTTTCTGGGACAAAGGATAAATGCTTTAGCAATTTTGTTGGATCTTGCTGAATTCCCCTCCACAGGAGTTGGGACATTTTGCATTCCATGTATGCGAGCACTTGGCTTGCCACAGCCTCACCAATTGTGTTGGTGAAACTTCTGGATTTTTGCCAGTTGGATAGGTCAGAATTGGTACTTCCATGCAATTTTCATTTGTGTCTCTCTTACTGTGAGTGGAGGCAATCATCTTTCCATATAGGGCACTTTACCTCTGTGGTAATAAAAAATTCTTAACTTTGAGGTCCTCGGAGACTCACATGCAGTGGTAAGAAATGGCGCAGAGAGATCCCTATACCCTCTCCCTAGTCCTGCAAGCAGTTACAAGGCCATGTCTCAACTATACTGACCCACAGTCAAGATACAGAATAGTTCCTGATCTTTCTTTGTAGGGAATTTGGGGTAAATGCATTCCATTAGCTTCTCCCACTAATCACCAAACAGTGAACCCCCATCGGAAGACTGAAAGGTGGAGTAAAGAAGGCAAACTCCCAGAGGACGTGGGGACTTGATGAGAAACAACCCAGGCGTGAGTTCTGGGAGGTTTTATTCTTGTGCCCTCAGTATCAGCTAGAGATGTCTGCAGTCCCCCCCACCCCCGCCCCAAACAAAGCCTGTTCTCTGCAGCTCAAGAGCCTAGAAGAGCACAGGTCATCACCTTTCCCACATACCTGTCTATTCTCCAGAAGGCACTCCAGAAAAGCCAGGGCCCTCTCCACCTGCAACTGGCAACCTTGTCCCCTCCACTCCCCTGCATGGTAGAGGTGATGCTCTCCCTCACAGAGCCTGTGGATGCAACTCTTTGGGAACTCCTTGCTTCTATATGACCTGTCCAAGACTTCGACTATTTTTCTATTGAGTTTCCAAGTAGGTTATAAAATATTTAGAGGCAAAGGGGTGGCCCCTGTGAGAAGCTCTTCGTAGCATTTCCCTTGCTTAGCTGTGGCCTACTTGGGGGAAGTAACTGCCTTATTCACTCTCAAGTCCTCAGCACAGCACAGTGCCTGACTCAGCAGGTGCTTAATAATTGTGTGGATATATTGGGGTTGGAGAGACCACAAACAAGGCTGCCAGAAGTTGCCAGACAGGTTAAAAGACTGGTTAATTACCCTATGCCAAATGATGTTTATACAAGGTCAAGGGATAAGAAAATAATGAAGGGGAAATTTGGTTACCATAGAGACCCTGTTCTGCCCGAACAAAAGCACTCACAGGATTTCATAAAGACTCCAGGAAAACAAATCACCACCCTGATTTTCTCCTGATTCTAACAACAGTGGTGGTGGAAGAGAAGAAGGAAAAACAGATGAAGAAAGGGAGGAGGGGGAGAGATAATCGTGTAAAATAAAGTCCTTGAAAATCAACTAAATACATTTTAAAAAGTGCCTCAGATGGAAATTATGTTCCACAGGTAAATTAACACCTTCTCTCTGGTATTAAGTCAAACAGGTGTTTCCAGCATCTGCTCTCGTTCTTTCTTCAACACAGTAATGTCTTGTGACATTTACTTTACACGAAGGATGACTTTCACTTTCCAGAGTTTTTTTTTAATTTAATAAAAATTTTAGCAGTGAATTTTTCACTATTCTATTTCTTTTTACACTAATACCTAATAATTTTTAAAAGTATTTATTCTCTACCTCTGAAGCTAATGACATACTATGTTTATTAACTTAAGTAAAATTTGAAAAATAAATATTATTTGAGAGAGAAAGAATGGAGGGAGGGGCAGAATCTCAAGCAGACTTCCCACTGAGCATGGAGCCCAACAATGTGGGACTCGATCTTATGACCACGAGATCATGACCTGAGCCAAAATCAAGAGTCGGACGCTTATCCAACTGAGCTACCCAGATGCCCCTACGTTAATTTTCTAAGTTAATTTACTATTTCTTAGTAAATACTTTAAAATTCTAAAAATATGTTGAGTAAAATGATGGGCCTGGCTCCCTATTCACATAGATTTACAGGTGGATTGAAACACATCTTGATGATGGCACTTGGCAGTCCTAATTAAGGCACTGATCCTGCTGGACACAGCTCTGAGTAGGTATGACACATGGAGTCATAGCACAGTAATGTAGAATGCTATGGAGTGTTCTGCCCTAACAGATGGCAAGCAGTGCTGCTCTGACAGGACGGTTCATTCCCTGAGTGGTCTGCAGGAGGCCTGGTATACAAAACTAAATGGCATCAACCACTGCCCTCAAAGAGCTAACAGTCTGTGAGAGAAGAGGAAAACATATAAACAAATTTAATAGCCTAAGACATGCTTTAATAGTGTTGTGCTGAAAGGACAAGAGTGCAAGGGAGGGAGTGGCAAATTTTACTTGGGTTGGCCAGAGACGGCTTCCAGAAGAGCTTGAGTTTTTCTTTCCTCTCTCTCTCTTTTTTTTTTTAAGCAGGCTCCAAACCCAGCGTGGAGCCCAACTCGGGGCTTGGACTCACAGCCCCGAGATCAAGACCAAGTCAAAATCATGAGTGGGACACCCAGCCGAGCCACTCACCCAAGAGATTGAGTCTTAAGAGATAGGTTGGAGACCCTCTGGTGGATGAGGGTAGAAAAGGCAGAGGCAAGCAGAAGCCAGATCATTAAAGCCCTGGTCTGAGAAGCAGAAATATTTGGACCTTTTTCTGTGGGCAATGGAGAGCCACTTAAAGATTTAAAGCAAGGTAGTATTTCAAAAGACACAATTTTGTGTGTCAAGATGGAAGACAGATTCAAGGTACCTTTTTTTTTTTTTTTTTTTTTAAGATTTTACTTATTTGACAGCGAGAGAGGGAACACAAGCAGGGGGAGTGGAGGGAGAAGCAGGCTTCCTGCTGAGCAGGGAGCCCAATGTAGGGTTCAATCCCAGGACCCTGGGATCATGACCTGAGCTGAAGGCAGATGCTTAAGGACCGAGCCATCCAGGTGCCCCTGGAAGATAGATTCAAAACAGAAGGCATACCTTTGCAGTAAGACAAGACTGGGAGGATCCAACAGTTGTTGAAGAAACAAAAGACCCTGCAGTTTGAAGACTGACTTCAGAGGTGGAGCTAATGTTGATTGTACGGAGGAGATAAAGGGAGAGTGACTCACAGATTTGGCCTTTTGTTATTAAGTGGATGATAAAACAAGAGGAAGACTAGATTTTTTTTTAAAGATTTTATTTATTTATTTGTCAGAGAGAACGAGAGAGTGAGCACAGGCAGACAGAGTGGCAGGCAGAGGCAGAGGGAGAAGCCGGCTCCCTGCCGAGCAAGGAGCCCGATGTGGGACTCGATCCCAGGACGCTGGGATCATGACCTGAGCCGAAGGCAGCTGCTTAACCAACTGAACCACCCAGGCGTCCCAGAAGACTAGATTTTGAAGGTGAATATGATAAATTCAGCCTAGAACATGCTGAGTTTTAAGTTTCTGTGAACAAGCAGGTTGACATGACCCATAAGTTAATAATGCAGGTCAGGAGCTAAGAATTCTAAGCTGGGCATTTGGCCTGAGAGCCTTCTGCATGTACTTGGGGGACACCATGGAGTTAAAGTTCTGCAAGTATAAAAGATCATCTGCTGTATGTGGCTATTTACATTTGCCTAAGATTAAACAAAATTAAAAATGCAGTTCCTGGCTTACACCAGCCACATTGCAAGTACTCAACAGCCACATGTTCCTAGAGGCTACCATACCGGACAGCACAGTTCCAGAATATTTCCAACACTGGACAGTGTTAGCGCGTGGTCCTAGAAATTGAGTTACTGATCAGAGGAGAAGGGAGAAAGAATGGCAAGCAGAAGAAGTAGGGTCTTCTGAGGAAACTGGGAAAAAAAATAGGTGAAAAAGCCAAGCCCAAAAGCCAAGGTAGGAGAGAAAAAGCAGTAGAAGCCCACAGGGCATTTGATTTTTTTCAGTCACAATACTGAGAGAAGCTACACGTTACTGGACACCTTCCATAAGCAAAGTATTGTAGCCAGTGCTTCCATGCTGTCTACCTAAAATCACACAAGCCTCTGAGCAAATGGAGCCTGATTCCCACTTGCTGCATTTCTCCTCATGACTATTACTGCTAAAACTTAATTTCTCATTTTTGTCAGTTATACTAATTGTTTACATGCATTATCATGTATAGATAGGGTAATCACTAACTTCATTTCCTAATAGAATCAAAGAATGCAGTATCAATTTTAAAATATGATCCACTGGGACGCCTGGGTGGCTCAGTCAGCTAAGCATCTGCCCTCAGCTCAGGTCATGATTCCAGGGTTCTGGGATCAAGTCCCATATCAGGTTCCTTGCCCAGTGGGGAGCCTGCTTCTCCCTCTGCTTGCCACTCCCCCTGCTTGTGTGCTCTCTCTCTCTGACAAATAAATAAATAAATAAATAAATACTTAAAAAATAAAATATGATCCAAGATAAGTTGCATGAAAGAAAAGCGTATCACCTTAAGCTCAAATTACAATTATAAGCCAAGTTTTTGCTCAGCGTGTCAGGTGGTGGGCTCATTTCTCTGTTAGGATCAGCTTATTTAAGTTCTTCAGCAATCCTCGGGTAGTTCCTATCATCCTCAAACGTAAGAGCAGGAAACTGAAAACCACGGGGGTTTAAAATTTTGCTAAAATGTCACAGTGAACAATGGGGAGGGTCTCTAAATTCAAACTCAGATCAGTCTGATTCCAGAGTTGTTGCTTATAACCACTGTCTTCCACACAGTCCTATTAAAAGTTCACTGTAAATCCTCAAGATTCACTGTAGACAAACAATGACCTCTATCCTTCTGATGCATAGGGTTTATAGTTAAGAAACATTCTGTGCCTTGGGAAAAGCTTCTTCTACAAAGATGCTCAAGTGGTCTAGTACTGCTAATACTGCTAATACTAATATAAAACCAAAGTTTGCAGAGGACACAATCGAGCACCTCGTTTCATAGTATTTGGTTTTTAGGTCATATCCACAAAGCACAATAAATTCCATGAGTGTAGGTAATGTCTGATAGTTCTTAGAGATCAAAGACTTCAACTGTTGGAGTTAGGAGGATGAAATTAGCAACAAAATTCAGGTCCACCAAAATATGTTATAGGAATGTGTTGAGAAAGATACAAGTTTTATTTTTACAATCTATATATTTTTCTTTTAATTATAGTATAATTTTCAGTGATATAGCACTATGTTCTCTGAAGTCATTTAAATTAAGAGCAATATAGTAATATGCTCCTCAAGAAGAACCTTCTCTAAATAAAACAATCTGGGTCCAGAATATCTCCACAACCTTAAATCCATGCATTTAATATAGGACAAAAAATACAGATATAAGATCATTAAACTGAGTTGGCATGTTTCATCAGAGGACACATTAGTACCATAGGTAGGAACCTGGTCCAGACTAAGCCAACTCAATTTTACAGCTCTGTATGATTTAAATGACTAAATGACTATGATTTCACGATTGGCTTTATTTGTGATGTACAGTGTCAATATCTCTATAGCTCATACTACGCATAAAAATTAATAGTAATTCATTACACAAATAATTTAAGTTGACAAAATTCATGATTTCACATTCTAGGCCCAGATACAAATCTAGTCCCTAGATATTATCTGCCTTAAAGATCTTCAATACTACTTGATACCTAGAAAACAAGAAGGGCACTAAGGACAACACACCAGCTTAGTTTACTCAAGTTGTGTAGGCAGAAGAAATGTTAAAAACGACTCCATAAGTATTCTTCTTGGTACAGTAGATTACTAATTGTACTGATGAAAAATATTTAAATTTTGAGATCACTAAATGTATTTAAACTGTTGCAAAGGCAAACACAATGGCCGCTTTATGCTTCTACTGCCATCTCATGCAACCAAGGTATTCACGATCAGTTCTCCTCAAAATTAGGAAAATAAACACAATAAAAAACCCAGGGAAGCCCCCAAAAGTTCCTGACCGAAAATAATTAACAGTGTCACATGGAGTCTTTAGAACATTATATTTCATAAAAGACAATGATAAAAAAGTACAAACATTTCCATGAGAAGCAAAAAAAAAAAAAGGGTACAAGAAATTACTAGCATTTATTTCAGTGCATTTATGTAGAAGCCTTTCAGATCTAATAAATAAAATAATCCTAAGTACACTTCCTCCTTCTGATAAACAATACTATGGTCATTTTAGATCTCTCAACTGGCATACTTGCAAATACAAGGCAACAAATCTAGAGTACTAATATTCATCTGAAAAGTACACAGAGAAATACAGAAGATACAAGCAGAGGCCAAATAAAATGACACAAAATCTGCTTTCACTTGTAGGAAGCCTCCAAAAGAAGGACAGTGTTGTATTGGTTATTTTCCCATTTTGTTTTAAAATGGATATCAATAGTTTGGCTGGAAAAGAAGTCTAGGCAAGTTTTAACACATACTTATGTATTTGGATAATACTGTAAATAAGTTTTCTGATTGAACACCTTTTCACAAAATACAAACAAATTTAAATGTAGATTTTAAAAAATACTCATGTCTACACTTTTCCATCTCTTTTCTACAAACAGGCCATTAATCATTACTTCTCTCTTGAGCTGACAGGTACTACATAACTTTCCCAGTTAGTGCCATAGGGACCTCATGATAGCCCCATGTCCACGTATATGTCTCTTGACTCTGAACCTAAGAAATACAACAGGTAAGTTATCAGAGGATGTCTTCATAATTTTAGAAAGGTTTCAACTTACTTGATTTGATTTGTTCAGAAATACAATACTTTTTCTGTCGGCGTACCTCGCGTTGCACTTCATACAGAGTCGGCAATCAATACACGTTCCCAAAGAAATCCACCAAACATGACAATAAAAGAAATTTCCATTTGCAATGTATGTTGAATTTTATGCAATAGATTTATTTTCATAAAATGAAGATAACCAAGCAAAACTCTCTATCACCCTTCCAGAAACATATAAAAGTCATTCTTTATAGGCAAAAATCAATTTTAGGTGTGCACATAAAACCAAAACAAAACAAAGAGGGTAAAAGCAAAAAACAAACTAATGAGATGATTTTCACAGGATGACATACCGTATTCAAAACTGAAGAGAGCAAAATAACATGGCTTACTCATAAAACAAAAATGGCTATTAGACTTAATCCAAGAAAATAAGGCAGATACTAGTAGAACTGAGTTCTCCTAAAACTGTAAAATGTGTATCAAAATGAGAATTCCAAAATGTGGGCCACTCCACATTAAAAAGCAAAAAATATGTTTTATGAGTAAGACTCAGAAACAGCCCTAATTTTCCCCACAGTTAAAATATGTAAATATTAAAAAAATATTTAAGTATTATTGGGTTAATTATGCTCCTATGCCCCTACTATCTTGTTAGTGATCACAAATGTTAACATTCCCAACTGACTTTCATTTCACCAAATTAAAAAAACTGCATTGGTTATGAGACCAAAATGAACAGATATACAAATTCAGAACAATTTTTTTCTTACTCTTCAGAGTTTGATTTTTTGTGATTTTGAGGACCACTAAAAAAATGGAAGATAAATATTTTGGACATATTGCTAGAGAAATAAATATGGAAAATTCTGTTTGTATCATAAGGGAGAGTGATCAGTTTTTTCTAAGTATAAGAATTTCAATTATGTTATGATTTGGTTTGTGGTCATTTTTATTACTAATACTGCCATAAAAGATGATATTTCAAAATTAAACTTAAACCTGAGATAAATAACCATATTTCTGTTTTAGGTGAACAATCTACGAGGCAAATATTATCCAAACATCCCTCATAGATAGATTTCTATTGTTCTTCATTGTTTTTGAAGATTCACTTTATGGATACATAATTTTTTTGTTTTAAATTTGTGAAAATATCAAGATATTTTCTAGAATCTTTGGTTACCTATAGTTGATAATTTTCAAAATAAGGATGTTGTTTGGTTTTGTCATGAAAACTTCATCCAAATTTAAGATCAAGTAATATACTGGATATCAGGTAGTGTTCTCAGAGAAGTGTCTTAAAACATCAATCCATTTAAATAACTGATTATATATTTTAATATAATTCTATTAAATCATTTCAGTGAGGCAATTTTAAGAATACCAGGAATGTAATTTCTTAAGAGTGAAAAAAATATATAGTTCTAATAAAACTGGTTGACATTAAAGGTTCCCTTCAAAAACTTGAAATTCTATGAGTCTGAGAATTAAACTTAAAATTTGTTTTTATCTACTAAGCATTTATCTTCATAAAAATAGAACATTTAATTTCTTATCTAATATTATAATTCATTTGTATAAGTACTACTGGGTTTTCCATAGCTCATTCTTTTAAAAAAATTGTTTTGATTTTTTTAAAATGAAAATTGTTTTTTGGCTCTTCTGAACTAGAAATAATAAAAGTGTTGTTCACTATGAATTAAAAAAAAAATACAGTGTACAAACACACGCTACCTCAGGAGGATTTTTTGAGGCACAAAATCCCTGACAATTACACCAAAGATATATGAAAGACAGTTAACATAAAGAGGTCCTTTATATCATGTTAACATCACAACGTTTAAGATTTTCTTGGTAATACTCATGCAATGTGCATAAACAATATGGTTGTGATTTAGCAAAATTTGATGGGATTGCAAGCAAGGAAAAAAACAGGTAATTCTGGTAGGAAGAAAAGTGATCTAAGTACTTTCTTCTTACCTTTAAAACCCTAGGAAAGTTGTGACTTCTTCCACACAAAAGGCTGAAGGTCTAAAGCTCAAAACTAGTATAACAGTTTACTGTAGTAGTTGGCTGTCAATTATTGACAGTTCCTTCATTTCACACAAGGGTTAACCTTTGTTTAGTGACATAAATTTGCATTTGTTTTCTTCCATGCAAATAAAAAATGTCTATAAAAGTCCGATAAAGGCATAACCAATTACATGCAAAACTGCAACACATCTTCTTTTTCAACAATTTGAACACGTTAATTTACATCACATATATACAAAACATGTTTAAACAGAAATAAAGCATTCTCTTGATTAAATTATATACTTTAGTATAAAAATTTTCTCTTTGTAGGGAGCTCTCTTAACTTCCAGATTTCAGCAAGGGCCTTGGGTATCTGCAGTGCTCTCTGTGGGGATGTGTCTCAGAGAAGAGGATGGGTCATGGTCTCTAATCTCACACTGTAAACCCTGAGGGCTGCTGGCTCTCCTTCTCACCACAGCAGGGCACCAGGACACACCCACTCACTGACCTCCAGTAAGAGCAGGCTCCTAGTTGATGATCCAGCATTGCAGTCTGTCTTGCCATGAGAGCTGTTTCCTTTAATAGTCTTCAATGGGGGCTAACTCTGGCATGAGGTTTACAGATATATTTGTATACAACCTGTCAACCAGTATTTTTGGCGTATATATTAAATTGTTCAACCCATCGATGTACTGACGCTCTTTTGAATATCTTAGCAATTTATACCTACGGTGTTAGAGAAAAAAATGAAAAATAACAGCAACATGTTCAAAAAGAAAAACTGACAACAAATATGGTCAGGGTCATTCTTATAATTAAAGCATTTAAAGCTTTTTCAATTTTTACTTTTTATATATAATTAAAGATCTTTTAAACCATTCATTACCTAAATTAGCACTTTTACTAGTTTTAAAAAGCCTCCTGAAAAAATTATTTTGCACACTTACAACTCAGAAATCCTTAAGAAATAAAATGTTTTGTGAAATAATACATCTTATGTTAAGGGAACACTTTTTATATAAATAGTTAACTGGACTCTTTAATATAATATAAATATATACGTATCTGTCCTCGAAACAAGCACAAAAATATTTTACTTCTATAAGAGAAAATAAGATCAACAGAAAATTCTCTGCCGAAGATTTTTTCGAGGCTGCAATATTTTTTAACAGATTTCTCCTACATCAAAAAATTCTGAAACCTTTTTATCTGAAGGTGGTATTGAACTTACCGCCCTAAAAACTGGACTTCGCCTCGATGGTGATGAGGAATAGACTTGTATTTTCCCAAGTCTCCCTCTGGCCTTGTTACATTGTATCCAGCATAGTGAACTCTACAAAACATGGAAATAAAATATAAAGGAGTAAACTGTGATATAAAAATTGATTACCTGAATTTAAATTGAAATGCAGAAGAATGCTATCATTAGAGTGGTCAATAATTTCAGAAGGCACTCTTAATGAAAAAAGGCAGAAACACAAAGCAGGATTTAAAAACCTCAAAAATTTTCCAGCCCCAAAAACCTTTTCTTGGAATAGCAAAGTGCAATGTAACTAACAGAAAGGGAATTTATACAAATTCTATTATTAAGCAGTTTGTACCTCAACCTACCTATTCCAAAGGTCATCATCTTCTCCTCCCCATCCCCAGAAGGCATTAGGAAAACCATTGATCTTTCTAAATTGTTCCACTGTCAGTCCACTTACACCACCAAAAAACTCTTTATATGGAAGACTAAAAAGGAAGCAGAATACAGCATTCTAAAAATGAAATCAAACCAGTTTGCCAACTGAAATCAAGTTTTCAGTCTTATTTGTGCCTTGCAAAATATATTATTTCCCATATAAACAATTGTGCAGATTAAATCATATTCTGGGAAATATAAAGTACACCAAGAAAACATTTTCACAGTCTAGCAAAACATCTAAATGTGTTAGGTAAAACACTTGTGATAAATGAAATTTAATACTCAATATTGTTATTTTGTAAGACTCACAACCCAGTGTTCAAAAATTGGTAAGACTTCCACACCAAAGCAAACTTGATTAAATACATCAATAGTTGTCAATGCAATGTTAGATGCTGTTAAGCTAATAAAGTATTCTAAGTCATTTGAATCAATGATAATTATAAATGTATCATTTATTATGTAATGTTGGCATGTAAATAGCATGTAAATGTAAATAGCATGTTATTAGCATGTAGCATGTAAATAGCATGTAAATAGCAATGTTAGATGCTGTTAAGCTAATAAAGTTTTCTAAATCATTTGAATCAATGATAATTATAAATGTATCATTTATTATGTAGATAGACCAGGATAAAAATAAATTAGTAATGACAACTCTAGCATTTAATTTTGAAATGACTAGCTGCCTGCTCCTATAATAATCACACCTGTTCGGTATAATACCATAATACTCACAGATATTTACAAATATATTATTTTTAATGTACTAATATTTAGATAAATGACTTTTTGATTGAGATATAATAGACATATAACACTGTATTCATTTTAGGTGTACAACATAATGATTTCACACACATTTATACTATAAAATGATTACCACAATAAATCTAGTTAATATCTGTCACCATACACAGTTACAGATTCTTTGTTTTCTTGTGATGAGAGCTTTTAAGACCTATTCTCTTAGCAACTTTCAAATATATAGTAGAGTATCATTAACTCTAATCCCCATGCTGGACATTACATCTCCAGGACAAATATAACTTACAACTGAACTTTGTACCTTTTAACCCCCCTTCAGCCAGCCCCCCCTCCACTGGCCCACCATTTCTGGCAACCACCAATCTGTCCTCTGTATCTGTGAGTTTGTCTGTTTGTTTTAGATTCCACATATAAGTGAGGTCATACAGTATTTTTCTCCTTTTGAGAAATGACTACTACATTTTCAAATTTGGATTTAGTTCCCTTACCTTTCCCTAACTCATACACCAAGGAATTTGGCAAACTAAGTTGTTTGTTTAGATATAGGTTGGTTTTCTGATTTCAAGGGAGCACCCCTAGACTTATTCTGAGTAAATTCCTGTGGCCCCAAATGTACTAATGGGAAGTGGTACAGCAGAGCCCCTGCAGAGGTCAAGTCAACGTGGGGGGCCAGCAGGGAAAATCTGACCATGCGCAGCATCTAGAAACCAAGCTAAAAAGTTTTGCTTTTTTTTTTTTTTAAGGGAAATCCTCCTGGGACTATAGCAAAGCTGCCTCAGAGAAGGGGAGAGAGCAGATCTCATTGTTTTTGTGGGAGGACTGTCATCTCGTCTCATTCCCTGTGGGAAGAAGTGCTGGGTGCCCACGGAGATCTGGTGTGGGAGAAGCAGCTCCTGCATGGACTCAACGGGTGAGGAAGAAAGCAGTCTTGGCCCCAATGGCTAGAGGCACCCAAGGACAACCACAGTGTCCCAGGAGACGGCACGAGGTTTACATCTGGGAAATAACGGTCCTGCTTATAGCACCAGCTGGGGGTCAGCAGGGCTGACAAGTATTCGTGGCACTTGTCATGGCATGGGTTTCCCATGCCAGTTAGATTATTCTTCCCCAGGCTAGTGGTTTGGGAGAAACCCGAGATCAATAGATAGGTAGATATGGATAAGTGCGTGTGTGTTTTCATTAACATATATAAATTGGTAAGCACATTAATTCCATTTATTGTGCTATTTAAGTGCAAACAATCGATTGTACTTTATCCAAAATGAAGAAAAAATAGGTAAAAGGAATGGGGCGCCTGGGTGGCTCAGTGGGTTAAAGCCTCTGCCTTCGGCTCAGGTCATGATCTCAGGGTCCTGGGATCGAGCCCCACATCGGGCTCTCTGCTCAGCGGGGAGCCTGCTTTCCCTCCCTCTCTGCCTGCCTCTCTGCCTACTTGTGATCTCTGTCTGTCAAATAAATAAAAAAAAAATAGGTAAAAGGAAGACATAATAAATAAACTAAAGAAGAAAGAGAGAGAGAAAAAAACGTATTCTTTTCCTGTTCTAGTGCTGATTCACCTGGTCATGTCCTTAACACTTTTTGCCTCCTTCCACCCTATAGGTCAGGCAGCAGGCATAATTGTGAAGTAGGGAACATCTCCTCTGCTCCAGGCTTACAACTGAACTTTCTGTTCTGCTCTGTCTTCTCTCCACTTCCATCAACCAACGAAAACTGTGATGACTTGCATGCTTCAATGTCAACTTAAGTTACTGTCACAGCTCCACTGACTGTTTACATTTCAAGGAATGTGCAGTCAGAGAGCAAGAAAGGTCTGCCTCTTATTAATAAAGGCAAGACAAGAACCTATACCTTAGAAAGAAGACACACTACAGAGAAAGGGCCTTCTCCGCACCATAACAAGTCACTGGAGAAGGGGAAGCAGAAAGGAGCCGCCACGGGGGTTGCGTGGGTGGCTCAGCAGGTTAAGCGTCTGCCTTCATCTCAGGTCATGATCCTAGGGTCCTGGGATCAAGGTGCTCATTGTGCTCCTTGCTCGGCCGGGAGCCTGCTTCTCCATCTCCTCCCCACTCGTGTTCCCTGTTTGTGCTCTCTGTCACTATCTCTGTCTCTCCCAAAGGAATAAATAAAATCTGAAAAAAAAAAAAAAAAAGAAGGAAAGAAAAAAAAAAAAAAAAGAAGGAAAGAAAAAAAAAAGAAGGGAACAACCATGTGCTCTGTGCACCTACTCAGGGCAGGCCCAGGGTGTGTGGTCTCCTATAGTCCTAGGGTCAAACTCTATGACTCCAACGATCAAGAAAACCAACATGCAGGGATCGAAGGAATGAACCAAGTCCTATCACTGGTACGTGGGGAACCTGAAGTTAAACCTACATTTGCCTGACATAGAACCCAGGTGCGCTTTCTCATCTACCACATGCACACCTCTGCGTGAGGAAGCGCCTGGATGGCGGGCGAGTGACTATCCCCCGCTCCCTGTGAAGACCAAGTGGAGCGCAAGATCCTCTCAGGCTTTTGAGCCCTCAGATCCAGGCACATTGAGAGAGCTATCCCTTCAATGACACAATTTTTAAGTATACAGTCTGCTCTCAAGAGGAAGGCTTATTACTCACATATACATGTATTTATCCAGCTTCGCTGCAAAATGGCGTGGCATTTCTCCACAGCCGTAATAGTTTCGGTCATTCTCGGGTAGATGATCCACATCATGGAAGATGACGCAGTCCCAGACACTGTCTTTCATGGCCTCTTTGAAGCCCACATTGAAGAGCATCGCACGGTTAAAAGGCTGTGTGCCAGTCTTCACAAAGGAAAACAGAAACGTAGTCAGGCTTTGTCATCTGACTTTGCTCTATGGTTTTCTAACTTGTTGAACCATGGTCAAATAATAAGAGTGAATACATCCAAATCAACTAGATAAAACAAGAATACACGTCAGGATCTTTAAATATGCTGTTTAGATTTACTTACTACATTCTTTTGTACTTTGGTTACATATAAGAAAACACTGTCATCTAGTGCATTTACGGGATGTTTCCGTTTTACTTCAAATACATCAGAATACAGATCACTTATGACTGGGAGAAAAAAATAAAATCATTAAAAATAATATAGGTTGTGGGGCGCCTGGGTGCCTCGGTCATTAAGCATCTGCCTTCGGCTCAGGTCATGATCCCGGGGTCCTGGGATCGAACCCCACATCGGGCTCCCGGCTCATCGGGGAGCCTGCTTCTCCCTCTCCCACTCCCCTTGCTTCTGTTCCCTTTTTTGCTGTGTTTCTGTCAAATAAATAAATAAAATCTTTAAAAAAATAATAACATAGGTTGTATTTTTAGTGAAGCTTTCCATATGCGTCAAGGCTAAGAGAAGCACGAAGTTAACTGGGAAAGGACAAACAGTAGGCCTCTTCTTACGGAACAAGGCTAGTGAGAGCTAATTCTGTTCTGTTAATTCTTACAATAAAGACACCAACATTTTGAGAGACATAAAGAAGTGAAACTTACTACACAAAACCCAACTTCCCTTATTACAACCATTTACCTTTATTATTAAGAAAAGTCTATTAAAGTGAGTGGGCAACAAACACTTCCTATTTTTATTATTCTTGCTTATGATACAGACCAAGAACACTTTAAGGGACAAGAAGATGAGAACTTATATAGAACCCAACTTCCTACAGAATATTCACTTCCCTTTATTTACGAGGGAAATTATAAGAAGGTGCACCAGCAATTAAATTGCTTCATTCTGTATCTGAAGGAAATTAAACAGCAATTACCCATGCCTTCGCAGTATTTCTCAAAATCATTTCCAAACTAGAAAACAAAATAAGATGATGACAGAAGCAAATGAGATACACAGCACAGTCATCACCAGAGGACTGCCACCGGAGGGAGAAACTAATTTCCAGTCCCGAGCCCTGCACGAACTTTACTTTTACTTTTCACTTTACTTTTTACAGCTTCTTTCTTCACCATTGAAAAGGAAAATAAAAAGGAAAGGGGGTTAAGTTAAATTATAGTGTCACCACTGGCACATCAACATCAGTGTGAACAAATTCCTTTAAGGTTTTAAAAAATTGGTTTTATTAAGTGTGGACATAATACTTTATGGCTTATAATCAAAATAAGAAGTCTATGTCTAACCCATCTTCGCCTTCCGAAAGCAGAGCATTTCACCTCCTCTAGTGGTTTATTCCGGCACTTCTCTCCATATTGCAAGGTGATGAGAGTTCTGACATTTCCTGGCTTCATTAATGTTAGACATTGTCTACTGACTTCCTACCATGGTCACAGAGGATTCACGCCACCATATTCACTGTCACTCCATCCATTTTCCCAATACAGTTATATCATAATTTACATCATTAGGACTGCATAAATATTTCTTGAGTGCAGGAGCACCTGAGTGGCTTGATTGGTTGGACATCTGCCTTCGGCTCAGGTCATGATCTCAGGGTCCTGGGACTGAACCCCACATCGGGCTCGGGCTCTCCACTCAATGGGGAGTCTGCTTCTCATTCTCCCTCTCCCCTTGTGTTCTCACTCTATCTCAAATAAATTTTATATATATATATATACATGTGTATATATATACACACACATACACACACACACACACATATATATATGTATACACACACACACACTTCTTGAGTGCCAAGTGAATTATGATGCTGTTTTTTTAAACTAGGATTAATAAACAGCTTTTGTTTTCTTAGTTTTCTATTATTACTCTGTACAAAAGCCCCAACAGATAAACATTTTACTTATTAATAATTGATGTAATTCGAGCACATCAAGTCATCTATCAACTCCTTTTCCACCTCCTCAAGTCCAATGCCAATTTCCACTGCCCTGGATTCTTGCTCCAGTCTGGAGAGGTCTAGCCATGGGCACCTCTCATCCTAGGACTTCTTCATTCCCTGGCATCATCCCTGTCCCTGACTTAGCTTTCTCCATTTGTTAAGGCACATACCTCAGCAGCTTCCTAAGTAAGGGTCCATGAAAAAAAATCTATCTATCTATCTATCTATCTGTCATCAGTCTACCTCACACCTGATTGACATTTTGGCATAAAAACTTCTAGGTTAAAAATCACATTCTCTAGAATTATTTTTTTTAATTTTATTTATTTGTCAGTCAGAGAGAGAGAGAGTACAAAGCAGGGGGAGCGGCAGGCAGAGGCAGAGAGAGAAGCAGGCTCCCTGCTGAGCAAGGAGCCAGAACGGGACTCGACCCCAGGACCCCGGGATCATAACCTGAGCTGAAGGCAGACACTTAACCCACACTGAGCCACCCAGGTGCTCCTCCGCTAGAATTATAAAGGCCTGGATCCACAATCTTCTAGCTATCAGCATTACTGAGAAGTTTCCTATGATCCTGATATATAATCACTGGAAATTCTTCCTACAGAATCTTCTTGATGTCTTCTCTTTTTAATTCATATTCTAAAATTTCAAAATAACACGCTTCACAGTGGATCTAGATTTTATTCACGTGTACCTGTGAGTTCCTTCAATCTGAAGACATGCCTTTCCTTCTGGGAAACTTTCTTACATTATTTCTTTGGTCTTTTTCCCCCAACTCCCTCCCCAGTTTTTTTGTGCTCTGCTTTTCCAGAACTTGAATTAGTGAGTCTACTGCTAATTGTGAGCAGGGAATTGGGACACAACCACACAGATGCCTTCCCTCTGCTCCATGACATCTCGGCCTGGGCTGGAAGATCCGCTTCCGGGGTGGGGGTGGGAGCTCCCTCACACAGCCAGCAAGGCGATGCTGCCAAGTTGGTTTCCCCTCCCCAGGGCTGCCCGAGTGTCCTCGTGACCCGGCAGCTGGCTTCCCTGACAGTGAGGGATCCAAGAGACCAAAGCAGAAGCAGCCAGGTCTTTCTGGCCCGCCTTCAGAAGTCACACACCGCCATTCCTCCAGTCTGGCTGCCCAGGCAAGTCAGCCCATATTCGTTGTGGGAAAGACACAGGGGCCTGGCTGCACAGGGACAAAAATCCTTGCGGGCCATCTGGGAGGTGGTTACCCCGTGACATACTGGTACTGACCGATCGTCTTAATATCTTACGTCTTGTTCTACTTTAGGAGTTATTTTCTTAAGTTTATCTTCCAGCCATTGTACTCAGTTTTGTTTTAGTTCGGACATTTTCTTTTACAATAACATCCTTATTCTGACTACTCTTCCTTTATGATGCCCTATTTTTGCAGATTCATGATCTTTTCTCTCTGTGGATATTAATTATGAGCTTTTGTTGTTCTTTTAAGATTTTCTGTTTCCTTCATTGTCTCTATTTTCTACACTCCTTCTCTTGGATTGGTTTTATCCCCTCTTGTGCAAGCTTTCTTCAAGATCTGAGTAGCCTTGGCACTCGTGCTTGAGAGTGAGGCTCTAAAAAGCTGGGGAGAGTCTCCACGAAGCGACGAGAGCTCTGTGGCATCGCACTCTTGACTCAAACACATACACCACACATGCACATATACCACACCTGTGCATAAGCAAATCCTTAAACCAAACTGAAATATAAAACCAAAAGCCCCATCCCTCTCCCATGCCCCACATGTTGGCAGCCCAGAAAACGGCAGCACCCTTGTTCAAGACTCACATGGCAGCGCCGTGGACAGTTCTCCATCACTCCCAACACACATCGGACTCGTCCGCAGTAATATTACTTTTCAACCCGACGGGGTCAGCCAAACCCCACCACAGCTCACCTCCCCCTCGGCCACCGCGGCAGCGCAAGCCCATGTCTCCTCCTGCCGGACTTCTGCAAAGCGCCACAGCTGCCCTCCTGCCCTACTCTGTCTGCTCTCACCACAGCCATCTTTTCAAAGCCTCAGTTAGATTATGTCACTGCTCTACTGAAAACCCTCCAGTGTCTTCCAGCCTCACTGGTGATAATCCATGTCCCCACCCTGGCTTGTCTGCCCTCTATTATTGCTTCTCACACCTTCTTGGACTTCCTCCCTAACACCGTCCACCGCCCAGCGCTCCAGCACTGGACAGACACACTGGCCTGAAATCCACATCCCATCACATGACTCAGGGCTGCCCCAAGGTCACCTCCCCCAAGAGGCCTTCCCAGAACAGTCTGTATACAAGAGCACATCTCCCTACCTTTACTGCTCTCTGCCCTTTTAGCCCCGAGCCCCTCCTGACATATCACAATTATGTACTGTCCACCTCTCCTCATCAGAACAAGGGCCTTGCCTTGCTGAGTTCACTGCTGTAACCCCGTTGCTGAATGAAGGAAAGGGCTTCATGGAGCTGATATAGCGATGAGCTGGATCTTCCTTTGGAAATTTCTTTTCCCTGGGGTTAATCTGTTTCTCTAACAAAGATACTAGTCATGCCGTGCCTCAGTTGGAGGGGTTGGGGGGATTCGTACCTAACTGCTGGCTTCAAAAAACCAGACAGAGAAAGGGCCTGAGGGGTCCCTAGAGCTGGCATGCAAACTTCCTTAGCCCCTCTGTTCCAAAGCCCCCCAAGCTGAGCTGGGCCAGCACAGTCAGGGCTTTCTCTGGTGTGGTTTCTCCAGAGGACAGACTTCAACTTTGATTTTTTACAAGACACACTGGAGTGATCACTTGGCAGCATAAGCAAAGATGGAATTTGATTGTTTTGCAATCAAACTTTTAAACAACCCTGTTACTTTAGCCCTGTAATTCAGTCTACCTGTGACATCTTTCAACTGCTGGGATCCGCGGGACTCTGTCCAGCAAACTGACTCAACACTTGTCACCATCACCCTCCACGAGCATGTGGGTTTGAACATCCTCTGCTCTATCACAGGAGCTGTGAGTGCCCCATCTGCTTCCTGACGTCCAGAAATGTGTTGCAATCTCTCAACGACCGACTCTTTTGTCCTTCTGGTTTAAAACTTTTTTTTTTAAAGTTTTTTTCTTTCACTCTCATTTTAGGAATTTGAAAAAGAGAAGTGGTAAATATATGTTCACCGTTCCCTATTTCACTAGGACTTCTAAGCTGTTCTTCCATTGCTTGGCTCTTCTGGGCACCAGGCCAGCAGAAGGATCACTCTTCTTTTTCATATGTGGTAAAAATGTTACTACCTCAAAACCACCCACCATCAGATACACGGGCCTGAATTAATGCTGATCAAGGCTCAGATTTAGACTTAAGTGGTTTATGAAATTTGGATCTTAGCAGGTTTGGAAAGGTTGTTTCCTCACCTACACAGAATAATGCAGCGGTGCTGGACTCTCAGAAGAATATGCCTTTAAAAGCACAAACACAGTGCCCTCTTCCATAGCTCAGCTGGTAGAGCGGAGGACTGCAAAAACACAGACGCACACATCTCACCTCCCTACACGTTAGGAGACTGAAGTTTCAAAAAAAGGAAACTAGCAGTTGGTAAAACTGACCTAAAGGTTTTTTAACTATGGCTATCATGAAAGAAGTTAAAAGTTTTGATTTGCTTTCAGATAAAAAAAAATCCGTTTTCATACTATAGGTTGTCACATTAAAAACTATACACACACTGTATGCATCACTGCATGGGAACAAATCACCTGACAAAGGTGATTTACATACAGAGAAGTGTACGTTATAATAAACACCAAGTATTTCCAGGGGGGGAAATACAGGCAAAAAGCTACGAGGAGATCTAGAATAAGCCACAAAGGAGCTGGGAAAACATACTATATATAATAATCTTAGGAACATAATTTGAATATGTTTCACAAAAAAAAAAAAAAAAACCACCAACAACAACAACAAAGGAGCATTTAATGATATAAGCTGGGTCACTTTCTGTCTACTGATAAGTAAGGAAATCCATTTTTAGTCAGGTTTAATGTGAGTAAAAAGAAGGAATATTAGGATAAAATGAGGTTATCAAGGTCAAAACCAAAAGTACCCAAATTACAATATATTTGAAACACAAACGAAATGCACCTTTTTAGAAATGCTACCTAGAAATCACTGATAAAATTCAGGAAGTGCCGGGGCACCTGGGTGGCTCAGTGGGTTAAGCCTCTGCCTTCAGCTCAGGTCATGATCCCAGGGTGCTGGGATCGAGCCCCGCATCGGGCTCTCTGCTCAGCGGGGAGCCTGCTTCCCTCTCTCTCTCTCTGCCTGCCTCTCTGCCTACTTGTGATCTCTCTCTCTGTGTCAAATAAATACAAAAATCTTTAAAAAAAAAAAAATTCAGCAAGTGCCTAGTGCTTAGGAGGTGGGGATGGGGAAAGATGAGGAAAGAAATCCAAGACAATACTTTAAGTATAAAAAACTAGGTAATGACAGAGGTGGAAAAAACTAAAAGTATGGTAAATATCCTCAAAGGGTTCAAATAAGACTGAAAGAAATTGTAACATATGGAATACTGAGATATGAAAAATATTTATAGAAAAAAATTAGCTGATAATATGAAGACTAATTAAAAAAATTTTCTGGTGAGTGCTGTGAAGTATGTAAACCTGGTGATTCACAGATCTGTACCCCTGGGGCTAAAAATACATTATATGTTTATAAAAAATTTTTAAAATTTTTTTTAAAATTTCATTTTAATAGGTAAGACATAATGATTAAAAACAACAGGAGCACATCAACTGATAAATGGATTAACGAATGTGGCATATGTAACATACTCAATCCCAAATAAGAATTTACCCAAATATAAAACTAAAGATTCACTCTAAGCTAAACATTTTTAAATCCCACCATATCTAAGAATTTATTAAGTTCCAGTACACTTAGGTACCATTTTGAAAAATATTCTCACCTGGGACACTGTGTGGCTCAGTCAGTTAAGTGTCCAATTCTTGATTTCAGCTCAGGTCATGATCTCAGGGTTGTGAGATCAAGCCCCACATCGGGCTCTGCACTGAGCATGGAGCCCACCTGAGAGTCTTTTTCTCCCTCTCTCTCTCCCCTGCCCCCACCATTCACACACATGCTCTCTCTAAAAAATAAAATAAAATTTTTAAAAAATTTTTAAAAATTGAAAGAAAAAGAATAACATTCTCACCTGTTCAATGACATAAAAGGCAAATTCCAGCCTCTGCTTCTGGAGCATTGGAATCAGATGCAAGAAAAAAATCGGAAGATGTTCATGGCGATTACGGAAAGGAATGAGAACTGCCACCTTTAAAAACAAAATAGTCACATATATAAATAAATAGAATAGCAAGCCCTGGAGGTAAAGATAAAAACTGATCCTTAAAAATTTCTGAAGGTTTTAAAGTCCTACCTTTATGGGTTTTCTCACCAGAGATCCAACAGTGAGAAAACAGAGACATGGCCCTTGCCTTTGTGCCACTTAGGGTCTTGTGAACCTGGGGAGGTATAAGTGGGCTCTGAGGGCCACTCCTTAGATTGCGGTCTTTATTCTAACAACACCATGGGAAATCTTGGAAAGATTCATTAAAAGTGATAAAATCCCGTTTGGGGATGGCAAACACTACCATGGAGAGTAGACTGGAAAAAGTCCAAAATAGACTCAGGTTGCTGGTTAGGACATTAACGCAATTAGTCAATACAAGAGGCAATGGTAGCTAGAACTGAGGGGAGAGTGGAGGAGAGGAGAGATACATGAATTTTGAAACATTTAAGAAGTAAATTAATAGGACTGGTTTATGGATGGGATAGAAGGAGTTAGAGGAAGGGATGTGTCAAGAGTAACTTCTAGGTTTTAAAGTAGATCATAAATAATAAATTCATGGTTTTTAAACTGAAATTAAGAGATCCCAATTGAATATCTACTATCCTACCTGTGACTTACCTGGCCTAGAGTTATTTTGAGAAATATAAGGGATATATCATAGAAGTATCATAATTATATTAATATCTTTCATTTAATCAAAATGCACTACTGAATTTTTGATACATGTTATATTTATTTCAGTGATACGATAATACTGAGTTTAAAGTGAAGCTTAACCAAAAAAAGTAATGTAAACAGCAGAAAAGAGAGAAATTTATCTTCTTTAAACAGCCAAAAAAATGTGTTTCTGGGACGTCTGGGTGGCTCAGTTGGTTAAGCAGCTGCCTTCGGCTCAGGTCATGATCCCAGCATCCTGGGATCGAGTCCCGCATCGGGCTCCTTGCTCGGCAGGGAGCCTGCTTCTCCCTCTCCTCTGCCTGCCTCTCTGTCTGCCTGTGCTCGCTCGCTCTCTCTCTGACAAATAAATAAATAAAATCTTTTAAAAAAATGTGTTTCTTACATAATCTAAAGGACAAAAGAAAAAAACATATATATGGAAATTAAATGGTTTCTCAGTAAATCAATGTTTCTTCTAATAGGAAAAAAAATGTACTGGGACTCTGAAAATCAAGACTAAAAAACAACATCTACATAAAATGTGTTCATATAAAATAAGAATAAATGAATATTATTCAAATCCCCTATTTCCTGGATCCAAACTTTGTCATACAAGCTAAGTTGCCCTACAATTTAGAGTTTGCTCTTGAAAAAGATGAAATGTTTTCTAAACATTAGTTTTCTTTTAAAAAGCCCAAAAAGATAGTTTAGCAAAACTAAGAACATCTAAACTAGAAACACCACCACTAATTTTCTCTTAATGCAGGAAGGCATGACGGCTGCTATAATGCTGCTGTCTTCATGTTCACACTGTCTTATATTTGGTATGTGGTAGGAGCTCAAGAGGCCTCTGCCAGCCCCACTTTGGATCCCATTCCCATTTGGCTTTCTCATAAGGCACCTCTTGAACTGAGGACCACAAGGCTGCTGGAGCAAAGCTACCCCACATCTAAGAGTCCCTTTGATTCCTCCCCCTAACTCCGTGACTGAGGACCTGCTGGTGGGAGTCACTGTCCATTGCTGGTGCAGCCACACTATTCCCAAATCAGTACAACTCCCAAAGCTAGTGGGGACCCCTAGGTTCACTCTTAGGAGAGTGAACTGCTACGAAAAGTCAAAGGAGAGGAAGGAGTCAGATGGCAAGAAAGACCCCTATCACTGGCCTTATCTGAAGTGAACAGTGTGATAACTTCTGCAGAAATAAGCATCAAGCTTGCCCTTCCTCATTCTGAATTTGGCCACAAGTTAGCCACCTAGGACATAATATAAATGGGCAATAAAAGCAGTTAAGGAGAATCATGGATATTTAAGGAAAGAAGCTATTAAACGGCTGCTGAGTCCATGTTAATTAAATGCAATTACACTGAGTGATGAGTTGAACATCTAAGAATAAACAAAGACAAAGTCATAGTCCCTAATACAGTCATTTGTTCAATGAAGCATTTAAAATATCAAGAGCTGTTTTTCTTTCTTAATCTTATAAAGAAACTGAGAATATGGGAAATGAAATTACCAATGTCTTGGCAAAATCAAAATAAGCTAAACTGTTCTCTTAATAGCAAGTAAATGTCCATTTTTTAATGAGACAGCTATCAAATATTTTGAATATTTTGCCTAAAGTAAAGCTTTTATTAAAACAAAGCTAAATGGTATCTTAGAAATTCATTTGGCATGTCCCTTCTTGTGGCCGTGGAATGACATTCTCAAAAAGTTTACAATGTATTGTCTAGAAAATGAAGATCTCAGTGTTCTGCAATAATCTATTTCAAGGTTTAATAACCTCTGTTTCAGGGCATTTCTGGCAGGTACCCTAAGTTGCTGTTTGAGCTACTCTCCTGTTGATGCATTTCCAGTGGAGACACACAACATCTGGTCATTACCTTCTGCAAAATAACACTTCATCTTCATGAATCTCTCCACACCACCTCTTACTCAAGCAAAATCATCGCATTCAGTTTGCGCTCACTTTAAACTACTAATCTTACTGAATTATGCACCTATTTTTCTCGCTTATTTTCTCTTATTCTGACCATGAGAAGATCAGCAAGAAAAGTGTTTACTACATGCTATTTCCCACCAAGTATGTGTCCTACTTTCAAACTTCGAGCACACCAGCAGCTATGGTGTCCCTGGGTGACCCGGCTCCAAGCTTGCCTCCAGTGAGGGCTCACTAGTCTCCCACTGCCTAGGATGGAACACAGCAGAAGCCGCTGTGCTCTCATTCTCCGCAGTGTTCTGGCTCCCTCTTTCTCAGCCTTCCTACTTCCACTGTCTACAGGAGATTCTCAAAGAGGAGGCACTTGATTAAAAAGGTTCTTGTCCCTTCCCACCCAGAGCATCAGAATGTCTGAGCAATATGTTCATGTTCAAGAATCATCATTTTTACCTGGGTGGTTCTGCACAGGTGGCGAAGACTCATCTCTGAGCCATCGGAGACAAGAAACAGAACCCCATGCCTCTGAACAGACACATGCAGCGGGCTGCCTGGTCCTTTCAACCTTTAGGTTTTAGACAGAAGTGGCTCAGACCTCCCACTGACCCCCAAATGGAAAGGCAAAGCCACTGGTGAACGCTTTACTTTTAATGTTCGGAAAAGCATCTCCATCTTCGCCTTCTACCCACCCCCCTTCAAAATTAGCTTGTCTTCCTCCATAAGGCCTCCAACATGTGCTGAATTTTCCATTTGAACCTCCAGTGTTCAACAACACCTGAGAATTGCTAAAATCATTAGATTTGGGAGATCTCAGTTCCAATTAATAGGCCATCAATGAACTTAGCTGGTTTTTGTTTTTTTTTTAAGAAAAAAAACCTCAAGTATTAAGAATCATGTTGGTAGCCCATGTGTAACATAAATCTAGTAATTCTTTTTCTCCCTCTCAGCTCTGTTCTACGACTGGAATGGAACGTTAGAAAAGTGTAAACAAGTCGAGAGCAGAGAGAGGACAAGGAGAGTCCTTACTTAATTAGTTAAATATGGCAAATTCAAGTCACCTCTGAATGATGTCCAAATTTCGTCTCCTACCTTTAGCTGCATAGCTCAGAACTAGAAACTTCTCTGAGAAGGGTCTGTGTCAAGTTGAAATAAGAGCAGCCATTACCGTACAGTTCCTTAATAAAATAAGCTTATTTTTAGATCCTTGAATTAGCTTACTCCTAGGAACTCTACTTCCAATACTGTTACCTAGTCACTCACATGGAGTTTACCGTCTACTATCTTTATCTACTACTATCTACTATCTACTACTAATCTTTAAAACAGGAACTACTTCTGTGTGTGATATACCTTTCTCCCAGAAAATGAGAAGAAAACAAACCATAAAATTTAAAATCCAGTGTCTGATACAGACCAATAAAGAAAGAACAAGAATACTTAATTTTTCAATCCCAAATTATTTCACCGTATCACACCGCGCACACCTGCGCAGCATGCTGTACCCACACTGATACATCTGAGGACCAGCTCCACACTACCCCACAGCCATTGTGATTAGTTGTGCTTTCTTCTCTCATTTGCATTCAATATACATACTCATCACCCAAGTAAGAAAAATAATTTGCCTGGGACATTTTTTAAAAGTAGAATTGTGTGAATTAGACCCTATTTTACCTACAAGTGTGAGAAAAATCAGTCGTAAAATACAAAGATTCATTTATTAATGGAATCTGACCAGACAACTGTAAAATAAATGATCTGCCAAAATTTGTACTGAAATCCATTTAAGGAGCTTTACAACTTGTTTGAGGCAAAAACAAAAACAAAAACAAAACAACCAAACCTGTATTTAATAATTTGTCTCAAGACATTTATTTATCTCATAACCTCAATTCAACAAAACCAGGTTTAGGGCTTACCTTAGACAAGACAACATACTCTGCATTAGGGATGCAGGTATAAATAACACACTTCCCCAAACACAAAGAGTTCAAGGCCAATTAAGTCAGAGGGCTTTTATCTAAATTCTCCTTCTCAGCAGTGATTTTGTGTACAAAAAGACATATTTTAGCAAAACACTAATACCGAAAAGAGAAATTGAAAACTCTTTCCAAATTAAGGCTATATCACAATCCTTGAGAATAGAACGTATGATTTAATCATATGTAGTTTCAACTTGAATTATGTGAATGCTACTTCCTACTCAAACATAACCGCCTTACCAGAATACGCACCCACTAGCCAATTTCACAGTACTGTGAGCAACTCTGATTTAAATCACGGTTTTCGATTTATTTTAAGCAGCAGAGGCAGACCTACTCCCTTATAGTTTTTCAAACAAAACATTAATTAGAACTCTGACATGTCAAAAAGATAAAAAGCTTGGGCTCTGCCTTCTGAAATGCCAAAGTTTTCCTTTTTGCGTCCCACAGGGACCTCTGAGCCGCCCCGTCAAGGTACCGGGACTCTGAGGACCCACCTGGAAATCACGGTTCAGGACTTGGTGGGGCTATGCCTGCAGGTGACAGTAATCATTAGGGATAGCAGCAGGAGGGAGAGAAGGAAACAGGAAAACAGGGAAAAAATCTGTTTTCCAAGCCAATCTCAGGTAAGGCACTTATTAGCAGGATCTCCACGAGATGCACACGAGCACGTATTTTGTTAACACACTCAGAGTCTTCACGAGGAACGCTACTAGATGGCACCTGAACCGTGAACACCTACACATTAAATGCAAAACTTCTGAGGTCTTAAATTTTCAAGAGACAAATGTATTTCCCTGTACATCCTGAATCAAACGCACTTTTCCTCACTCAGATGCATAGGAACAATGACATTACTTAGGAAAAAATTTACCTCACCTTCCATCTGGGTTTACAGTCTTTAGGCCTCCAGTGACCTCCTGGCTCAATATCTAAATCCTTGGAGAAGAGTTGATGAATTTCATCAAAACTGATTTCACTTACATTGACATTGAGGAATCCCCCTAGAAGGTCAAACACGTGAAGAACTGTTTTAATACGGTGCAAGACAAACAGCAGTCAGTAGGGTGGCGGCGTGACTTGTCTAGTGCCCTCCTGTTACCATCACATCACTGTTAGGGCCACCCCCTTCCCGTTCTCGTCCAGATGATACCTGATACGAGCACTCCACCGTCTTTGGTAAATAAGCCTAAGATAAATCAAATTGTTAAGTTTTTTTGCTCTGAGTACTACAGTGAATATTTTACTGTTCTTTGGGAAATGTTTGCAAATTACCTTATTATTGTAATGTTACAACATATTCAAGTCTCTTAAAAGGACTTTTAGTTTCAACATAACCAACATAGGCAGCATGAGAGCACAGTACATAAGAGTTAATGAAGCAGTTAGATTGGCAGGGAGATGCCAAATCCTACCTTCTGTGCACTAGGGACACTATGGAACTTCTCTGTGCCTCAGCCGCTTTCTCTGTAAAAGTAGATGGTGACACCTGCCTCCCCATGTGGCTGCATCCACTAGATAAAATAGTGCACGTGAAGGACCAGGCAGCATGTCAGCCACAAAGGCACGCACTCAATATACGCTAGTTGTTATTACTCTCCTCTACTTCACTCACACTTCTTGAGAGAATTTGCAAACACAACTCAACGAATTTATATTTTTAGTACCTATGCAATATCCCCTTGATATGCAAAAGTGGAAAACTACAGGCTTTTAAGATGTTCGTGGCCTACTAGGCATTCGCTCTCTGAATTAACAAACATATTCCCGGAGGTGTTTTTACTAGTAGCTTCTCCACTGTATACCACTGAAATAGGAATGACTCTTGGATGGAAAGCCATCCCATCAAACCACCTGTTCCATCCAATTCCATCCACATGTTAACTCAATCAAAAACAGGACTAAGAACTTACAGAACTAAGTTCTGACTCACTCTTTGTCTCATGAAATACATACCAACAAGTGAGGTTTCCCACTTCAAGTCCTCTGAGCCTGGGTGGCCCTGATTCCACGTATACAACCCTCAGCTCCTCTTGGAGAGAGCCCTTCCCTTCCCAACCCTCCCTCCCTCCTAAGTAGGCAGGAAGACTAGCAGCTTCCACTAAGCACAGAGGCAGGCCAAAGAGAGTATTCTAAAATATAAATGTCTACAGTTCAGAGGGTAAGCTGGGGAAAAAATGTGCCATCTTCTCACGTCTGCCAGTTCTCCTGACAACGTCTGTGGTCTTTTATAACCAATCACCCAGCCTTTCGTGTGACAAGAGTCATCTAAAGGGAAGAGTAATCTATGAACTTGCGGAGAAAGAGCAGGTCGTGACGGTGAGACTGATGAGCCCAAGTCAGACTCCATGGACAAACACGGGATCTACCAGCGTAATCAAATAAAACTCACACAGATAAATCGGATGCACCTAGTGGTGCGCGTGATGGCTAAAACGATAGTCATTAGGCTAAATTACAGGCAGTTCACAGAAGTCCCCGAAGCTGGGATTCTTGATGGGGGTGACATTTCTTTGTCCGTGCTCCAGCTTGACAGGGCCTGACCCAGCGGCCATCATCAGCACGGTCAGCAGCCCTCTCCAGTCTCATTTCGTGATTTCGTGTAGTTCTCATCTCAAACACGCGTGTGCTGGCAAATTAGGAAGCTAGCTGTCTATCTCTCCTCTCCATGGGCAGGGCCCGCGGGGGCCACCGTTTTCCTCTCTAATGCTCGAGGCACCCCGAGTTCACCTCCCCTCCGACCGCCCCACCATACACATTCCTTCCCGTGTGCTTACTGCTCTTGGCTCTGAAACCCTGATCTCTTACTCGCTGATGGCCGAAGACCACCCAGTGGCATGACACTGCATGCCAGTGGTCACAGTGTCACTAATTGTGGGGGGAGGGGGGGTGGCGGGTAGAGGACAGGCCTCCAAGACAGGACTGCCACCATGGGGAACACTGAAAATGTGATCGGAGAGAGAGGAGGAAGAAGAAACGCACACTTAGTGCGATGGGGTGACGTGTGATGAGACCACCAAACTGTTTTGCGGAGTTGCTGCTAAGGCATTTCAAGTATGTTAACCCTACTCACACCCACCCAGAGGCCCAACATTTAGATAAGGATGTGACTTTGGGATTCCTGCCATAAATTCCTCCTTGCCTTTTCCCACCACACCTTCCTTTTATTTAAAAAGAATGAAGCCCACAAAAAAAGTTAAGCGACCTCTGCCCCCAGCACCCTGAAAGTGACAGGTGCTGGCTCCCTGCTGTGTCTCCTGCTCACTCCACCTGACAGAGGCCTGTCCTTCTCCCAGCTCACTGCACTCCCTTGTGTCGGGGATCTGTAAGCGATTAAATCTTGCAACTCTACTTACTTTATGGGGCTATATGAAACTGTAAGTTCAGTCAAAAGGACCCCATGGGTTTGGGTTTCACTTCCCCCAAGTGGGAGCATGGATGCTGAGGGAGCTACCTGCCAACCCCAGGTGGCAGCAAGTCACCCTCTGGGTGTCCTTAATTCAGCACACCAGTCCCGTTTCTCAGCACAACTGGCAATGAGGAGATGACTGTGCGTGCGGCCGGTAGCCCTGCACAACGCCCCGGAGCCGCCAGCGGCTTCCTAACGCCCTCTGCCAGGCTCAGTCTCCCAGGGAGGGAGCCCGGCCTGCTGGCAGTCTATGGCACGGCTGAGCACTGCTGTCTACTGCGGCGGTCAGACATGGCCACAGATCCCCACCCCAAACTGTGGCTGCTGTCAAAGTCAGACTGCCCGCAAAGACGACTGCCAGCAGGCCCCAGCTGTGGTACGAGTGCCGTCGAGGTAGCACGTATGGAGGAAGCTGGCAATACTCGCCTGCAGAAGTCCCAGCACCTGGCCAAGGTGAGCTGATAACCATGAACACCAGGGCTTGACCTCCTTTCCCTGGGTAGGGAAAGGGGACGCGGGTGAGGTTCCAGGAACAAGAGGAGGGACCCAGGGGGAGGCTGGCTGCTGTGCCTACCATGTTGCTGGTTGGGACTGGGGTGCCGAACTTGGCAAGCTGGCCAGGACCCACGGCAGAGGTGGTTCTAGGGGGTGCAGCATGGCGCTCCGGGTGGCCAAGGCTGCCACATTCCTTGCTGCTGTCGCAAATGATCCCCCAACTACACGGTATATCAGGAGCCCCGCCCCTGGCCTGGTACAGCAAAACGAATTCTCACTAAAAGCAGGGGCCCTGAAAACTTGGTAGCAGCTCCTTCCGCGTGCTCAGAGGAGGCTGAAAAACCATGAGACGCTTGCAGGACCCCTGCTCATATGGCTTGGGCTGCACCGAGCAGTGCAGCGTATCCACATGCCTCCGTAAGGCTGCTACGCTCTTGAGGCCTGGGACACATCAGCTCATGCTGTGCTGGTGGGGGTAAGCCCCGACCACCCAGGGGGTTGGCTGGGATAACCTAGAACAGGAGGTTGCAGCACATGGGTCAGGGAAGAGGCCGCCTCCATCCCAGGTGTTCTCTGTTACTATCTGTCCAACCAGAACATCCAACCACCAGTGTGAAACGAAAGAGGCAAGTAACTAAACAAGATAGAAATGCTAAGATTTTCTAGAAAAATCTGCCCATGGGGAGGGGGAGAAGGGTGCCAGTTGGCTCTCACAGGTCTTTTGAACCGGCTCCGAGCTGTTTGTTATAGCACTTAAGATGCCTGCTCTGGCCATTTGGCCAAAGACCCCAAAATTCACAATTTATACAAAAAACAGCAAACCAAAAAAACACCCAAGGTAGTGAAGCCCTTTTTTATTAGAGACATCCTAGGGGAGACTCCGGACTTGTCACCACAGCGACAGCACTCCCAAAGGAACTGAACTACCGACGCGGGAGATGAAGACAAACAAGGGAAGAGACTCCCAGGAAGAGACCACCGCCACTAGCCTCGGGGTCCAACAGGGACCCTCTCCTCACTTGGGTTTCTACGGCTTGGCTCCAGGCCCATCCATCCATCACAGTTACTACAGCTCGGGTTCACTGGGAGCAGACAAGCCTGGATGAAGCTCCTCTCCTCCTATGGAAAACTGGGACGGATCACTGGGCATGACGAGCTGAACATCCTGCTTCCACAGACAATCCCCCACCCCCACCACCCCTCACCACTTCCAACCTAGAAGGTGCCCTCGGGGCCAGAATCTAAGGAGTTCTTCTTTTTTTTTTCTTTAAAGATCTATTTATTTATTTTTGAGAGACAGAGAGAGTACACGTAGAGGGAGGGGCAAAGGGAGAGAAAGAAGGGAAGCAGACGCCCCGCTGAGCAGGGAGCCCAACTCACTGGATCCCATGACCCTGAGATCATGATCTGAGCCAAAACCAAGAGTTGGAGGCTTAATCGACTGAGCCACCCAGGTGGCCCTAAGGAGTTCTTCTTAAAGCTCCCCCCGCCCCCCAGTTATAAGGCCATACTGTTACAACTCACTACAGTGTCAGATACAGCATAATAGGCATTAAACCACATCAGTGCTGTAACTAAACATGAACAAGATATTTTTCCTGAAGGCCAAATCTTGTTTGCCAGTGTAATGAGGGCAAACAGCCCCTCTGCCCCTTCACCTAGGAACCCAACAGAGGCTCCTAGGAGACATAAGGGCTTCCAGGCCCCTTATCAGTCTCGACTCGACTCCCTCCCTCGACTCAGCTCCCTCCCACATACGATGACCAACAGGCCCCTCTGTATGGGCAGCTCTGGAGATCAGGGGTCTCTGCTCCGAGACAGCTCAAATACAAGTCAGAGCCTTTGCTCAGGTGCTGTGGGCTCTTTGAAAGACTGCCAGCCCACTGTGAGAGCCAATGCCATCACCACTTAGAATGTCCCAGCCCTGGCAGCAGGATCTGGGGTCCCATACTCTGACCTCCAAGAGTGGAAGCTGCTAAGGCCACTGCTCTAGGGACCCAGCAGTTCCCCAGAGTCTCTCTCTCCCCGGGGGACAATGACCCATAGAGTTCTCTAATTATTCACTAGGACACACATAACAGACAGTCCTCCCATTCAAGCCTTCCAACAGTCATCCTATTTTTATACAATAGGCAGAAATCAGAGCTCATATGGGGGTCACTATAATCGCTAGGCATGTTACCAGGCTCAGGAAAAGGCTGCTTCCCGAGATAGAGGCCTACCAAGCTGATTTACTGGCCCCATCCCCACTGGACCGGCAGAAGGGCCCATGCCTCCCTGTGGCTTGCCGGGCTTCTCTCTACACGCTCAAATGCTCTCAGGCCGGACACTTTGCAGCACACGATGAGACAGTTGGCAGGAGCCCCCCAGTGCCCTGTATAATCTTCCACCTGCCCAAGTACCCACAGCACACGGATGAGGATGATCTCTGACGCATCCCCAGGGCCCAGCCATCCAGCAGGAACCTCCAACTTATCTTGGCTTCCCTGATGAAGCAGCTCGTGTCCACCGCAGGGGCAGTGCATCAGGGCCATCACACATACGTGGCTCTCTGTACATGCACTTCTTCACTCGACCTCCAATGCATCTGCCTCCGTGCCAGCCCCCAAGAGTCCTGTCTAGTCATGGCAGTGTACTTTCATCTCCCTGGGGCTCCCCTTACAAATTACTGAACACAACACCCCGCATCCATCTCTCTGCCCCCTCACATCAAAACCAGGCAGAACCCAGCCGCATTATACGGAGCCGAGATCTGCTGCTCTCCCTCACTGGAACTGGGCTAGGGACCCCTGCATGGAGCACACAACAATTTATGAAAACAAATAACAACATGTCAACCGCCCTGCTGAACACAGGAGGCTGTGACAGCAAAGATCAGCCCTCACACAACAACAGGATTCTCCAGCACAGACAGTTCTGGATAACCATTCCGTTTTAGATGACCCACTGGCCAGGGAAGGGGCTGTGTGTGCTGGCAAGGCCCCTACCTGCTGCGTGTATATTAAATAATTTTGGAAAGCTTCAGACAAATTTACAAATGACGGCCCAACAGGTACAAAGTATTCCATAATCTCACCCAAGTGTTTCATCAAATACTTTAACCTTATCCAGGGGTGTTGGTTTATTTTCTTGGCTGGACCTCAACAAATGGGGAGGACGGTTATGGACAGCATTTCAAATTGTTTGTCTATTGGGACTGTTGACCGGCATTTTTGCTTTGCTCAAGTGTTTTATGAACTGAGTGACCAAAACACTGCCAATGGTTAATCTCTACTGTCCAGATAGTGCCTATGATTTAGATTAATACCTGGGCATCACCAGGTCAACTGTGATGAAAAAAACAACTACTGTTCTTCTGAAAAAACAACTCTGTTTTTCTGAATTGTTGCCTAGGCATTTCAAAGAACGATAACCCTAGTCATACCCAGAAACTGGACACCTAGATAAGGACTTGAGTTTAGGCTTTCCACCAAAATTTCTGCTTTGCTTTTGCCAGGGCACCTTTTAAAATTACCACTTAGAATGATGCCCACAAAAAATTTAAGTGACCTCTGCCCCAAGCACCCTGAAAGTGACAGGTGCTGGCTCCCTGCTCTGTCTCCTGCTCACTCCACCTGAAACAGAGGACTGCCCTTCCCCCAGCTCACTGTGCCCCCTTGCTTCTGGGATCTGTAAGTAATTAAATCTTGTGACTCTGCTTCCTTTGTGGGGTTATACTGAAACTGTAAGTTCAGTCAAAAGGACCCCATGGGTTTGGGTTTCACTTCTCCAAAGTGGGAGCATAGATGCTGAGGGAGCTACCTGCCAATCCCAGGTAGGTGGCTTGTGCCCCTCACTCAGGAGGTCATAAATCTGCATATTCTTAATACACCAGCTCTAGCATCTCAACACATGATATTAAGGAAAAGATCCCAATGCACAGGAAGTGAAGGGAAAGGGGCATATTATAGAGAATGGCCAGGAAGAGGCACTGTGCAGATGAACTACTCGTGATGTGGTTTCCAAGCAAACCTCAGGAGAAAAAAACTCTCAAAGTGAGCCTGTGGTCAGGGAGGACCACAAGTCCTCTCTGATCACTACACCCACTGAAGCTACTTTCACATCCTTTATATACTGGATGTCCCCTTCAGGTGGCACTCAAAGAAGCACTCCAGTGCACTGAAACCAGGAGAGGACACATCTCTCTTTACTTGTAGAGAAGTAAGCAATCAGCCAGGCTAGCCCCCTTTATTTCATTTGTTGAGATTTCAAGGCAACTGGAGAGGAAGGACCCACTCAGCTCCACAGAGAACCCCCAATCTTCATGCCACATCTGTGCTAATCTGAGCTCTTCCAATGAGAACGTGTGCTCATTCCCCAATTAGAAATTAAAAGGTCAAAAACTAAATATATTTGCAGAAATCAATGTATCTAGTAGTTTCATCAGCACATAAATAACATAATTTATCAAATCTTGATTTTCACCATTCTGAAGGTGGAACTGGGGTTAGATAGGAAAGAGCCGGGCCTCAGCTGGGATCAAGTGGAAGAATGAAATCAAGTGTAAGCTACCCATTAGTCCTGCCAACTAAGTCTGCAGGCCAAACTATTTATTTTATGTGTGAGAAAAACATGGTTGCATCATTGGTTATATATGACATTTACTATAACTTCTTAATGCTGAATTAGCAAGACATGCAATAATGCCACACAGTTTGGAAACCTAAATGGGTCTGGGGTCCATTAGGTATGTGCAGGCCCAAACCATAGGCTCACGGTAGTGTGCACCGTATGGTATCGTATGACATGACTTAGGATACTACTTTTTCTATTAAAATGTAATTCTTGGATGCCTGGGTGGCTCAGTTGATTAAGTGACTGCCTTCAGCTCAGGTCATGACCCTGGAGTCCCAGGATCAAGTCCTGCGTCGGGCTCCTTGCTCTGAGGGGAGTCTGCTTCTCCCTCTGACCCTCCCTGCTCTCATGCTCTCTCTCTCTCTCAAAAAAAAAAAAAAAAAAAAAAAAATTAAAATATAATTCTTAAAAGAATAGTCAATACATATGAATTACCTACATTTACTTTTTTTTTCATTTCAAGTAAATTTTAAGGCATATATTATCTCTAGCTAGGGAGTTGTTTTCCCTATAAATCAACATCTTTCCATGACTCCTTCACTCGATGTAGGGCCTATTATCTATTTCTTGGTATCTAAAGCCTAATTCTGGATATGCTGGCTTTTTATCACCACTTCACCCTCAGGGCGCCAAATGCACACAGCCCAATGATCTGATGACAGTGTTGAGAAAGACCTGAATTTCCTGAAGAAATATTCCATCGGGTGAATTCCACCCCAAAGTCAAAATATGATTTTTATGGTAAGAGAGTCCATTGTCTCCTCTACCCTCTGGAAGGCTGCCTGAACACAGCTCAAGGCCATTCGGCTACATCAGTCATCTTGTCCCCCGTCACCTACTGCCCCCTTTGGAACCAACACCAGAAACTGCCAATTCCCAATGGGGAATTACTTAGGCTTCTCAACCTCTTGAAATTTTTTTAAAAAGATTTTATCTATTTGAGAGAGAGAGAACAAGCAATGGAGAGGGGCAGAGGGGGGAAGAGAGAGAGAGAGAAGCAGACTACCCACCAAGCAGGAAGGCTGATGTGGGGCTTGAACTTGGGACTCATAGATCATGACCTGAACTGAAGGCAAATGCTTAACCGACTGAGCCACCCAGGCGCCCAAAACTCTGAAATTTTATGTCCGTTTACACAAGTAATTTCTTACTCAACTACTCCTGAAGTCACCAAATCTAAGAATTCTTCTTTTTTTAAAAAAAGATTTTACTTATTTATTTATTTGAAAAGCATGCAAGCAGGGAGAGGTGCAGAGCAAGAGGGAGAGAGAGAATCTCAAGCAGACTCCTCACTGAACATGGAGTCTGATGCAGGGCTTGATCTCACGACCCTGAGATCATGACCTGAAACCAAGTGTTGGACACTTAACACCGCTCATGAACCCCCCAAATCTAAGTATTCTAAACACAGAGTGGTTTTTAGTCCCACATGACCAATGCCTGGACACTAGATGGATGAATGAGCAAACGAATGAATGAATGGGTAGGAAGGGTAAAGCTAGCCATGTCCAAATTCTGTCTCACCTCTCTTTTTTCTGCTTCCTTTCAACCAGTGTCTCTACCCACTGGCTCCATCAAGTGCTAAAATATGCCTGTAAGACATTCGTGCAAAAGGTGCCCCCCAAGTAGATGATCCAAAATTACAGCTCCCAGCCAGCCCAAGTTCTCATCCCCTGATCCTGCCCACAACACACAGTTCTTAACACCTGATTTCCTCCCTTGCTTACGGTTTTCTCCTGCTTTACTCTGAATAACTAACTGAAACCTGCTTTTTGTCCCCACCTTGGCCTTCTAACCACCCCATAGGCCCTTGTTTCAGCCCAGAAGTTCTCACAGCCTTTATCACATTCTTCCAAATGATTTTCCTAGTCCTTGACTGTTAAGAAGATGCCAACCTCCTCTAGCGTCACAGTCCACAACTATTACTTATTTCCTCAACTCTGACACACGCACTCATTTATGTTTTAGTATCCTGACATAAGGATATACCCCATAATGTGTGCATTTAATGCACTGCTTCTTCCTTGTTCCAAAAGAGCCATTATAAAATTAATGGTGTGCCTTGTCAGGAAAATATGATATATCAAAAAAAAAAAAAAAAAGAAAGAAAGAAAGAAAAGAAAATACAGTATGTCATATATTCCTCCTGTGATTTCAAATGTGTTTTCTGGGACCATTTCACTGCCAAGAAATTTCCATGTGCAGCACCTCAGTGTTTTTTCTAGAATATCTCCCCACTCCTCATCTTAAATGAACAAGTATTCTTCCCTTCAAACTGTGCTAAGTGCTCACTTTCCTAGGTCTACCATCTTGGAGTCAGGGATAAAAGAACATATTCCACAGACTTATAGCTACAATTTACAAAAAATGTTTACTTTGTTCTTTCATAAATTCACCCCCTTTCACGTTTATGATTGTTAATCATATTACCTTTTAATATCCAGCCTTGTTTACAGAGAGGGAGGTGCTCTCCTCTCCCTGTCCATCAACCCAGATCTGTATTCACCCCCTAAGCATCACAGTCACCTAGAGTGACGGGCAGCGTCAGAGCTGAAAGCCAGTCAGCTCTAGCTTCATTTTTTTTTTTTTAAGATTTCATTTATTTACTTGAGAGAGGAGAGAGAGAGTGAGAGAGCATGAGAGGGGAGAGGGTCAGAGGGAGAAGCAGATTCCCTGCCGATCAGCTCTGGCTTCAAATTCTCTCTGCTACATCCTCATTTTCCCCATCTAGCTGGCTTCTAATAAGCTCACTAAATTTGGTGGTATGGCTAAGAATCAGCAGGCATGGCTGTTTAGAATGAGGGTTACTGGCCCCATTCTCAAAGCTCCTATGTCAGTAGACACCCCCGCCACCAAGTCCTGCCTTCCAGAAGAAGCTAGAACCCACTCGCCCATCCTCCCTAGCAGACAGGAGCAGTCATGTGACCACCCACACCAGCAGGAAGCAGAAGACAACACCACAAGGACATGGGCACTTTACAAAACTACCTTCTGGTAAATGCAGCAGAAGAAGCCTCCAGTTTTGGGGGGACACTCTGGTCTCCAGACCTGAGCACCGTGGGGGAAACTGGGACCTCTGCTGAGTGAAAGCGAGAGATGCTTCCGCAGGAATCTACGTCTCATCACAGCTATTCAGCCTCTAACCCTAACTCTATGCCACCCAGGTTTTCTGAGGACTGCCTGGTATCTCTCCACAGATTCCCTTTCTCCTCAAACCAAGCCAAACTCTATTCTGGGGTTTGCAGCCAGGAAACCTGACCTTCTCTAGGGATCAGGGGTTTGACTTAGAGGCTTACATTTTTAACCAGCATCCCAAGCTGATTCTAGTGCACATGATCCCTGGACCACATTCAGAGAAACACAGCTCTATGAGCTCTACCCCAACACAGCCCTTTGTAAGGGGCTGAATGTTTGTGCCTCTAAAATTCCTATGTCAAAATCCTAATCCTCAACATGATGGCATTAAGAAGGCAATTAAGTCATGAAGACAAAGCCTTCATAAATAGGGTCAGGAGTCTTATAAAAGAGATCCCAGAGACGTCCCTCGTCCTTTCCACTATGTGGGGACACAGTAAGATGACCATCTGTGAACCAAGAATCAGGTCCTCACCAGACACTGAACCTGCTATAGCACTTTAATCTTAACACTTTCGGGCTCCAAGGCTGTGAAATAAATACTTATTGTTTAAGCCATCCAGTCTATGTTTTTTTGTTTAAGCAGCCCAAATGGACTAAGCCACACCTATTCACTCACAAATACTCTTACTTGCCCCCCCTTCCTGACCTGACACACCTGATCAATAATTGTCCATGCTTGAATCCTCTACCCAATAAACACCACTAAAGAAAATCACATAAGCACACTAATCTCATCCTTAGTGATAGTACCTAATACACTGCCTTGAACACAGTAAGCTTTCAACAAAAACAAGCGTCACAGTATTTGTGCATTTTGACTCCCCAGGGAAGTTGAGGGGCTCTTTTGGCTAACTGGTTAGTCGCCTTTACTTGTGGTTAGCTGGCTCCACTTTTCATTCCCTACAACAACTTTTTAAATATCTACTTCTCCCTTTCATGCTGCTCAGTCCTAGATCAACCTCTTCTATGTATGTGGCCTCCCACTTTATTAGGAACACAGAAGCAACTGGCCTGAACCCACTTAACTTTCTCCACCTCATCTCCAAATGACCTGTCCTCTTGCCTCAGGGGAGAGGTGGTCCTACTTTCCAAGGCTAATTCCTGGACCTGAGCATATTTCTGTTTCCTGTACATTTCTCCAGAGTCTGGCTCTGTGGATTCCTCCCTTCCGCTCCCTTCTACTTCCCATCTCATGTCTTTCTGTAATGCCTAAAACTCATTCATGTCCACATCTTCCCAAAGAGTTCTTTCCTTGCCCCCACCTCCTCCTGATACCTTGCCTTCTTCTCTTTCCCTTTCTCGCCAAACTTTTTTTTTTTAAACCGACTAGTTTTTACACACCTCTGCATCACTTCTCCAGACAGGATATGTGGCCTCTTGCCCGACCCCTCTACTGAGACTGCACTTACAGTGGTCCCCACTTTCTTCTTGCTCAACTCTATGGATCCCCACAGGTCTTCCTTCCACCTGCTCTGAGGTACGTCACAAGACAGAACACTCTCTCCTTGAAACTCTCTTCTCGTTAGCCTCTGGGACACTGCTCTGTGACCAACTGTTTCCCTTCATCTGTAGATGCCCCCTTACCCCTACAAGTGCTGGTGTTCTCCAGAGACCCACTCTTAGCATCGGTCTCACTTCCTCTATTTCCAGCCTGGATCTCTCTGATGAAATTCAGACTCCAGATCAACTCTTCTGAACTTTAAACAGAATGGGCCCAACACTAACTTCCTCATTAACTTCCTCAGAAACATCAAATATGTGTTGTTTATCCTATATTACTTGTTTCCGTGACCAGTCAACAGGTCAGAAACTGCTCATGAACCCTGATCCCTTAGTTGGTCACTACATCCAGCCAATGGTGCCCCTGGAGTTCTCTCTGGTGCCCTATCCTCTCTCCAATGCCATGGTTTCAGCACAAGCTCTTGTCATTCCTCTTGGCCCCCTCAGAAAGCTTTCAGATCCTAGTGTTTCCCCATTTTCATCCATTTTTCAACTTCTCATCAGAACAATCTTTCTGAATACCATCTTAGTCATATTATTCATCTGCTTAAAGCAATGGTTTTTGTTTGTGTTTTATCCTTTTTTGCCCCAATCCTTTGAAAACTGTGCACGCTCACCCTCCAGATATGCACAGAGGCCATAACTCAAACCTTGGCATATAGGCTCAGGGGCTCTGCTCCATCTGAGGCCTATCTCATGGATGCCCAGGGATTCATGGAACCCATATGGCCCTTAGGCCCCTCACCTCCCTGTCCAGCCTCACTTCCCACATGCCCCACCACACACCTACCCTGATCACAGCAGACCACCCTCTGTTTTTAAAACACAGAACCCTTGGTGCTCTGACCCTGTTACCTCAGCTGCCTACTGAACAATCTTGCAAGACCCAATTACAACATCCCCTCTCACTGACGTCTCCCTCCTTCTAGAATGAACCACTGAATCCTTCCATCACACAATAAACCATTCATAGCAATGAGCACACCGCCTTTCTCCGAGCATGTTACCTGCTCTAGCTGGTTGGACACGGGATCATATTCAGCTTTGTTTCTCCTCTGCCTGTCCCTGTGAACAGCCCATGTGGTTTACTCTAAAACGGCTCCCATCTCTTTTTTTACAAAAACACATGCATGATAGTTTGTCACACTAAGCAGTCTTTGAGCTTCTTTTAAGTGTATTTATTTACCTTCTCCTTCTTTGCTGATTTTCAATTGAATTATTTAAATTCATCTCAAAAATTATTGCATCTCAAAACTATTGCAACTATCAGGTTTAAACCCTAAAGGGAACTATTCCAAAAACAGTAAGGTCAAAATACATGAAAGTTGCTACAAATGCATTCTATTTGAATTAAGGATTAAAAGACAGGAAAACTCCAGATAAGTCTACCTTCACACTGCAAAGTATACAAATGACATTTTCTAGCTCTCCTTTACTCAGAAAAATCAAAACATTCACATTGAGCACTTACTATTTTTAACCTCTAGATAAAGTGAAATTTCTACTTTACTTTGTTAGCATGGAAGTCTCACATAAATTTTAAAAAGCTGAAAGTGGATTAAGCCCTCTGGAGAATCTATAAATACTAACACTGACAAAGAAGTCATTCATATTGTATAAGTAACACACATTAAAATAGATTTTAGAGTGTAACTGATTGAAGGTAAAATATTGCTGAAATCCATGAAATCAATTTTATCTGAATTCCAATTGGAAAAGTTCCAACTTTATCTTTATGGCAATCCAGTACTGCTAGTCCCATTGTTACACTAGAGAAAAATTAAAGAAAAAAAAAGTTATAGCCAGATAATCAAACACCAATTTTAAGCCTTCACTTTGCTTTTGGTGAATATAGGAAAATTAAGTATCATTCATACGTGGACAGTTTTCATTAAAGGAGATCTTCTTCCTACACAGACTTCCTTTATTATTTAGGGAGGTACTGTATTCAATTATTTTGTACAAGATTATAGTAAGATTTTACACTTAGGTATTTTAGTATGCTGTTCTCTATTATGGATGGGAAATAATCCTGTTAATTAAAAGTAAATTAGGGATGCACAGCTAAGTATAGAACCCCTTAACTCTATCCATTTCTCCTAGGTTTCTCATTCCCTTGATCATTATAAATTCTGGCTCCCTCAAAGCAGTGAGAAAGAAAGGGAATATCAAACTAATGTCTATCAAGCTTCAAGCACTGCACCTCTTTGTATCCTTGCAACACTGTGAAACTGATATTATAGTCCCATATTTTCCAGACAGGTAAAGCGAGGCTCTACTTTGCGGAGGTCACATGATTAAGTGAAGGGGTTCCACTGGATGGCCCATGCAAGGCCCTCTTGGAAGAAGTCTCATTACACTGGCTGTACCCACAGCCCCTTTCTAAGTAGTTTCTGGTATGTGGCCTATTTTCTACTTGGACATGGGGTTGGTGCTGGACCCAAAGCCAGCAGCCCACGAGGAGGCCTTCTGTGAAAAGGTGGCTGGCCAAAAGAGCGTGATCCTCTTCTGTGACGAACACAAGACTGATGGAAGCAGTGAACAGTAGCACCAGCACATTTGGAGAAAAGGCAGTGCCTAGCAGCCTTGACACAATCTCTCAAGCACTAGGACAGGAGCAATTACGAGTTATAGGCCTGGAGGAGGACAGGGCTAGTAGGAAGGCCTGGCAGGCAGATGCTTTTAAACAGAGTTTAATTAGTACCCATAAAGCAATAATTAAGAAAATGGCAACTATACCAAGAACAGAAAGATTTCCTAAAACTATAAATCCTTGAATATGCAAATTATGAAAATGAAATTATTGTAATCAATATTTCAACAGAACATTACTTAGTGGTTTCAGTACTGTACAGACAAAAACATTCATTTTTAGAAAACCAAGGCTACAATAACAAATGACAAATACACAGCCACAAAAAATCACAGCTTCCTCTTCTACTATAAGACAGCAAAGAGAGAGCAAGATTAGAAGCCACTGAGATTTTTTTTTTAAATACCCATGCCCCCTGTCAGGTTAATAAAATCACTTATGGGGTGAGACCAAGAATGATAAAAGTTCCCCAGGCTCAGTAGAGCCAGGATCTAGTCTAGATTAGTGGGTCTCAAAGTATGGCCCAAGAATGACTAGCATCTAGGAACTTGGTAGAAATGAAAATTCTCAGACTCTCCTTGAGATCTACAAAGTCTGAAAGTCTGACAGTGGAACACAACAATCTATATTTTGAAGGACCATCCAGCTGACTCTGATGTACCCCAAAATTTGAGAACCATGGCCTTAGATGATATTGAAAGGTGACTCTTTTTTATTACAGATGTATAATATCAACAATTTACCAACA
>PISX010000635.1:53225-255245 GCA_004024625.1 Mellivora capensis
CCCCCCCCCCCCCGCCTGCCTCTCTGCCTACTTGTGATCTCTGTCAAGTAAATAAATAAAATCTTAAAAAAAAAAAGAATACTCATGTAAAGACATAAAAAACACATTCAGATACCACTTTAGAACCCAAGGGTAAACAAGCAATTCAAAAGGATGTTCATTTAAGTTTTAGTTATATAAAAATCAACATACAAGCTTATATATAAAGAGTATGCTTAAAATTAGGGGCGCCTTGGTGGCTCAGCCAGTTAAGCAGCTGCCTTCTGTCCAGGTCATGATCCCAGGGTCCTAGGATTGAGTCATGCATCGGGCTCCCTGCTCAGCATGGAGTCTGCTTTTCCCTTTCCCTGTGCCTCCCCGACTTGTGCTTACTCTCTCTCTCTCTAGTTCTTTCTCTCTCAAATAAATTAAAAAATCTTTAAAAGAAAGAAAGCTAAATACAAAATGGTAAAACTGTTAGAAGGAAATAAGAGTATCTGCATGGCCTTCAAGTAATAAGGAAAGCTTTCTTAAGACCAAAAAGCAACAACTTTAAAAACATCATTGATACACTTGGAAACATTATAAACTTCTGTAAAAGTTCCCATAAACAAAATGGACTTTGAAAAGCTGTTACACCACATACAGCAGATAATAGGTCACTGTTGAAATATATGTAAAGAACTTCCATCAATTAATATGAAAATCTAGTTAATCAATATGCAATTGATAAAGTACATGACTGAGTCACCGGAGAGAAAAATGTAAAACCACTCATAAACACATCTAAAATTACTGAGGGGTGCCTGGGTGGCTCACTCTATTAAGTGTCTGACTCTTGATTTCAGCTCAGGTTATGATCTCAGGGTCATGACACTGAACCCCTGTGCACATCATCTCTGTGCTCAGTGGGGAATCTGCTGGAGATTCTCTTTCCCTCTGCCTTTGCCCCTCCCCCTGCTTGTGCTCTACTCACTCTCTCTCTCTCAAATAAATAAATCTTTTTTAAAAATGCTACTTGAACCTACTAGTAATAAGAAAAGTGAAAATTCAAACAATGAGATACCAGTTCTTATCTACCAGATGAGAAAAAATATTTTCATCAGATTAGCAAAAATTTTAAAGTCCATCCATATCAACATGGTACACTCATGCTCTGCTGCTGGGGATATAAACTGGTCCAGCTGCTTTGGTGCAAATTCAAGCCAGCTTATAGAGCAACTGCAGTTCTAAGTCTGAATCCCCAAACACATGCACACCACGTGCAGAGAACTCTGTACTACGCTGCTCCCTATGCTACTACTTTGTGATAGCAAAAGACCAGAAATAACCTAAATTTCCATCAGCAGAGAAAAAGATAACTGAAATGTGGTACATTTATTCAAAGATATACTATACAGTAGCTACGGAAAATAAATAGATCTATATGGATCAACATGGACAGTTCTTAAAAAAGCAAGCAAATTACAGAAAGAACTGTAACTTTAAGACCACTTACATAAATTTTTAAAACCTTTGCAACATTATAACTTTCTATCTAACCATCTATTTATGTAAAAAAAAGTTTTTTTTTAAATAACCTGTAGGAATACAAATCAAACTCACGATAGAGGTTATTTGTGGGTAAAGGATGAGCTTTTTCTACAGTTTTTCAATCACCCTCCCCTTCCAAAAAAAAACCTTCATCAAAAAAAGAAAAATCAAGAAACATGCTATGTAACATGAACATTAGCACCCACAGTGATGTTCTGAGCGTGGAGTGCTCAAACTACGTGGTTTTTATTATTTTATTATAACACAAGCAAGCAGTTAAGTCAAAATTAGATGACACTTACGCATATAAGGCAGTTTTTCTGGGCAGGGTAGATATGGTGAATATGTGAAGTTTTCCGGAAGATATGTTGTTGTTTGAACAAGATAATCACTTGAATTATTGCCTTCAGGATAATCTTGGAGAGAGAGGAAAAAAGTTACAACCGAAAAACTGCCTTTTTCTTTGCTCCTAGCATGAAATACGTCACTATCACTGCAAGAAGACTTGCAACATGCAACCTACAGAAGTACTTAAATGCAGTTATCTATAAAGAACCAAGGAAAAGCAAACACAGCTGCCATGGCTACCCTCCCATTCACCCTTCACTGCTACGAGAAAGGACCTCTCGGCGTGATTTCCCAGGGGAGCTCAGGGACAAGGCTAGAGAACAGCCTGGCCTCATCTGTACACACATACAGAGCAGGCTCATCTGTGGCCATATGAGCACACCTGCTCCCATCCCTCCCCCAGCTGAGCAAGATCAAAAGGGACTAGAAAAGTACACCAGGGGATCCCCTACAGCATCAATGGCCGAGGGTATCCTGGGAGACCTCAGAGCCACAGCACAATGCTTCTAGTAAGCACCGGGCTGAGGGGTGGGAGTCATGTTTTCTCACCACCCCACACTTAAGAAACTGAGATTGACCCACTCAACTTACTTCTGTAACACAGTCCATTTTAAATCTTTAAGTTCCCAACTCGTAGGCTGCCGCCCCTGGGGAGCCCTGGGCTGTGCATTACATTAGGTCCATTATCGCTCGCTACTGCAAGTTCAACAGCATGGAGGGCACTGGTTAGAGCACCACAGTCAAATGTGGAATTCAAATCCTTGCTCCAACATGCACAAGCTTTGTGGTACAGGGCCAGACAATGTAGTTTCTCTTCTCTGCCTACCGCATGTAGCCGTTTCCAGATTTCAATAAGAGAAATGCACAGACTGCTTACAACAACCCCTATCCAAAGACTGGAGCTCTGAGTGACTGGTTCAGAGCCGTGCATAGGACTTAGCCGAGGACATTCAGAATCTTGGAAATTTTGAACTTGGAGCCAAAGAGATCGTGTTTCGGCCCTTTCTGGAACAAGGTTCTGAGATGCAAATCTGAGAACCATGAATTGACAGTTTCCTCTATGTCAGAGGAAGCCAGTCTAGGAGGACCAGACCAACGTGTGGTGAGAGACAAGACATGGAAACAGCTGATTCAACCAGTGTCTGTCTCCTGGATCATAAACCATGTACCCATAGGAAATGAAGCTCTAGCAGGCACTTGAAAATGCAAAAAGGTCCTTTCAATCTCCAGGAATCTGCTCTGATGACAGAGTTATTCCTATCTGAACTGGTCTGCAGGCAGAGAGGTAAGAAAGAGGAGAACAGGCATATGACTTGAAAGAGAGGCCTGTCTGCCAGTGACCAGCAAGCAAAAGGCAAAAGGTAAAAATCACACACCTTACTAACCTGTAAAAGCTAAACCCTCTCCCTAGGGAAAAATGGTAGAATCCTGGCAATTGAATATGAAGTATATGAGAAGAGTCAAAGAACACTAAATACCACCCTGCACACCTTTTGCCTACCACAGTTATCCACCCATCATCAAAATGGACTTGACAGGGGTGCATCCTGGGCTCCAGGATGGCACTTCCAAGCGCAGGCACGCCTGCTGGAAGGAACCCTGCAGAGCCTCCTAAGTGGAAGGTGAGGGCTTCTGGTACGAACGAGGAGACAGAACCTGGAGGAGAAGGTCCAATTCCAAAGCACCACATGGAAATCCCAGTTATGAATTTGGCAGGGCATGGGGGAGGTTTTAAGATAAGTGTACTTATTGACAGGAAACCCCAAGATGATAAGTAGGCCTGAACGATGTACAACCGCTAAGGCCAATTCCCGGAAGCAGGGAAAGTGGGAAAGCCCCAGTGACAGAACCCCCCCAGGAGCTCTCTCCATTGCAGCCCTGGAAAGCACTTCACAGGAAAATGCTCCAAGCCAAAGGGGAGGGGCGTTCAGTGCACAGCAATTGTTTTGTAAGCCCAGGGACAGCAAGAGCATAGAGACCCCTCTAGTAACCCATACTCCCTGTGTCCCCCATACACATCTGAAACGTTTAAAGATACTGAACATAAAATAAGTTTAAGTCTACTGAAGTTCTGATTCTTTAAGATGCTTTTTAAAAATATATCTAGATACAGATCAAATTTCAAGTTATATTCAAAAAATTTTTCTGCATTTATGGGGACTCCTACTATACTAGGCAGCCACTATAGTCTATGCATTTGTGGGAGCTAAAAACAGAAGATAAATAAGGTTGTCCCTGGCCTTTATGTGTTCCAAAGATTGATTTTCTTATAATCCTGAGAATAAATATTAACATTCTCAAAATTCTTAAATATTTCTTAATGTTATGTAGTTAACTTTAGATAAGAGTATTTTCTTATTTTTTACAACTTGTTCTTTCTCGTGATTAATGTTTGGGCCCCTTCTCTTAGTCACATGCTATGATTCTATAAATCTACATCCAACTCACAGAAATCGTAAGCTCCCTAGACATTCTGCAAAACAAACTGTTAACGGAAGCTCCCCCTGGGGAGTCTGGTGGCAGCAGAAGGCCTAGAGGACTGTTTCACTTTTTATTTTAGTGCTAGAATGACTGAGTCTTTCACAAAAAAACCCATGTATCGCTTTGATCAGTTTTTAAAGGACTAGATTAAAAATAAAAAACTCAAAGACACATGGAATAGCAGTATAATCACTTCCTTTAAATACAAAGTTTTGGAGCTAAATGTGTTATTCTTGCCTAAATCATTACAAATGATCATAAGGATCAACTCACTGCCAGACTTACAGAAAAGTCTCTGCACTCCTTGGGTACTGTGTCCCAATGTATGTCATTGGGTGTTTATGTCATCCCAATGTATTATGTATAAGTCTACCTACACACCCCCTGCCACTAGTCTGAATACTTTTTTTTTAATCAAACTGCCTTTGATTTCCAGTATCAAACAAAGTATCTACAACATGGTAAAAACTTACTGTAAGTGAACTCTTCACAACTGATCATTCAGCCAATAATAATTTAAGCTTTTGGAGACTATACTGTAATAAACCCACAAAATCATTATTCCCAGAAAAGTGCTTGGGTCCATTAAATATAACCACTGCTTTCGAAATCAGGAGCATTACGCATGATAGATGCATTTGAGGTGGATCTACCACAACTGCTTTAAAATGTAGACATTATTTCATCTAATGAATGGATGGGTGAAAATACAACGAGTTCTGGGCCCCCAGCCTTCTTCCTCTTTTCTAGAGCCACACCTGAAGAGAAGAGAGACACAGAATGAAAACTGCTGGACAGGTCCCCTCCTCAGCTCTCACTGGAACTTACCACTTATAGGAAAAGGAGAAGAGCACCAAACTGGACTCTCAAGGGCTTTGTTCTTCCTACAAAGGGCAGCTTAAAGCAGGGACAGAAACTCAGTGAGAATTTTAGTCTGTTTACCCCTGGCTTGCTCTGTTAGCCCGGCAGTGTCTAAGGGTTCAGACCACACAGCCATCAAACAGGAAGTGTGCTCGGCTATTTCTAACAAATCTACCAGTTCTAACATTGCATGACCCTTATCATCTGCTTTGGTAATTATTCACTGATTATATCTTGTTTCCTTAATTTGACTAACTCCATAGCTACAAAGCAAAGCATCATTTGATGATGACAGTATGTGATATCTTTCAAAAATATTATATGTAGTACTTATTTACATTTGGTATTTCAGAGAGTCAAGTACAAGTTTAAAAACCCCTTTTTGAAATCAAATATACTTAGAAATATTGCAACCTATTTGCCATCAAGTGTTAAATTTTAAATGCGCTAGCACATGTTAATCAATTCTCCCCCAGACTTCAATTAGCTCTCAATACGCCTTACTGGCCATTATCTCCTTACTAGCGATTATATCTACATAAGTTTGTGCAGAAATAAACAACTTCATTATAAGTAACTATGTATGTTTCCATCTCTCTCAAAAGAGATCCTCATACAAAGAGAGGATGTTCTTCTTAGTGCTGTGTTTCCAAGTATCGAGGTAAGAATACTGACAACATGAACTGTTCAATATACATGAACACAGCAGAGTCTCATGGTTGCCTCCTCAAATTCCATTTTCCCTTTCTCATTAAGTAGCAGAACCCCAATTTCATTCAAAGCACCAGTGTGCCCAGCTCAAAGACCGCAATTTACAGTCCCTACAACAAAGTTCTGGCCAATGAGATGGAAGCAGAAATACCATGTGAAACTTCTGGAAAGTCTCCTTAAAAGGGTCCCTCTGCTCTTCTTCCTTCTTCCTTTCCTTCTTCCTTCTAACCCAAGCACAAATAGAAAGACTGGAGCCCCACAACAACCTTTGAAGACTATAAAACTCCCTGACAGAGCAGAAGACGGAGGTGTGTGGAGACTTTCTCCACCACAGCCCCAGACATCCAACTTCCAGTCTCTTTTACATAAGAACATGGAGTCTCATGGATTTAAGGAGCTGCAGCCAGGTCCCTCTTATAGCCAAACCCAATTTCTAGCTGATACAATGACAGAACAGTTTACCAAGAGTAAATGAACCATGAGAAAAATTTTCAAAGATTCATAAAAGTAAGCCAAATCTAATCAAAGTAGGCAGTGGTTATTTGGTCAGTATTGAAACTGAGTTGGTAAGGGGAAAAGAGGATTTCCCTTTTTCTTGTCTTCCACTTGTGGGGTAGGGGGTTGGGGGGAAAGAATTTGTCTTAACCCAGTAATCAATTCTCTTAATCAAGCTCAACTGAGTTCCCACATAAAACTTATTCATGCCCCGGGAAAGGAACTCAATTATGCACCAATGTCCAGCACTCCCTTATACGAACACAGTAATCTAAGGATGCTGAGTACTTCTGCCCAGTTGAGTGACGTTTTAATGAACACTTGACAATCAGCTTAATCAACCAGGACAAGACCTGAAGAATCTTTTATAATGTTTAAAATGCTCCTAACATTGACCTACTATTCAGAAGACCAAATAAAGCAGAAGATCAGTTAATGAGATTTTTACGATACTATTAAAATATCAGGTACAATGACAGTCTCTTTAAAAGAAACTTCCTTTAACTTAAAAGGGAAAAACAAGAGTGTTTTGATCTGTGGAATCATAAAACAAATCAGACAAATGACTAGACTGAAATTTGCAAAAGCACGTGTGAAACTAAGAATCAATCTGATACAGTCTTGAATTTTTAGAAAGGTAAAACTATTACCCACCGTAACATATATTTTAAGAAAGAACATCTATGGTTGGCAGATAGTATGTGTGTGTGTGTGTGTGTGTGTGTGTGTGTGTGTGTCATTTACGGTGGCACAATGGAGAACTGTTGACAGGAATGAATCTTAAGTTTTAACTGTTTAAAATGAGAATATAAAGGATGCAACAAGTGATAACCAGTTACTGAAATCTTTAACATCTAATAACACTTCAGAAGACACTGCAGAAACATTGCCCCATGGGAGGCTGAGCATTCTTCCATGATAGTTCAATGTATGTGCATCAATTCTGCCTTCGTTCAATCACTAATATTGGCCCATTACTTGGTTTTAACCTCATGTGATTCTGATGGATATTCTACTTCCAGATAATATTTTTAAAGGAAAAGAGCAACTACAGATTTCTGCTTTTATATAATTTCTCCTTAAGCCCCCTAAAAAAGCCATAAAATTATTAAGAATCTTCTATAATTAAGAACATAAGTATTTACTAAACAGAGTCAGAAAAACATTTTAGGAGTCAGAATGGGCATAAAGAGAGATGGCAAAATGACTAATACGGATAAATTATTCTTTCTGCAGTTGATTTTGCCTATGATAGGTGAACTGAAAAAGCACACACTGCTTTTTGTATTTTATGTTTGCAAGAATTAAGTTTAATAAAAAAGAATTAACTCCCGTATCTTTGTACAAAACCCCCATCACCTCTGTGAGAACATCTTTATAGATCCTAAAACATGGACAGTCTGACCCAAGCAGTGAATGAATCTCCCAGTACACATGGTAGGAGATACCTTCATCTTTAACAAGAGTCTCAGAGCTTGAGAGATCTGGTTTACTTCTTTCAACTACAAAGGTAAGAAGTAGAAACAAAGCATGATGAAGAAGAAAGCAATCTTACCTGTACCATTGAGGGTAGTGTTCTTATTTGTGTACAGCCTGATCATATGTCCTATTGTTTTCACATTTTCTCTCAACATTATTCCTCGAGCTTGTACCATAAAGAGATATGTGTTGGCTATAAAAAGGAAAGAGAGAAAATATCATGACTCAGTAAGCTTTTTTTTTTCTAATTTAATAAAATAATATTCAGACTGGGGAACAGCCCAGTAAACCCAAACTGACTCAGTTAGCATGTCCAAAGGGAAAACAGAAATATAAAATGACTATTTCTTATTATCAAAAACTTATAAAAACAGGGGTGCCTGCTGAGCCCAATCAGAAAAGCATGCAACTCTTGATCTTGGGGTTGTAAGTTTGAACCCCACATGGGGTATTAGAGATTTCCTAAAAAAAAATAAAATCTAAAAAAAAAAAAACAAACTTATAAAACAGGTTTTAAAACAATAAAAATGAAAAATTCAAGTAGTGATATCCCATCAAATAGAATGAGACTAAATGAATATCATAATGAATTCCTTTATCCATAAATGATTTTCTACCATAAAGTATACTTATACATTTCAAAAAGGCATTTTATTACAAACATACAATCATATAGTATACTTTCTCTAATTCTACATTAACTTCCTCAAACCCAAAACTCCACAGGAGCAAGTATTCCTTAACTAATAGTAAATATATCATAAATCACCATAACAGCTAGTATGAATATGAATCTTGTAATGGATCTCCTAAATTCTCACTGTGTTTGGGGAAAGAGAGTTAGTGGGCAGAATGACCTAGAGTCAATACCTATTTTAGTAATTTCTTTCTACTGAGTTAATTACTTAGAACTTTTACATTCCCTTTCAATCACAAATCTACCTACCAGGATGGTAAGAGCAGACAAAATCAAAATCAACGTGCATTTTCAAGTTGGTGCATTTAATTCTTTGTGTTAAGTGCTTCAAAACTAGGACCCTAATTTTTTGCTTTGGGAGAAACTGGTCAATTGACAAAGATGACAAAAATCTCTGCCTTCTGAGATGCCAGGACTCCTCAGAGAAGCACAGGGGTAATCAAAAGATCCTTTCTTTCTCGGTCCTGATTCTGCAAGCACAATGCACAACTCCAGACAACTCACTGAATCTCAGTTTCCTCACCTAAAACAGTCGGTGTATTGCAGTAGATGTTCTCTAAAGCCCTTTCTACTCTCCATTCTCCAAGCATACAGCCGAAAAATCATATACTCCATTCATTCAAGAGGAAGAGGATCATTTTCATGGCAAAACCAAAAAACTGCAAGTCTCAGTTAATGACTCTTCCAATTTTAAAATAAGTCACCCCTGAACACTGTAATGACACTCTCAAAAAATGAATGCCAAAATAAAAAATGTTAAATGCCAACTCATTTTCTACGCCCTGCTCTACTTCCCTGAGTTGCTACAGAGAGATGAGCAAAATGTGATGTTTACTAACACTTTTAAAGATTTTATTTCTTTATTTGAGAGAGAGTATATGAGAGAGAAAGCACACATGTGTGTGAGTTGGGAGAGGGGCAGAGGGAGAGGGAGGAGTAGACTCCACGCTGGGCAGAAAGCTTGATGAGGGGCTCCATCCCTAGGACCCCAAGATCATAACCTGAGCTGAAGGCAGAAGCTTAACTGCTTAACCCCTTAACTGACTGAGCCTCTCAGGTACCCCCTCCTTTCCCATTTTTTTTAAAGATTTTATTTATTTATTTGACAGAGAGAGACACCAGGAGAGAAGGAACACAAGCAGGGGGAGAGAGAGAGAGAAGCAAGCTTCTCGCTGAGTAGAGATCCTGATGTGGGGCTTGATCCCAGGACCCTGGGATCATGACCTGAGCTGAAGGCAGACGGTTAATAATGACTGAGCCACCCAGATGTCCCTCCTTTCCCATTTTTTAATGTAAATTTTAACATGCTCAAAGTACAAAAGGCAGAATAAATAAAATAGAGAAGCAGAGTACAATAATACTTCTCCTTTTACCTTCAATCCATAACAGAGAAAACAACAGAAATCCAACTTCACATAAGTTTACCTCAATCATTTTTAAGAGCATGTCTACATCCTCTCTAGAAAGCAACCCTATAATTAGATATAACTTGTTTAGGCCTGAATTTTATTACACCCCTTGGGTTACAAAAAAGTTTTTATTGAAGTTTTACTCTTGAGTGAACTCTAAAAGAAAGACGAGACGAAGTGAAAAATGAAAACAAAAAGAAGAGCCAACCAAAAATGCAGGGAAAAATTCAATAAAAGCCAACTAACAGTAGCAAAAGCCGAGATCTAAAATTCAAGTGAAATGATGCAGAGGAAACCATCAAATAGAAAACTAATTCTAACTTAAAACACCTTGGATCACTGAATCCTAAAGTTATACACGAAATTTGTTATCAGTGATCTAATATCATGTAACATCTGTTCTGCACCAAACCATAGAGAGGACCTGTCATGGGGCAGCGGAACTGAGTGGCTCAAAACAATACTGGCCCAAGCCAGGATCCGCTAGGTGAGAACATCAGTGCACTTCCACGTGCCCTGGAAACTGAATCTTTAACACACCTATTCATATAAAGAATATTGTCTGACATCATGAAGCCAAGTCAGATTTGAGCAGCAAAGAAAAGATCTGGTATAGAAAAGAAGAATTCTCAAGGTAAATTATCCTAAAAACTTCCAAAACATCAGGTACATCTGCCTTATACAGGGGAAAAAAAAAGACTGATCACAACTGTGACAAAAGAATACATTTACTATTCATTAGATGGATGGAGAAAAAATTAAGGAAGGCAAGACACCAAGCTCTCCAAATGGAGAATCTATTAGTTTATTTTAAATCATTTACAGCTAATTTACAGTCCTTAGGTTAATAGTCCTCATGGGTTTAATCCCTAAAGATCAAAACCCATTAGGGAATGAAGGTGTTTTGTTTAAATAGTCATTGTTAACAGGAAGAATGCGATGTGTCAAAGTATTGGAAGGCACACTAACCCAGCATGAAAGTGGTTCCAACTGTCTGATTTCCAGACACCTTAAGCTGTTAATCCATACTCAAATAACTATATGACCACCAATTACTATTAATTACATCTTACTGGTAAACCAGCAAGTTAGAGGAAATCTTTGTCAAAAATTTCTATTCCAAGTAAGAGAAATTGCATTTCAGAAAACAGGGAACTCTTTATCAGCTTTGCCCTTTGGTACTTAAAGAACTCAGAAATACACTAAAAAAAAAACCTACCACTGCTTAATTAACATCATGCCCTGTTCTCTACTCTAGTTAATTTGCTATTTGCCTCTGCTTTGTGAGAGATAAATTTAATTTATTTACCTAGGTCTGCTTTGCGGGGCAGGGAGGGGGGAGCAGAATACCTACAACTTAAAAAAAAAAAAAAAACCACTCGAAAATCCAGTTTACAACAGCTAGGCATTCTACCCTCGGTTTGTGAAGCAAGAGATTTAATTCTCAGCTTAAGGAAACTAAGGAATGCACTTGTGAGTAATGTGTCTCCCCAACCCTTTCCACATCCAGCTCTGATCAGTGAAAATAGTATTCCAGACAAGGAGAAAGTGCCAGTCTGCACTGACCTGGAAAGCTTTCCTGAGCTTCAGAGGCCTTGGACACAGCACCCCCCTGGTCTCATACTATGATACACTACCACAGGTCTGTTAACAAAAAGTAATTCAGCCAGGAGCTGATTTTAAGAGGGAGATTATGTTGATTAGGTACATCGTAAGTGCAGGACTGGAGCTAAGAAAGAAGGGCAAAAAATACAATTTGGGGTGACATTCCTATAAGGGTAGGAACTATGGTGGTCAATCACCATAAAGAAAAATTATCTAGAAAAGGGATAAGAAAGTACAGTTCAGACACATGGAAAGAGACCACAAAGAGGGTCACAAAGATAAAAGGTCCCAGATGAATTAGTCTGAGCTTGAACACAGCGAAGAGGAAATGGTCAACCATATCAAATACCAAGGAGGCTAAAAAGAAAGACTAAAAACTAATAGTTTAAAAAAATAAAACACTAATGCTTGGTATATACCCTTTGTCAAGCATCCTTAGAAAAGCTTTACATATACTAACCTAATTAAGCCTTACAAGCAACCCTATAACGGTAGGTACTAATATTATTCCCATTTTGCAGATCAAGAAATTGAACAATGGAGTTAAGTGACTTGCTCAAGGTCACACAGTTATTAGCTGGCGGTGGAGCCAGAATTCAAACCCCAGCAGGCTGGCTCCAGCGGTCTAGCTCCTTACCACCACACAAGGCAGCCTCTTAAAAATGCTGGTAGGAGGGAAGCCTGGGTGGCTCAGTGGGTTAAAGCCTCTGCCTTCAGCTCAGGTCATGATCCCAGGGTCCTGGGATCGAGCCCTACATCGGGCTCACTGCTCAGCGGGGAGTCTGCTTCCCCCCACTCTCTCTGCCTGCCTCTCTGCCTACTTGTGATCTCTGTCTGTCAAGTAAATAAATAAAATCTTTAAGAAAAAAAAAATGCTGGTAGGAGATCACTGTCAATCTTTAAAGGAAGAGTTTCTGGAAAGCAATGGAAACAAAAGGCAAGTAGCAAAGAATAAAGAGGATAGTGACAAAGTAAAAGCAATTTTAAGAAAAGAGAAGTGAGAGCAAGGTCAAGGAAGCTTTTTTTAGACGGGAGAAAACTGAGCATGACTGTGGCCTAAGTAGAGGGAAGAAAGAGTAAATTTAACTTTAAGGTACTGAACGAAATAGGAAGGATGGAAAGGAACAGTTCTACTGAGGGACCGCATAAGCAGAGGCTCTGGGGTGCACGGGCGCACAGCACATCCAGGAGTCAACAATCCAACTTGAGTAGAGTTTGACAGCAATGAAAAATAATTTGTAAAGGTCTAAGTGGATGGACAGTAAGAAAAAAAATAGGAGGAAAGAGGGGAGGGACTCGAGGTCATTGTGAAGATAAGAAAGGGCGCCTGGGTGGCTCAGTGGGTTAAAGCCTCTGCCTTGGGCCCAGGTCATGATCTCAGGGTCCTGGGATCAAACCCCGCATCGGGCTCTCTGCTCAGCAGGGAGCCTGCTTCCCTTCCTCTCTCTCTGCCTGCCTCTCTGCCTACTTGTGATCTGTCTGTCAAATTAAAAAAAATCTTAAAAAAAAAAAAAAGAAGAAGAAGTTATGTTAATAAGTGAGACAGTCCCAGAAGTGTAAGGGTTAGGAAGACTATGGTCTGGGGAGGTGCAAGGGAGAGCAAGTCACAACTACGAGGACCTGATGTGGCCAGACGAGGACGGAAGACAAGCCCCAGAATACCTGATGGCTACCAACAGGGGCATCAGTAGGGGATGAAGCGGAGAGGAAATGTTCTGAACTGAGCGCAGGCATGCATCAGAGGCATGGCAGTTCTGCTGCAGAACACCACAATAAAACAAATACTGCAATTAATTGAGTCAAATAAATGTTTTCATTTCCCAGTGCATATAAAAGTTTATATTATAGCATTATGTCTTAAAAAGCACATACCTTAATTTAAAAATACTTTGTTGCCAAAAAAAATCTTAATCATCACCTGAGCTTTCAGCAAGTAATACCCTTTTTGCTGATGGAGAGTCTTGCTTCAGTGTTGGTGGCTGCTGACCAGTCATGGTGGTGATTGCTGAAGGTTGGCGTGGCTGTGGCAACTTCTTCAAATAAGATAATAATGAAGTTTGCTACATCAAATGAGTCTTCCTTTCATCAGTGATTTCTCGGTAGCACACTAACACTGTTTGATAGCATTTTACCCACACTGGAACTTCTTTCAAAACTGGAGTCAATCTTCTCCAACCCTGCCACTATTTTCTCAACTAAATTTATGTCATATTCTAATCTCTTATTGTCATTTCAACAATCTTCACAGCATCTTTACCAGGAGTAGAAGCATCTCAAGAAGCCACTTTCTTTGCTAATCCGTAGGAAGCAACTCTTCATCCGTTCAAGTTTCCTCATGAGACTGCAGGAGTTCAGTCCCATCTTCAGGCTCCACTTCTCATTCTAGTTCTTCTGCTCTTTCCACCACATCTCCAGTGACTGCCTCCATGAAGTCTTGAATCCCTCAAAGTCCTCCATCAGGGAGGAAAACAACTTTTTCCAAACTCTTGGTAATGCTAATATTTAGACCCCTTCCCATCATAAATGTTCTTATTGGGATCTAAAAAGGGGAATCATTTCCAGAAGGTTTTCAATTTACCTTGCCCAGATCCATCAGAAGAATCACTATGTATGGCAGGTAAAGCTTTATAAAATGTATTTCTTAAATAAGACTTGAGAGTCAAAATGATTTCTTGACCCATGAGCTCCAAAATGGATGTTATGTTAGCAGGCAAGAAAATACTTACCTCATTGCATATCTCCATCAGAGTTCTTGAGTGACAAGGTACATTGTCAATGAGCAGCAATATTTTATAAGAAACCTTTTTTTCTAAGCAGGAGGTCTCAACAGTAGGCTTAAAATATTCAGGAAACCACATTGTAGGAAAATCTGTTCTCATCAAGGCTTTGTTTTTCCATTTCTAGAGCCACAGGCAGAGTAGATTTAGCATAATTCTTCAGGATCCTAGGACTTAGAGAATGGCAAATGAGCAATGGCTTCAACTTGAAGTCACCAGCTCCATTAGCCCCTACCTAACAAGAAAGTCCACTTGTTCTTTGAAGCTTTGAAACCAGGCACTAACTCCCCTCCTCTACCTATAAAAGTCGTAGGAGGCATCTTCTTCCAACAGAAAACTGTTTTGTCTACAGGGAAATCTGTTGTTTAGTGTAGCCACCTTCATTAATTAACTAGACCTTCTGGATCACTTGTTACAGTTTCTACGTCAGCACTTGCTGCTTCCACCTTACTCTGTCGGCTTCTTCCTTTAAATCTCGTGAACCACTCTTTGATAGCTTCAGACTTTTCTCCAGCAGCTTCCTTACTTCTCTCAGCCTTCATGGAATTGAAGAGAGGCAGGGCCTGGCTCTGAATTAGGCTCTGGTTTCAGGAACTGTTGTTGCTGGTTGGATTTTCTAACCAAACCACTAAAACTTTTTCTACTTCAGCAATAAGATTGTTTCACTTTTTTTTTTTTTTAATCACTCATGTGTTCACTGGACTAACACTTTTAATTTCCTTCCAGAACCATTCCTCTAGGAGTGCCTGGGTGGCTCAGTTGGTTAAGCATCTGCCTTTAGCTTGGGTCATGATCTCAAGGTCCTGGGATTAAGCCGTGTGTGGAGTTCTGTGTCGGGGGTTCCAGCTCAGTGGGGAGTCTGCTTGTCCCTCTCCCTTTGCCCTGCTCATGCCCTCTCTCTCAAATAAGTAAAATCTGAAAGAAAGAAAGAAAGAAAGAAAGAAAGAAAGAAAGAAAGAAAGAAGAAAGAAAGAAAGAAAAATAAAGAAAGGGAGGAAGGAAAGAAAAGAAAAGAAAGGAAAAGAAAACAACACTTGGGTGGCTCAGTCGGTTAAGCCACTGCCTTCAGCTCAGGTCATGATCCCAGGGTCCTGGGATGGAGTCCCACATCCGGCTCCCTGCTCAGCAAGGAGCCTGCTTCTCTCTCTGCCTCTGCCTGCCACTCTGCCTGCTTGTGCTCTCTCTCTCTGTGATAAATAAAGAAATAAATAAAATATTTTAAAAAGAGAGAAAAGGAAAGGAAAGAAAAAGAATCATTCCTCTGCATTCATATCTGGGCTATTTGGTGCAAGGGGTCCATCCTTCTGCCTATTGGCTTTCAACATCCTTTCTCATTAAGCATATCATTTCTCGCTTTTCTTTTTTTTATTTAACAGAGAGAAAGAGAGATCACAAATAGGCAGAGAAGCAGGCAGAGAGAGAGGAGGAAGCAGGCCCCCTGCAGAGTAGAGAGTCTGATGTGGGGCTCGATCCCAGGACCCTGAGATGATGACCTGAGCCGAAGGCAGAGGCTTAACCCACTGAGCCACCCAGGCACCCCTCATTTCTAGCTTTTGATTTCAAGTGAGAGACACGGGACTCTTCCTTTGAAGTGAACACTTAGAGGCCACTGTAGGATTATTAATTAGCCTAATTTCAATACTGTTGTGTTTCAGGGAATATAGGGAGGATCAAGGAGAGGGAGACTGATGGGGAATGGCCCATCAGTGAAGCAGTCAGAACACATGCTTTTATCAATTAAGTGTGCTTGCTGTCTTATACGGGCAAAGTTCATGATACCCAAAACAATTACAACAGTATTATCAAAGAACACAGATGACCATAACAAATATCATAATAATGAAAAGGTTTGAAATATTACAGTTATCAAATGTGACACAGAGACATGAAGTGAGCAGAGATTGTTGGAAAAATGGCAGTAACAGGCTTGCTTAATATAAGATTGCCACAAACATTCAATTTATAAAAACCCATTATCTACAAAGCACAATAAAGTGAAGCATAGTAAAATGAGATATGCCTGTACTAACTGCCAAAATCATGCCAGCATGGAGAATGCTGGTGGGCAGAGCCTTCTAAAGAGAAGGGAAGGGTGCCTGGATGGCTCAGGCAGTTAAGCATCTGACTCTTGGCTTCAGCTCAGGTCATGATCTCAAAGTCATGAGATCGAGCCCCTGTATCAGGCAGGTGCCTGCTGGCATTTCTTGCCTTCCTGGGCTCATGGTCATATCACTCCAGTCTCTGCCTCCATCTGTACATTTCTCTGTGCACAGCACACATGGTCCCCTTGAGATTCTTTCCCTTTCGTTCCCCGTCTGCCCCTCCCTGAGTGTGTGCAGGCATGTGTGCATGTTGTAGCAGGTTATATGGGGTCCCCCCCAAAATATGTGCATCCTAATTCCCAGAAGCCGTGAAAATGTTATCTTATTTGGAAAAGGAGTCTTTGCAGATATAATTAAGGGTCTTGAGATGAGGAGATCATCTTGGATTATCTGGGTGGGCTCTAAATCCAATGACAAATGCTCAGATAAGAAAAAGGAAAGGGATATTTTACACATACACACACACACACACACACACACACAGGCACAGAATAGAGCAAGGTAAAGATAGAGGCAGAGATTGGAGTGATGTGACCACAAGCCCAGGAAGGCAAGAAATGCCAACAGGCACCTGATGCTGGTAATAGCAAGGAAGGATCCCCCTCGAGAGACTCCAGAGGGAGCGCAGTCCTGACAACAACTGATTTCAGACTCCTGGCCTCTAGAACTGGGAGATAATAAATTCCTGTTGTTTTAAGCCACTCAGTGTGTGGTAATTCATATGGCAGTCCTAGGAAACTAATACACCACCATACAGTGTGGGTATAACTTTTCCCAATTTGAAAGATCAAAAAACAAACTCAGAGGCAAGTTGCATAGATAGAACTTAAGAACTGGGATTCAAGGACAGGTCTGAATGTCTCTGAGGGGCAGCAATTTGGAAGAAGCCATGGCTGAAAGTCATAGAGGAGAGGGAGGGGCAAAAAAAAAAAAAAAGTGAGAGAGAGAGAGAGAGAGAGTGAAATCCTTAATGTAAAAAGTAATGAGTGAGTGAGAAAGGAGAGATAAGCCAAATCTCAACTAGTGAAAGGAGAAGGAGGAAATCAGAAGGGGCACTAAAGGCTACAGGAGAGAAAACAGTTTCCCATATTAGCTACAGAACATATACCAAAATAAACAATGTGGGAAAAAAGCAAAATACCACTTATATATGCCCCTGGATATTACTACAGACATCTGAATCTGGTATCTCTGAATCTATCAGATCTCACAATAATCTTCTAAGTATCGGCTGCAGATGCCTAAAGGTTTTCTTCTACCCACATCTAGCCCTTGTTCAACTAATTCTCAGAAATGACTCACCCAAGATGGTAAAGCTAAACATATTATCTCTGGTAATAATGTTGTAAACCCCAGGATCAGTCCAGACTATATATGAAATATTGCTCATACTTAGCCTAGGACCAAAGTACTGCTTGGGTTGAAAACAAAACAAACAGTTCACTTTATGTCAGAGTACTATTTAAGTAGAGTATCTTACCACAGTGACAATAATTCAAAGCCAGGTATGGGCTCGAGGAAATCTGTAGTGCAAATAATTACCAGCCCAGAACAACATCCTCCCCATCTTTCAAGTGAGTCATGGGCTGACTAATGAATTAAGAGAATGAAAGAACTCTGCATTCAGAATCCCACTTAGTCAAGGAATAATGAATTCCGTGATTATATACAGTATAGCTCTATTTCAGATCTTAGCCAACAGCTACAGCTTTGCTGACGTAGACACTAAGAATTAACAAGAAATTCTTTACAATTGGTGCTTTCACCATTTCCATTCTGCAGTTAAGCAGTTTTAAGTTATTTTGGGAGATTATTTGTGCTTGAATACTGATCAAAATTAAATATTTTTAAATAAAATTGGACTTCCAACAGTCTTATTAAAGATGTGCAGGGTGGAGACATGTGTTTGTTGGACAGATATTTACTGAATGCCTACCGTCTGCCAAACAGTAGCAGAAACTAAGGTGTCCAGGGGGTTCCTCTGTAAAAATCAAAATCCTGAAAAAGTATAAACTGCCTAAAACGTCAGAAGTACTTTCACAACAACCAGATCATCAGTTCAGGCTAGTTTACACTTAGCTAATAATTCTAAAAATAGACTCTGAACCTGAGAATATGAAAACACTATCTAACACAAGTTACCGATCTGCACTGTCATGTATTAGTTCACTATTATTCACTTAAAACAAACACATGCTTCTTTAAAGCAGGACAGAGGCTTCAAGAGTTAAGCATTACACCCCAACCCTGTAGAAAAGCAGAATTTGGAGGAAATGAGGGAATTGAGGAAGAAGAATGCAGGCAATTAGATTTTTTTTAAAGCCAATCAGTAAGGAAATTTACTTAATGAAATTACATACTAAAAGATCAAACCATAAATAATCACACCCAGAAAACATTACAGAATTGTTGAAATTTAATGATTTCAGAGTACATACGGTAAATGTGAAATGAATCTCTATCCTCTTAAGAATTCTATCATGAGAAAAAAAAAAGTGGAAGTGGTATTTGAACTACATGTTTTACAGTCATCCCCGATTTCCTTGTGTTTTCACAATTAAAATACCTTTTGAAATTTCAAATTTATTTTATAAAAGGAAAATGACTCTAAAACAAGCAGGAGAGAAGAGTGCACTGTGGGAAATGAGTGTCAAAGATTTCTAAAGCTAGGGGAGCCTGGGTGGCCCAGTCAGTTGAACCTCGGACTCTTGGTTTTGGGTCCAGTCATGATCTCAAGGTCATGAGATCCATGGACTGGTGCAGAGTGTCCTTGAGACTTTCTTTCCCTTTCTCTCCCTCTGCCCCTCCCCCACTGTGCACACATGCATGCACATGCATGCTCTCTCTCTCTCTCTCAAACAAATAAATTTTTTAAAAAAGATTTCCAAAGCCAGAGCACATTTTTAAATCAATACAAAGGCACCTTATAATTCTCTGCCTTAAGTCCCTTGGTTCAAATAAAAATAAAGTCCAATTTCTCTTCCTCTGAGTCAAACTGGAAATTGCATAAGTCATAATTTCTGAGCTATTAACTTAATTATTAGGAAGGTAATATATGTAAAATGGTTTCAGTAAAGTCACATTAACACTAGCAAGTTTCAAAATCTAAAAACGAAACAAGACATAATATTTCAATCAAGATGACAGGTTACAGTAACAAATCTCATATACCTACTCACCTGTAACAATATTACAAAGGGACTTTCCTAGCCAGATGCTATATGAATTTTTTTAAAGCTTATTTTTTTTTAAGATTTCATTTATTTATTTGTCAGAGAATAAGCACAAGCAGGGGAAGCTACAGGCAGAGGGAGAAGCAGACTCCCCACTTAGCAGGGAGCCCAGTGTGGGACTCTATCCCAGGACCCCGAGAGCCTGACCTGAGCCAAAGGCAGATGCTTAACCAACTGAGCCACCCAGGTGTCCCATGAAATGTTTTTAAATCATTGGCTAACATGCAGGACTATATGCTTTAATCACTTTTTAATCTTATCAAGTAAATCACAATGTAACTTTCTAATAATTAGGAACAGTAACAAATTTCTGATCAACCTATAACTCAATCATACGGTCATCGCAGACCCACAAAGAAACACATGATCTTGGTTATCTTAAAGGATGTGTTTGTCCATTCTGTCCATTTCTGTTCTGGAGGAAAAAAATTTTTCACCATGATTGCCATCTCTAGATTCAGTAAAACATGATGCTACAAACAAATTAATCTGGTTTTTTAAAAATCAAGTTTACTTCTATGAAAAAGCAAATGATATAAGATGATTAACTTCAAAAAATAAACCTATCTACCACTTGATTTTTTTTAATTTTTTTTTTTTATTTATTTGTCAGAGAGAGAGGGAGAGAGAGCGAGTGAGCATAGGCAGACAGAGTGGCAGGCAGAGGGAGAAGCAGGCTCCCTGCCAAGCAAGGAGCCCGATGCGGGACTCGATCCCAGGACGCTGGGATCATGACCTGAGCCGAAGGCAGCTGCCTAACCAACTGAGCTACCCAGGCGTCCCCCACTTGATTTTTTTAACCCATCAGTTGGGGTATTTGTCAGAAATAAAGTTCCCAGGGTCCAGAATTACCTAGGATGTGTATTAAAAATGAACCAGAATCAGAATTAGCATGTCTGGTAATAAAAACCTAAGAAATAAACTTATGTATGCAAACCACCTTAAGTAAGACTTAAACACATTCATGTTTGAAAAACACTGCTTGTAGTAATTCTTTAAACATAACATTTGTAACAAGCAAAAAAGTAGAATCTTCTTTTTATATTAGTTTAACTTATATTAAATAAATCCTCTATACAGCTTTCTAATTTATGCACAGTTTAATCAGACATAGCAGAATCTATGTTTACCTCCTATTATAATGGTATCACACAACGATTTGTGGAGCCAAAGACTTTTACTAACTCGAGTAATTAATCATGAAAACAAAGATGAAAGCAAAAAGCCATATTTATTATGCCTCTGGAGAAAAAAAAAAGTTAATTATAAATTTCAGATTTAAAATTACTAAGTATGTTTTCCTAAACATTTTGCTGTGCCACGTAGCCAAAAATATAACTGCTGACGAACATCCTTTAAGCTAGCTTTCCTATGTTAACTGAGGAGTGTTCTTGCTGTAGCTTTAAACCAAACTTTGCCAAGTTCTGGTATGACCAAAAACAAGTACACCCACGAAACATAGCAAATCAGGCTGGCCCAACGCAGGATTCATATACTAGAGAAAAATCAAATTGAGGTGTTACCTGAAATTCTCCAGTGAATCCAAGACACAAAGTAAAAATATCTAGTACTAACTGGAGTAAACTCTTAATTTTGCAAAGAATGTTAATGGCACTGTAGGTGCCCACTTTCAACCCTGAATTGGCCTGATCTTCAACTCAAATCACATTACCTATATAATAGTATTATCTCTGTAATTCTGACAAAAGGCAGAAATGGACAGAAACAGTCTTTAAAATACTAAATTACCATGTCCTCCAGAAATTAAAAAGAAGAAAAACAGATTCAGAGGGAAAAGGGGGTGGGGGGGATGACAGAGGCAGGCAGCTCTGATTAAACTGGAACACTGTGGTCTGAGGCAGTGCTAACAACAGCCAGTTTGGTCTCAGGCAGCCAGGAAAGCTGATCAGAAGGGGAACACTGAATGCAGACATCAATGCTCTTCGGAACTCCCAAATGTGACCCTGGAAATCCAAGCTCTAGACAAATCCGCGTCATGCACCTCTTTCCTCTGTCACACTGCAGCCTCCCCCCACCACCTTCACACTTACTGAGGTTAGGACAAACATTAAACGCAGGCTTGAAAGGGAAAGGGAGTCACGAAAGGCAGTGTGGGTGGGGGTGTGGGAGACAGGGGGAGGAGCAGGTCTGCCCTGAGGCTGGGGGAGCAAGGTGCTGCAGAGTTTAACACAGCAGCACTGCGTTGAAGAGTCACCTTCTCCATCTTTAACAGGTGGTCATCTACCCCTGGCTTGATGAGGCACCTAGAAAGCCTTTATTTCATTGTTTATAGTTCAATCAGGATGATATGATTTCTTAAAATCTGACTCTTTGTAACTACCCTCACTATTACCGGACGCTATTCAAAAAAAAGGTTCATCTCTCTTCGATATGGTGTTCCTTTAACCTAAAGAACACAGAGCTCATATTTCCCCCAAATCATTTCCCAGGGCAACAATGACCAGACCCTTCACCTCCTGCACAGTGGAAGACTCAGCTATCCCAAGGTGTACATTTCAGCTCTTCCAAAAAACCACATACCTCAGCTCTTCCAACAATGACATGTGAGACTTTGGGCACATGACAATATTTGAGAGGCTGTCTTGCCTTCTCTTTCTTTAAAACAAGGCTTTTATTCCATAAGCGTGGGGTTTGGGGTGAGGCAGGGACAGCTCTATGAAGCTCCATCTCGAATCTTTCTCCTGGGACTTCTTTGCACAAAGCTTTGGCTCCAGACACCATGGCCTCTGTGTGCAAGGTTCCCAAGGTGCTGGGCCCTTGAACACAGGCTCAAACCTAGAGCACCAGTGGGGAGACTGGCAGCCACTGCTCTACCAGAGCCTAAGGCCTACAAACTCAAGTGCCCTGACAAGCTCTGCAGTACGCTCTTTGATAAAAAGCCCGACAGCACTGTGGGTTAGGAAATTATCCACCTTGTAGAACACTACCTCAAGAGAAAAACCCATTGCATTCCCAACTAAATTCCAACTGGTATTTGGAATACCTACCATACCTACCATATGGAGACTACAAACCTAGATTAGGAGTTTCTCCTTTAGAAGTATCCACAGGCATGGCTATTTTTACTTCTCATAAACATTAAAAGGAAGTCTGATAAGCACTGCTGCAGAATACATGTGTCACTTATCTCATTCCACCATGTTGTTCAATAGACCTCAAATTTATTCACGAAAGAAAAACACGAAGAATAGTATTTAGCATTGTCAGATTTCAGTGAATCAATTTTCCCTCCCCAAAATACTGCATTTCCCACAAGTCCAAAGGATTTAGATCCATTTATACTGAAACAATATAGCTTAAGTTACAAATGCTACTCAAGAACGGCAATCCAACTGGGGTGGGAAGTCTCTAAGAATACTTCCCATTCCCTTGAACGTAGACTGAGTGACTCTCTTCTAAGAAAATATGGCAGGGGCACCTGGGTGACGCAGTAGTAAAGAGTCTGCCTTCAGCTCAGGTCATAATCTCAGGGTCCTGGGATCAAGTCCCACATTGCGCTCCCTGCTCAGCACAGTCTGTGGCTCCCTCTCCCTCTGCCCCTCACCCATGCTCATGCTCTCTCTCTCGCTCTACTATCTCTCTCTCTAAAATAGATAAATATAATCTTTAAAAAAAAAAAAGGAAAGAAAAGAAAATATGGTGAAAGTGATGGGGTCATGAGCTGCCCTATGGAGAGGCCCATGTGGCAAGAAGTGAGGAAGGCCTCCAACTAACAACCTGCAAAGAACTGAGGTCCTTGGTCCAACAGCCCTCAGGAACTGAGTCCTGCCCAAATCCACATGGGTGAACCACAAGGCTGATCAACACTCAACACTCTATAGCCTCATGAGAGACCTTGAACCACAGGCATGCAACCGAACCAGGTCCAGATTCCCAGCCCACTGCACCTATGAGATAATAATACATTTGTTCTTTTAAAGCCCTACATTTGGGGGTAATTCACAAAGTTATAGATAATCAATATACAGACCAATCCAATTTTCTCTACAGTTCCTAATTCCCAGCCCATCCCTCCATATTCTCCCAACGTATCTAACATGTAACAACCCAACGGTACTGATGAGTCAGCCAGTAAGAGGACAAAGGAACTGCCATACCAAGAGAAGTGATTTAATCAGAAACATTCAGCCACTCAACAATTCTTTACTAAGCCTCTAGTGTGGTCCGAGGCAGAAACCAAATCTCTTAACTTGGGTTAGAAAACAGTGCACTCTATACTAAGATTTGGTCAAATAAACTGAGTGCCTCACTCTCAACAAATAACTCAGATACCTACCCAACCAAGAATGAACCTTCTTCTCCATATTCATCTCATTTTCGCTAATAAAAACATCTTTATGTCCCCTTCTCCCATCTCCAAAATTAATGTAACTATATACTTGATCCTACTCTACCTGCTCTCCCTGACTGATTGCAATCTTATTCCCTTTAATCCATTCATACCAGTAATGCCTAAATATTTCTGAAATGAAAATCTGATCGTGTCACTGTCCTACTCAAAATTTAAGTTCAATGGTTTGAAACTGTCCCCGGGCTAACCTCAAGTTCTCACACCCAGTTTACAAGGATCCCTATTAGACCCATATTTATCTCTCTAGCTTCAGCCCACAATACCCTCTGCACTCTATGCTTTAGCCCCTATGTTTCTTCGTTGTTGCTGTTGTTTTAATTTTCCACTTCTTCACCTCTTAGCCTTTGAATCTTCCATTCCTGCATGAAATATTTTTCTCCCAAGCCCATGTTTTAATTACCTAACTTAAGCTTCTGGCCTCAGCTGCACCTTCATCTTCTCCATAATGCCTAAACCAGGTCAGGGCCACCCCACAACCCGCGCCTCCCTAGCAAACGGTATTTCACTCTACTCTAGAATAGTTATTCTTCAGTTGCGAGGATTTCTCACTGGCTATAGGCTCTATGAAGACAGGGACCGTGTAGATCCTGTTCAATACTGAACCATAGCACTTTCTGTAAACATTCGCTGTATGAAAAAATAAAGGAATGAGTCTTCCTAGATCACATGTCATAATCTGTTCCCTTTCTCAAATCTTCAATCCCTGTCCTCAGTCCTTAAACCTTTCTATAAAGTTCTTATAGAACCTCAGGTCTTCCCATCTTGTAAGACTCCTTAGATCCTGCTTCCCCCTACTTTACCCTAACTAAGGCACTTTCCTGTGACCTCTGATTTACTACCCAACTCAAGGCTATCTGACGAATCAAAACAAAAATGGTTCCTGAAGCAGCTGTCATGGACCTCCTACTTATCAAATTGGTAATTCTTCTTCCAAGCATTAGCCCATTTCTTTTCTTTTTTTTTTTAAGATTTTATTTATTTATTTGACAGAGAGAGAGAGACAGCAAGAGAGGGAACAGAAGCTGGGGAGATAGAGTGGGAGAAGGAGAAGCAAGGTTTCCCACTGAGCAGGGAGCCTGATGTGGGGCTCAATCCCAGGACCCTGGGATCGGGACCTGAGCCAAAGGCAGTTGTTCAACCAACTGAGCCACTCAGTCACCCTGCATTAACCCATTTCAACACTTGTCTTGCTAATCATCATTTTTCATTCATTCATTAACAAAACCTCACTTTGCTCATATGATCTATCTTTCCCTTCATTTTCCTGTTCCTATTTCTCCACTTACCCTAAGCTGTTAGACTGCATCCACAGCTGCCTTCTTTTCAGCTTCCACAAGTTCTCCTTGAGTGGCCACCCAAAACTTTCCATGGTGTCAACCACAATGACTGCCTATTTGGGACTGGGGAATGAAAAGGGGTACAGAGTTTCACGGGAAACTTTTCAAAGTACACTTAGGCCTCCTCTATATTTTGATTTAGCCTCTATCATCCCATGTTTAAGAGTAACTGACTCAGTGAGTCACTTCTGCTTGCAGGAGTGGAAAATAAATAAAAAATAAAACTCAGGTATGTTGGGAGAAAAGTAAGTATCATTCACCTACCTGCTGAAGACAGTCAAATCTCTCTCCTGTCAAACATTTCTCCTGGGCTCCAACTCCTTATGTCCATCTTCCTACTACTAAGAAGTTCCCCCTGGGCATCCCACTGGTGTCCTAACTCAGTTTCTCTAAAACCAAAACAGCTCCCTCCAAGCACATGCCTTTCTCTATTCCCTACGACCAGCTACCAGGTTGTCGAAGCTAGAATACAAACGTCTTAAAGCTTCTCCCTTTCATTCAGTGTCACTATTCCCATCCTCTCAACTCTGCCCAGACCCAACTATGACCTTGACCAGGTTCTAATCTTCTGAGCTACCAAAAAAATTCCTACCTGGTCTCCCTGCCACTAGTTGTGCCCTCTATCACTGGGCTCCATGCTAAGAGAAATGCTGTAGAACAAAGGATTGCATCATTCCCCTTTTCAAAACTTCTGATGTTTCCTGCTACTTCCAGGGCAAAAATTTGAGCATTGGATAAGTGGACCAGCAAAGGAAGGCCCAGAGGAAAGAAACAGCTGACACCAGAGTCAAAATCAAAAGAACCCTTGAAAAGAGCCATGTAGGTCAGAGAACTTGGGTGAGGAAAAAACCAAGGGACCTTTGAAACCCAAAGCAAACTGTAACAGCTCACAACACAACCAGGCTTACCCAGCCAGGGCCAGGAAGCCAAAGGGCTATGATAAGAAAGCTGCAGGGCAACTTGCCACCTTCTAAGCTAGCCAAGAGAGACCCAGGGAAAATGTCAGGGGACTCTCAGCAAGGACCTAACGAAGGTACCCTCTCCCCTAACACCTACTCGCACACACACACCCACACGTCCTGACCACCCATGAACTACACTAGTACCAGCAGACCACAATCCGCCTAGAGGCCCAAATAATAAAGCACTTGCCATGTAATTCCTTAAAGGGCCCATAGGAATCCAGACAATCTTATACACAATTAGATTCCACCTCTATTCAAAGAATAAAATGGCCTGTCAGCACATCTAGGAAAGGTCAAAACCTCTGGTAAGTCACATAGACCATGAAACCCCACTCCCAATGAGTCGTATAATCTTCTCCACAATACTACCCCGTTGATTAGAGGCACATCAACTTTTTTCTTAATCACAGACAGCTTTGATAAACCTATATGAGTCAAAACCAGCTTCTCTCTGCCAGAATTTTAGGGACCTCAACACCAAAACACTAGGCGGGGCAGGGGAGTCCCAACAATTTTTCTCAATGTGGCTGATCTGCCACCCCATACCCTAAGTGGTAGCCAGATGGAAATATTCCTATTTTCTGTAAGTATCTTTGGCCATGCTGCCCCTTTGCTTAGTCCAGTTAAATCTTATCCATCCTCAATAGCTGTTCCAACCACCAGCTCCCTCTGGAAATCCTTAACCAGCCCTCACTCCACAATGCAGGCTTTCCAATGACTGGCAGCTCTTTCCTGGTGCTCGTCCCATTGTAGCATGAAGGAAGTAACTGTGTCTTAGTCATCTATCTTCTGTGCCTCAAACAATGTCTAGCCTATCTGAGATACTCCACTTGTGATGGATGAATGAACTCAAAAGTCATAAGTTCATCTTCTCCTACGATGCTACAGCACGAAAATACAAGTATGTTGTGTTGGAAGTTGGACTGGAAACTAAACACTAAATGGGATTCTACTCTCAATCCAGCCAGGTCAAGAACTTGGGGGGGCACTGCACTCATCCTTTTGCAATCCTGTACAAAGGTGAAAGAGAACAAGAAACAACTAATGGCTCCTGACTCTACCAGATGGGCTAGGGAAAAAAATCTGTCTTCCTGGGGGGGTGGTGTCTACAGACCAGTTTCCCTTGTTACTAAAGTTCGTATTATAAAAATTATCCGTGTTTCCTGCATGAATCAGAAATTTCAAGGAAAATGTTTCAAATTATTCTTAAAATAATGAGCTTGGAGTCTGATGGGACTCGTAGAGTAACACCTAAATAGCCAATGAATTGTTCAACATGAGAAAACATTGGAAACTAAACAGACTATGCTGTCTACAACTGTGTGGTACTATCTGCTCTGAGGGAAGAGAGGGAGGGAGACACACAGGTGAAGAAGGCTAAGAAAAAGGAACTAAAAATGAGAAAAGGACTGCCTGGGGAAGGTGCAAGACAAAAACAGGTCTCTGGACAGAAAATGTAAGAAAATAAAATTAATGTCTACACAAGAGGTTGATGTGGACAGGAATAATGCGGACATTTGAACATTTACTTAGAATCAATAAAAAGTGCTCTATTACACCACATATAATTTCATCACAAGAAAGTTTTGCCCTAAGATCTAATTCAGACTAAAATATGAATTATTTCAAGAAGTTTCTCCATACATCTAATGTAAATTAGTTATAAGAACCTAGTTTGGGGGTATTAATCTCATTAATAAGCAATCTGGAATGAAACAGGAAGTGTACATGAAGCATTTCTGTAGCACACCAACGTACTATGCCTGAAAATCAACTTGTGCACTGATTTTGCATTGTGAGCTGAACTAGCCACCTTTTTCATGAACTATCACTTTTACTTCAAAGAACTGACAGGCTTGGTTATTTAAACTCCTGTATTTGACCTACATTTTCTCAAAAATGAACAAAGTGAGCCTGGCACTTCCAAAAAAAAAGACCTTGACAGTATTTGTTGCCAATGATAAAATTTGAGCTCTCAGGCAAACGTGATTTTTGGAAAACTGCTTCCCAATAAAAGAAAAATAAGGAGACTTTTTTTTCCTGCTAAATAATACTGGGTTTGGGAAATAGATACAGCTTAACAAACTGATAGCACTTTTTAAGTTTTGGGTTTCATTCTCCTTACTGGCTTTAGTTAATTTTTTTAAGTTCTAAATTTAAGACCCACAGAAACAGTAGTATAAACTGTGTCAACCTAATTGTGTATAAGAAAATTGCCAAATTTTTATGATATATCAGTGATTACTCTATGGCAAACATTAAACTCACACATAACTGAACAAAAAGTATTAGTATTACGTATCAATTGAATTTTATGAATCTACAGATAATATATCAATGCGCCAAGATAAAAAAAGGATGACTACCAAGTAACAGAATTCTAATCTCCTTTGGTTAACATTTTGAGTATCATAACTTCAACAAGTTATTCAAAATACCAAGAAAGTAAAAACATTGTTGCTTAAGTGCAAAAAAACTTTTTCTGCAACACCTCTCAAAGTTTAATGTCTGAGTAACCAACATCACTCAAAGATTTTCAGCCTTTAAAGAGCTACATGACAAAGTAAAAACGACTGTAGAAGGAAAAGTTAATTTCTAAGACTGTCAAAATGGCAGAGGACTTTAAGAAAAGCCAGCCAAGTAATTTGGCTAACTACTCTCAAGTCCACTGAACTACCACTGTCATTTCTACTACAGGCTTCCAGGGGTTTTTATTTAGCCTAAAGAAAAAACTGCTTTAAAAGAAAATAATATCTTAAACTATTCATACTTGTTAAAACTTTAACCTCAAATTTCTATTTTGGAATACATCAAGGTTTCAACAATTTATGTCTTCTCAAGCATCATTATCTTAATTTACACATCTTACTTGAATTCAAAAAGTTAATCAAGAAAAAGTCACATGGTAATTCTGTTCTAGGAAATGCAACAGTCTTCAAGAAGTTTTCATCTTCCTTCTCCCCTGCAATTCATTACAATACTCTATTAATCACACAAGACAATGCCCTGATACTAATGCCATCTCAAAATTCTGCAGGTGTTTTCACTGTATAAGAGGCCATACATTTTTTACTTACCCAGGGAGAAAAGGCCCTGGCTCAAAAGACTACTAGTGTCTAAAAAGAAATAATAGGAGATACGCACTATTACTGAGTGAACATTAAACTTATATTTTACACTAAATACATTAACATTAAATACATACCATAAATACTTAACATTAAACACATAATGGCCAGGAAAAAACTCGGAAAAAGTTTTGGAGATACAATGTGTTTTAATATCCATACGAAGTTCTTATTTTTTACTCATTAGAATGCCACACTGGCACCTTTCAACCAAAGGGGACTGACTACTTAGAATATTAAATGACCCAATCCAAATAGATTCTTTAAAAAGTATCCGGCCCAAAATATGATAAATAGGTTAAAATGTTAAACTACAAACGATCCTGTCTAACTATCACTTTAATCACTGTATTGTCTCAGAAATCATCCTAACAGGTAGCAGAATCTACCTACCCTTGAAAAGCAGACTAAAGAATGGAGCATTGTTTTCACAAGAAAACTCATCGCCTAAAAATTCCTGAAGTGTGGCACAAATGTTCACTGACCCCATTCTAAAAAAGTGACCTAGAACACTAGAATACATACATTCTTGAACTCAATCACATCCCCTGGTGTTGGTTTCTCCCTCATATTTTTAAACCAGTTATTATATCCGAGGGTGTTTGAATAAAACTGGGATTAAGCACCGAGTTTAAGCTTCAAGAGCTGATATCAAATGAATAAAGCTGTCATGAATACTCGAGAAAGCGACCAGGGCATCCGGCAAAATTACACCTAATTTTGCTACGTCCATTTAATGCAGTCTTTTTAAGTTAGTTAAACCGGCACAGACGAAACTCACGTACTAAAGCCATGCCCCGAGCAGTTTATCTGACACGTCTGAAATAACATTTCAAATAAAATGCTTTCTGCCAGTCCCCTGTTTATACACCTTCCAAATCCCATAAGTAACATCCTGCATTTCCTTCGGTGTGACTGTGGGAAGGGAGGGTGTGTCTCGGTGCTTACCGATGCCGGGAGCCACATAGACGAAGTAGAGGCAGGAGGAGGAGAGGGAGAAGAAGAAGATGAAGGCGAGGAGGGAGCGATTGGAGACCCGCATCATCCTCTTGAGCACAGACATCTTCCTCTCCCCGGCCAGCAGCTCGGGCTGCGCTCTCACGCCGGACTTGGGGGCACCATCCAGGCCCTAAACTTCCATGAATGTACCAAGAACCCCGAGACTGCAACGGGGTCCGCGCGGGGAGGACCAAGGGGAGAGGGCCGGCGCGGGAAGGAGGAAAGGGGAGGGAGCGGACGGAATGAATGGGAGGCCGGAGAGTCGGGGGAGGGGAGGCGCGGGAGGAGAGGAGGAAGGGGTGGAGGAGGGAAAAGGGAGGCAAGGCGTGGGGCGGGGGTGCCGGGGACGGCTGGACCTGCGGAGGCCCAGAAAGGGCAAGGACGCGCCTTTTATCCGCCCCGCGGCGGCGGGAGGAGGGGCTGCAGGTGGGGAGAGGCTCGAGCTGCGCGCCGCGGCGCCCCTGCGGAGAGGGGCAGCGAACTGCAGCACGCCCGGGCTCCCCGCGTCCGCTGGCGTCCGGGGCGCTTAGCCCCCGCGCTTGGGAAGCGGCCCGCGCGCCCTGGGCAGGCCTGCGCCGCCGCCTCGTCCGGGCCGCGGCGTCTCGTGCCTGCGCGGGGCTAGCGTGGGCGCCGGGGCCGCAGTCGGCGCGCGCGACGCGCGGGGGCCCGCGGGGACCCTGGGGGCCGAGGAGCTGTGCGCTCGCGGGCGCGCAGCCTCCTTCTCATGCCGCGCCGGGCCCCGGCGCCCCGCGGCGGCCGCGGGAGCGGAGCGCAGACGAGGGCGGCGTCCCGGATAGCGGCGAGCGCGCTCCGACTCTGGCTCCTGCCACCGTCAGCTGCCCGCCCGGCCGCAAGGGCGGCAACCGCAGCAACATTACCGCCGCCGGCCTGGGGTGAGGCGACCCCGCCGGCGCCGCCCCCACTCCGCCCCCGGACACCAGGCGTAGAGCGGCCGGGCGACTCGCGCTGCGGGCAGACCCGGGGACCCCGAAGAGGAGGCCGGGCGCCGTCGGAGCCGGGTCTGGGTCGCTGAAGGGGGACGGGCCTGAAAGGGCGGGGGAGCCGCGGAAAACCGAGGACCGGCGCGTGCGCCCGGAGACCCTGCGGGGCTCCGCGCCTGTGCTCGAAACTGCAGGCGGCGCCGCCCGGGCACCAGAGAAAACCTGGAGCCCCCCCCCCTCCCTTCGCCCCAAACACCGCGCCTCCTGATTGGCCGACGCCGCACCGCGCGGAGCAACCTGCCCCCTCCCCCCGCCAGCGACCTGGGCCGCTGCCGCCTCCTGCGTCACCGCCGCCCCCGCCAGTCCCGGGACCCCAACGCCAGCCGCGCTGCTCGGAGCTGAGGGATAGGTCTTGAGCCTCGGTACGCACCCCCCCCCGGGGGGGATCGATAAAGAAGGATGATGTACCTTGAGGGAAAAGGGTATGTCGAGGAGGGGACTTCAATGGTGTAATTTCCTCCCAAAATACACGCTCCGGGAACAAGTTTTTTTTTTCCGGTCCCGGATTAATGAAACCTTCCATCCCGCACGTCTTACAGAAACATACTGCTAGGCTGTGTTATGGATCTATGTATATCCCTTATAATGGGACTTGCCTTCTCATCTGGAGGTGAGCGCCGGGGAGCTCCACAGTAGCTCTACCATTCAGGCGGGGCGGAGAAGACCTTCTGTGCAGCCAATTGGCCGTTCAGTACTGCAGCACCAACCAGCTTCAATTGGCAAATTGTTTTAGTTCCCCTCCTAGGCCGGGGTGTCCCCTTTGTTCAAAAAGGAGAGACCTTTTGCTAAGTAAATAAATTATCCTGGAGCCTTAGTTCAGCTATCTCAGTTTGCCAACCTGTGTGTGAAGGTGTTTCAACTATTCATGTAAGAAGTGGCTGGTTGCGCCGCCCCCCTCCCGGCCATTATTTGCTCAGCATTTCCAGAAGCAGTGTGTTGACCCATCGCTTGATTGCCAGCAAATCTGGTACATTCTTAGCAAGCCTTGGATCGTCTCTTAAATAATACTGTGTTACATGGAGCCTGAAACACCCGGATTTATACTTCACTACGGCCTTTTATTAACTGTGAAATTCATGGCAAGCTAGGCAAGCTACTACCCTCTGCAAGCCTCTCTCCGTGGCCCTCAAATGATGAGTGTGAGACCACCTTGCAAGACTCTGGGGTTGAACGGGGTAACTGTAAAATGCCAAGTGCTATGGTTGGCACCTAAAGAGATTCCCTCATATCCCATTTGACAGTTGATTAAATGGAATCGCCAAGTTCAAATTCACTTTTTAATATTTTAGTTTTTTGGAATTCTCTGGCTGGTGGGATATTTAATGTGGAAGGAAATGACACTATTCTGTAACATTTTTAGATGCTTAAGGGGAATGTGAAATACAAACAGAGCAATATTAAATGAAACTCACTTAAAAAAATACCTATGCAAAAGAAAGAAATCTGTGAATGGTACAGAAGCAAAGACCTTCCTCTCTCAGACCCTACGGACTTTTCATCTCTCTGTTCCCACAATTCAACCACCATGCTGGCTTAGCAATGGCCAGGTCTCAGGCAAGGTAGACTTTTTATAAGGAAAGTTTATTATGTAACCAAGAGGGAAGTATTAACCTTGTAGAAATTGATTATTAATCGTACTGTAAGAAATCCAACTACTAGGTATAGATGTGCCTTGCTGGCATAGACAACTGCCATGGCTGTTCTCTCAGGTTTGCCACAGTACTTGTTAAAACTAATTGGTTGCTAAGAGAGTAAATCTTAAAAAGTCACATCGCAAGAAAAAAAAATTTTAACTATGCGCGGTGACAGATGGTAACCAGACTTATTGTGGTCATCATTTTGGAGCATATATAAATATTGAATCATGCTGTATACCTGAAACTAATGTAAGATTATAAGTCAACTCTACCTCAATAAAAAAAAAAATCAATTATAGAAAAAAAATTTTCAAATTAAAAAAAAAAAAAAAAGCTTGGTTTGTTCTAAAAAGAAAAAGACTGGTTGGCTCTTCCCTGGAGTAAAGCAGAGTACCAGAAAACCAGCTCAGTTGGTACTTTTATCACCAGTCACACAGAGAGGCAGTCAAGCTTCTGGAGCCAGGGAGCCTGTGGTCGAATCTCAATCACTCTCTGATCAAGTGACCTCAAAGATATCCATACTACCTATTAATGTTGTTGTAAGGATAAAATTATATGAGTTAATGCCTCTAAAGAGCTTGGGGGAGCCTGTTACCTAGTAAGCACAATTCAAATATTGTTAATTTTTTTAATCTCTCTTTTAGATCACACTCTGCCAACAGTAAGGGTGATGCTGGTCTCTTTTTAAAAACCAAATTTTCTACTGAGTCACCTATGAAGTCTCTATCTGTCTGAAGGATGCCGCAGGTTCTCAGCTCATTTGTAAAGCCAAAGTCCATGAAATACTCAGAGCTCAAGGAACGCTAACCAAACCTTTCCAAGCCTAGATTATCAACTGATACTTCCTCAGGAGCCAGGTAAAGTCCACAGCAGAAAGTTTCATTTTATAACATCAAAGTTTAGTTTTATAATATCCATGACTTTAAGCTTATAATAATAAGATGAAACATACACTACTAAGACACAAGTGAATTTCATTTAACTCCTTTGTTCTATATTTATTACCACCAAGTATTCCTTTTATTATTTTCTGTCTGAGAGAATATCTTAAATATTTGGGTATCAAACTGAGTAAGTTAAGTTTTAACTAATGGTTTTCTATTTATATTAATCAGGAATATATTACTGAGATTGTGCTTACAACAAAAAAATACTTATTGGATGAGGTGGATGACATTTTCTTTGGTCCATGCTGAGTGAGGATAAACAATGTTTATGAAGTGTTTTGGATTTGCTCACAACCTTGGTAACATAAAAATCAGTAAGGTATTTTTTTTCCCTATAAATTGGGGAAAAAAGAATGAAAGAAAGCACACTGATTAAATATTATAATCACTGATTAAATATAGTAATTTTATATATTTAAACACAGGGTCTGAGCACCTGAGATTCAGGTAAAGAAAATTGTTCAGTTGGTGAATTATGCTTAGACAGTTGAATTTTTTTTGTTTACGTAATTGGAATGTAGACTGTATAAGAGTTAGACACTGGCATGGTCTATAAAATGGAATGTATATTCCAAAATATTGTTGTAGCACAGAAATTTTTTTTACTTCGAGCCCAACATGGGGCTTAAACTCATTAAGACCTGAGCTAATATCAAGAGTCAGATGTCTAAGTGACTGAGCTGCCCAGGTGCCCCCAGAAATTTCTCTTAAATAAAGCCCATTTCCTACTGATTTCCATGATAAATATAGTCAGAATTTTGACTATAAGTCCTTATATCTTATTTAGGTTATAATAAACTTTAAAATAAATGTCTTACATTTGAGAGCAAACATAATCATTTTAAAGCCAGACTGTTAATAATAATCATATATATATGAAATAACACAGACTTTATGATAATTGTGGATATGTATTATTTATGTATTGTGGTTAAAATTTAAAAAGAAAACCACTGGAGTGATGAGAATCCCTACTGCAGCAGTTGACCCAAAGTTCATACTCCTCTCAGATTGCTTAACGCTTGCTTCTGAAATCCAAAATCATTCTTTCCCATCATAAGAATGCCTTATAGCATTTCCAAGTATTCAAACCACCTACCTATCATTTTCACAAAATCCCTTTGGCATACATTTAGCAAGTACTATTATGTCACTCGCGATGAGGAAACTACAGCTCCATCAGGTACAGTGTGTTCACAATGAGTTCACATGATAATGAGGTAGCAGCAGAACTGGGGAAAGACCTAATATGTTAGCAGCCTTCTTGTGTCCCTTCCACAAACCACACCAGCTCCCGTCTTCACAGGGATTACTTTGTCTATCAGGGCAAATGTTTTATTTAGTGTACTTTTCAAAGTTTTCTACAAATAAATAGGTGCTCTCCGTCTTTCAAACTATCTTTACTGATTTTGTCTCCGACACCTGTGTCATGGAATATATCGATTGAACTACATGGTACATAAAGTGAAGGCCCATCTTTCTGGCTCAAGCAATTGATAAGTCATAACGAAAAATTAATAGGTTGTGTTTGCTTTAAACCTTCTTTTTCTTAGCATAATATTAGTTTATTCAACAGATGGCGAGTTTTGCCTTAAAGAGACTCTGAGCTGCCAAAGCCATGTCCCTGACTTAGCCCCCAGGCTGGCTGGGAAAAAGAAGTCTGCCCATGGCAGATGGAATTAGACTTTGTTGGGGAAACCAGACATTGGAGTTTGGGGAAACGGACAACGAAAAGCCAAAACAGGAGATTAAAAGAGCCTCTGAGCCCTATACAAGATAGCGCCTGGTGCCTTCCATGGAAAGGGATGTGATTTCAGCACCCACCGAGGTAGACATAGGAGGCTTCCTCTTCCTGCTTAAGGCTTCCATCTCCCACATCCTGTGCAGCCTCCCGAAAGCTGAGGGAAATCCAAATATCAGCACACATACAAACCAGATGCCTAGGATCTGTGGGGTCTTGCACATACCAGCTGAGCAACCCAGCCCTCCAGAGAGCCCTTAAACCTGGCTGCTAAAGAGACAAAACAATAGCCACATCCCCAGAGCTCCCTTAAATTCTGAACAGCAGTTAGTCCTGAATAACTCTGAAAGATACTTTTCTCACTGATACACACATACACGTTAAAAAGAAGGAAAAAAGAAAACCATTCCTATTACTTGACACAGTTCAAAAGATTCTGCTTATTATAGTCAAAATAACCCAACTTCATCTTGTTTTTAAAAAATCATTTCCGGGGCACCTGGGTGGCTCAGTGTGTTAAGCCTCTGCCTTCGGCTTAGGTCATGATCTCAGAGTCCTGGGATCGAGCCCTGAATTGGGCTCTCTGTTCAGCGGGGAGCCTGCTTTCCCCTCTCTCTGCCTTTCTGCCTACTTATGATCTCACTCTCTGTGTCAAATAAATAATTTTTATTTAAAAAATAAATAATAAATAAAAAATCATTTTCCGAACATGATTCTATTTTGATGATATACAGTAGTAGTCCAGAACCTCATATGAAAACAAGGCAATAAATAATTATTGAATGAATAAGCCAACACACTCTTAACCTTTTACATAATTACATATATTCCTCTGGGTACTGTAACAAGGAATACAAGTTAGTTCACCTTAACTTACCCAGAGCATTTTATCAAAAGAGCCATCTTCATGGGTGAATGAATCATAAAAGTAGAAGATAAAATGCATAGATAAAAGCTAGTGTACTATTAAAGTGTTCTTCTATCCTATCAAGAATCTTATACCTGTGGCAGCCAAAAGCAATAAAAAGAATAGAATTTAAAATACAGAATAACCTTTAATGAAGGACATTAGAAGGCAATTTTCTATCCATTTTTTTATTCTGTTTAACATCATAAGGCTCAGAGGATATTCTCCATCTATGCTTTTAGTGACTAAATCACCCTGGGGGTAGTGGGGGGAACTACTTTTAGAGTTTAAATGGCTAAAAATTGAAGTGAGAAAGGAGAGCCAGGTAAATTTGATAAAGGATTTTGGTGCTTCTGTGTCTGAAAAGGGAATTTTGGAATACTGAGGTCCTGACTTAAACTAAAATTCACAAGTTCATAGTCACCAGAAGGATTTAAGTCACTGTAATAAGGGATGTAAAAACATAAGTTTAAATATGTCAGAGTTAACCAAAAGAAAGATGGAAGCCAGTCTTTTAAGCCTAAAAAATACAAATAATACCAATTCACCATGACCAATAAAGAATGCCCCAGAAATGGAAGAACCTAGCAACATAAGGCAAATTATTAACATGATCCAACATATTAGGCCAAAGAAAAAAATTTAGTATCTTATTTTTAAGTAGGTGACTGTATAAATATACTACAATTTAATGACCTATTCTGTTATTTGTTAATGAAAATTGCTTTTCAGTTTGATCCAGTTACAAATAAAACTAGTATAATGTACACATTATAAACTATCATAACACACACAGATTTGTGCATTTCTGTTGGCTATATGCCTGCTAGTCAAAATTCTTGGCTTCATAATATGGGCATGCTCAGATTTCAGAAACAATATAATGGGAACCAATTCCCCAAAATGTTTTTACCAACTTACACTCCCACCAGTAGTGTTTGAAGGTTCAAGTTCCATATGTTTTCAGCAAAACTTGGTGTAATCAACCCTATTAATATTAGCATTTTAGGTAAAATATAGTGGGATCTTGTTTTGGTTTTAATTTTCTCTTTCATAAGGACTAACAACAAGAATGAGCAATTTTTCAAAATGTATTGGCATACATTATCTCCTATAAAGGCTAGAAAAGCATTTGATACAATCAAGCAATTTCTGATGTTAAAACTTTTCATAAAATAGGGATAAGAGGATTTTTTTTTAAAGTAAGCACTATACCCAGTGTGGAGACCAATGTGGGGCTTGAACTCAGGACCCCAAGATTAAGACCTGAGCTGAGATCAAGAGTTGGACACTTAACCAACTGAGCCACCCAAGTGCCCTGTTATGTTGTAAAGAGTAGGAGACATTCTTATGATTAAGGTAGAATCATCCTCTTTCAAATCATGAAAAAGACATGGGCAGGCAAGAATCAGGCAACGCAGTTGGATGAGAATATGAAGAGGTAAAAACAGCAAAAAGAAAGTGAGAAAAAATATTGCTATTTATAGGTTTGTGACTACCAAACAAAGCGTTAACTGGAAACCTGTTAGATCTAATAGGGGAGATCAATAAAGAGCCAATGGAAAGAGTATATGCACACTTACCCCAGTTCAGCATGGAGATACATTCCTAGGAATCAGAGCTCTCACTATGAGGTCCTACAGTTCCCATGGGGAAGTATTTTCAGTATCATACTGAAGCAATTTCTCAATCATCTCAGCTTTTAGCAATGTTTAAGATATCCTTCAAAATGTCAAAAAAGACTTCTACCAATCTTCTAATTTTCTTTATTCTCTGCTTCCTCAAGCATTTCCTTGACAGCACCACAAGTGAACAGAAAATTTGTCTTCTAACTCAGCTTCTGATCCTCCTTGTTCCTTTGTAGTAGGTAAAGCACTGTGGCACCATAACTTTGGAAGGTGATTTTTTGCCAAAATTATTTACCAGAACTCAAAGTGCAGGAGAAGCTAGAGCAGAGAAAACAATGCACATCATAGAACCGTTTATCTCAGGAAGACCAAGACATCACTCACTGGTTACATTGGTAGCACAGTGTAGTCCCCTAGTACCTCATGGATTGAACATATTATGGCACTCAGAGCGTAGAGAAAAACCCTATTAACAGGGAACTATGATAGACTATTAAATATATAAATGTATTGTTACACATACAGCATATTCTATCTTTGAAAATATCAGAAAGACAAATAGCAAGTGGGAAATGTAATGCACCTGATTATATTACAAAATTGAAAAATTCAATCAACTTATTCCACACAAATATTAACCTGTGAGTTAACCACAGCCCAACTTGCTGGGGCATTATCAGAGCCTAACTGACCTAGGGGAAAGGAAATTCCAAACTCCAGTCAGCTCTAACCTTCCATGTGGGAGAAGAGAAAGACTCAAATCCAGCCTAAGACATCGTTGATCTATCAAGTTCCTAACTTAATCTGTAGATTCAGTGGAATCCCAGTCAAAATCCCAACAGATTATTTTATGGATATTGACAGATTGGTTCTAGACTTCATATGAAGAGGTAAAAGACCCAGAATAGCCAACATAATATTAAAGGAGAAGAAGAAATGTGGAAAGCCCACACTACCCAACTTCAAGACTAACAATAGGTTATCAAGACAGTTTGATATTGACAAAAGAATAGACAACTGGGTCAGTGGAACAGAATAAAGAGCTCAGAAATAGACTCACATAGATATGGTCAACTAACATTTGACAAAGAAGAAAAGGCAACAAAATAGAGCAAAGATAGTCTTTAACAAGTGGTGCTGGAACAAGTGGACATACACATGCAAAAAAAAAATTTAGACACAGACCTTCTACTCTTCGCAAAAATTAACTCAAATGGATCAGAAACCTAAGTGTAAAATGCAAAACTATAAAACTCCTACAAAATAACATAGGAGAAAACATAGTTGCCCTGGGTATGGTAATGACTTTTTAGATAGAACAGTAAGGGCATGAGCCATGAAAGAAATAATGGATAAGCTGTATTTCATTAAAATTTAAAAACTTCTTCGCTGCAAAAGGCAATGTCAAGAGAGTGAAAAGATAAGTCATAGACTGGGAGAAAATATTTGCAAAAGATACATCTGATAAAGGACTATTATCCAAAATATACAAAGAAGTTCTAAAACTCAATAATATGGAAACAGAAAACTCAATTAAAAATTGTGCTGAAGACCTTAACAGATACTTCTCCACAGAAGATATACAGATAGCAAATAAGGATGTGCAAAGATGCTCCATAGCACATGTTATTAGGGAAATGCGAATTAAAACAAGATACCACACACCTATCAGAATGGCCAAAACCCAGGGACACCTGGATGGCTCAGTTGGTTGACCATCCGCTCTTGATTTCAACTCAGGTCATGATTTCAGGGTCATGAGATCAAGCTCCATGTCTGACTCTGCACTGGGAGTGGAGCCTGCTTTAGATTCTCTTTCTCCCTCTCCCTCAACTTCTCCCTCTCCCACTGTCTCTCCCTCTTTAAAAAATAAGAACAAAAACAAAAACTAAACATACTGTTATCATTCAATCCAGTAATCATGCTCCTTGGCATTTATCCAAGGGAGTTGAAAACTTGGGACTACACAGAAACCAACACACAAACAATGGAATATATTATCCCAGAATGAAAAGAAATGAGCAGTCAAACCATGAAAAGACATAGAGAAACCTTAATACATTACCAAATGAATATTACTAAGTGAAAGAAGCCAATCTGGAAAGGCAACAGACTGTAGGATTCCAATTACATGACTTTCTGGCAAAGGCCAAACTATGAAGATAGTAAAAAGACCAGTAGGTGCCAAGCGTTGGGAGGGGGAAGAGGATGAATAGGCAGAGCACAGAGGATTTTTAGGGCAGTGAAAATACTCTTTATGGTGCTATAATGATGGATACATGTCATTATGTATTTTTCCAAACTCATAGAATATGCAATACCAAGAGCAGACCCTAATGTAAAAACTATGGACTTTGGATGATAATGATGTGTCAATTGTAGGTGCATCAGTTGTAACAAATGTACCACTGAGGTGGGGGATGTTGACTATGGGAGAGGTTATGCAGGTGGGGGCAGGAGAATATGGGGAAATCTCTGTACCTTCCCTTCCATTTTTCTGTGAACCTGAAACTGTACGTCCACTTGTTCCAGCACCATTTGTTACCCCTTGGCTTACCTAGAACACAGATGTGTCCAGGAAAGACTGGACACCTTTGAACACACCATCCTCCTCAGGACTATGGTATACTAGATGGGGAATGATGGCTCAGAGTCTGCGGGCTTGACAGCGGGTTGAGAGAGCCTAGGTACTAAGGAGAGGACGTGAGATGACTTGAGCTAGAGCCCTTGGCTATAGGATCCTCACCCTTGGTCAAATGAAAAGCATATATAGGATTTTTCTTCACACAGATCATTTGCAGCAACTGGCAACTATTACTGAGTTGGTTTTGCCTCTGGTCCTGTTGTAAGTTTTCTTAGAATAACGTCAGTAAAAAATTTCCCTATCTTTGCCATACGATAAAAATAACTTAAAATCCCACTTTATCAAAACAATATGATTCGATGTGAAACTGATAATACAAAATAACAAATTTTACCCCTCCCCATATGACATACCAGTCATCCCCATATCCCATATGTCTTTAAACTGTTATCAGTAGCATAATTTTACCAATATGAATTGCACTGTGATTAATAAAGATATTTAATTTTAAATATTCTTTTTTTAAACCTACATTATTTTATTTTTTTTCTTATTTTTTAAAGATTTTATTTATTTATTTGAGAGACAGAGATCACAAGTAGGCAGAGAGGCAGGCAGAGAGAGAGAGGAAGCGGGCTCTCTGCTCTGCAGAGAGCCCGATGCGGGGTTCAATCCCAGCACCCTGGGATCATGACCTGAGCCAAAGGCAGAGGCTTTAACCCACTGAGCCACCCAGGTGCCCCAATTTTAAATATTCTTGATTGAGTTCTGGATCTGCTTGTAAAATAACATTAAAATCTCTTGGGAGCCTTCCTCATCTCATGAGCCTTCTCAGTGGAGAGGGACTACTGATCTGATGAAATAGAAGTCTCATTAAAATAAGGTGGGAGTGACTTTTTTCCTATCTTGAGGAAAAATCTTTCTGGCAAACCCTTCCCCACTCCCACAGAGAAAGGGGCTAAAAGAATAAAGTATACATGTAGCAGGAGGAAACGTGTTACTAAAGGGGAGGCTGGCAAAAGGTGGTTTCTAGTTTAAAGCAATGAAGTAAAAATAGCTCTGCAATCTCTTTCCCTGAAATCAACTGAAAATAACAAGGAGTACAAGAAAAAGCTTCAATGATGCAAGAAAATACCTAAAATTCTGAACAGTGATATAAGAAAGCCTGGGAATGTTGTCCTTCAGTCAAGAATGCTGTAAGTGAATCCGTACTCAGTCCACTGGGACAGCTACCAGAGCAGCCAGTTTCCTTGGTGGTGGGGCCCCTGAGCAGCAAAACAGTTACTGCCTCCTCTGGAAGGAGAGGTGGTATCTAGGCTGCCTAAAGACCTTCTTTCGCCGTTTTTGACAGTGGGGGCAGGGGAGATATTCAACCAGCAAAGCACAGGCACACCATTTCTCTAAGAAGCAAGCTATCAGTGAATCCCACAGAAGCAAAACCCTGGGTGACCTGCAGCCCTGAGCTGCCAATCTGTATAAGCTGAAGGTTGTGAAAGCTAAGTCAAAGGTAAGCATCCTGGAAAATTTTATCACGTGAAGACTCATGAAAAACCAGTGCAACTTCTACTAACTTGCATTAGAATTATGCTACAGGGCAAAGTAAAACAGCTTTCACAGGCACCGTCTTATAATGCAGCTGACCCTCAGGGGCACTCCCTGGCCCTTACCCCTACCAGACTGGGAGCAACTTCATTCCAAACAGAAATGGCCAAAAAGGGGCCACAGCAAAACATAAGAAAACCAAGAGGAAAAAGATCATGACATAAGAAAGATAGATAACAACCACATACAGGAAAGATTATACCATAAATGAGGTTAATAGAGATTTTTTTTTAATTCCAAAGAATTTTTATACATGCACACTTATCTGGGATATATATATAGAGAGAGAGAGGAGATACAAGAGCTCAAGAAACAGATGCAAAATAATCTCACAGAGCTCAGGAGAAAAATGGAAAAGAATAATACCATCACAAAATCATATCCATATGGAGTGCAGAAATAAGAGAATAACAGATATTGCTGAAAACACAGACATGTGAGATAACAGCCTTGAAAAAACTGGGCAAAGTGAAATAATAAAGGAAAAAGTAGATACGAAAGATGGGCAACAGAATTCATCACATGCACATTTGGTATTGCTGAAGAAGAAAACAGAATAAATGCAACAGAAAAAAAATTCAAAACTATAACCGAACAAACTGAAAAGAAAGAATATCTCTATTCATTATAGATTTTTTTTGGCTTTCTTTATTTCTATGAAGTCTTGCATTTTGATTAATCAAGTTTTAGTTCATTGCTTTTCCCCCTTTGCTATTTTCTGCATTCTATTTCTATAATTTTATTGACTACCCTCAAATTTTCAACATGCAAAAATATAAACTTTTTTATATTTTTAAGTAATTCTAAAATTATCAGTGTCTCTATCTCAAAGATCTAGAACAATGTAACTTCCCTCCAAAAAGCCTACTTTCCATATAACATGCCATGCCTACTATTTTATTTTCATTGTTTTAAATCCCATCAAATGTCTTTTTAAAGAAGTTATTGTTGTTGCTGTTTTTAGGATTAATACTTCTATTTATTTCTGAGATATTTCACCCATTTCTCTTCTTATCATGGCTTCTTGCCTCAGGTGTTTCATCTACATCCATGTTCCTTCTTGCCTAAGTATATTCTTTAGAGTCCTTACAGTAAGGTCTGTGGTATTAAACTGTTGATCATAGTGTGTACAGATGTGACTTTATTTTGCCCTCAGTACTAAATGGTTGCTAGCTTGGCACAGAACTATCGGTTGACAGTGATTCTTCCTTCAGCCTTTGAAGCTGTTGTGTTATTATCTTATGGTATCTGTGGTTGCTATTTGACTGATTGTCATTCTTTAGTAATTTTCCCTCCATCACTACTAGAACTTTATTTCTTTGGGGATTTTCTGTGGTTTCATTATTATGTGTTTGAAATGTGTTCTTATAAGTTCTGGAAAATTTGCAGTTATTAGTTCCCTGAATGTTCTACTTCCCTGTTCTATGTGCTCCTTCAGGAAGTCCGTTTGGCATATGTTGGATCTTCCCATTCCCCCTGCATGTCTTTTGATTTGTCTTTCAGTTTTCTATCTCTTCATCTCTGAGTTTACTTTATTCTGAGTTAGAGCCTCAACTGATAATCAATTCAGTCATTACATTGCCTTTCTATTCTTTTTTTTTTTAAGATTTTATTTATTTATTTGACAGAGATCACATGTAGGCAGAGGGGCAGGCAGAGAGAGAGGATGAAGCAGGCTCCCTGCTGAGCAGAGAGCCCAATGCGCAGCTCGATCCCAGGACCCTGAGATCATGACCTGAGCTGAAGGCAGAGGCTTAATCCACTGGGCCACCCAGGCGCCCCTGCCTTTCTATTCTTGATCTTTTCAATGTGTTTACAATGGAAGGGATACCTTTGTCTTGTGAACTTAGTCTACCATCTTACAGGAGGATGAAGACTTAAGTCAGCATGTTCAAAGTGATACCATGTCCCAGAAGAAGAATAATATGAGCTAATTAACATTGATCAGTATACTCAGTAAACAGAAAAAAGAGTCTCCTGAACATTTAAGCAAAAAAGATAAGATCATGGGGCGCCTGGGTGGCTCAGTGGGTTAAAGCTTCTGCCTTCAGCTCAGGCCATGATCTCAGGGTCCTGGGATCGAGCTGCGCATTGGGCTCTCTGCTCAGCAGGGAGCCTGCTTCCTCCTCTCTCTCTGCCTGCCCTCTGCCTACTTGTGATCTTTGTCTGTCAAATAAATAAATAAAATCTTAAAAAAAAAATCAAATCATGACAACAAGGTAAAATTAACTGGTTCCAGACTTCTCTACAGGTTTGTTGAATTCTAAAATAATTTTCAGAAGTAGCCAGGGGGGGGAAATGTCATGCAATAATTTTATACCCATAGAAATTGTTATACTCATAACATAAAGGCAACAGATACTTTTAAATGTGAAAGAAGACTAAAAGTACACTTCCCATGAAACTCTTCTTAAAAAGTCTGCTGTACAGAGAACTTCAGCTAGCAAAGAGCTGAATGAAGAAATGATGGTGGAGGAATGATGTGACCATTGAATAAATACAGACTAGTACTACTAATAAACTCAGCTGCCAAAACAATATAGCAGAGTAGAAATTCAGAATTAAACTCAAATGATTATGGAAATTCAATATATATAAAAGTGGCATTTTTGTGCCTGATTGGCTCAGTCAGTAGAGGATGCAACTCTTGATCTTGGGATTGTGAGTTCAATCCCTACAATGGATGTGGAGATTACTTAAAAACAAAATCTTTTTTAAAAAGTGGCATTGGGGTGGCATTTTTGAAGTCATGAGAAGTGGGCAAGAGTAGTCATTAAATGGAGAAGGAACAATACCAACTTCTGGAAGAAATTAGATCTACTTAATTTTTTATGCTGAAAATTTCCAAAGTTCAGAGTTTTAAACATAAAAGTATAGAAAGTAAAAACTGTAAAAATACTAGAAGAAAACAAGGCAAATCTTTCAATTGTCTCAGAATGGGGAAGGTCTTTCTAACAAAGACATTTTAAAAAGTGATTGAGAAGTGTCACTGAACAAATAGAACTTTCTTCATGGAAATGTTCCATAAGCAAAGTTAAAAAATCAATGACAATCTAAAATCTAAAGAAAAAATCTAAAAGTATTTGAAATGTGTGAAAGAGACAAAGAATTAATTTCCTTAATATATAATAAAAGCACTTCATATCAATAAGAGGTGGGAAAAGGAGCTTTCTGGAAAAAAATAATTTTAAATAAATATAAAGTTGTTAAACTTTAGTTGTTTAAACTAAACTAAACTAAAGTTGTTAAACTTGTTAAACTTTTACTTGCATCTTAAGATGCAAATTAAAATGACAATGAGATACCATCTTTCACTTATGGGTTTGATATAGAATTAACTGTATTGGCAAGATACTATCAGAGGCAGTACAAACTAATAAAAATCTCTAAGGGGGCAATCGTTGGCATTTACTAATATTATAAGTGCCTATAGGCTTTGGTACAGCAGTTAGTATTTTTTTTTAATTATTCTGCAGTTCTATTTGTACACATGTGCAAAGATATAAACACAAGGATATATATTTGCATCAGTGTCATAAACAGGAAGTAACCTAACTGCCAACATTAAGGGACAGGTAAATAAATGACAGCAGTGTGACTGAATATTATGTTTATAAAGACCTAAGGTAGATTTCATGTGAGTTGATACATCCTGACATCTAAGCTCCAGAAAAGGCATAAATGGTGGTCCCATTTATATCTTTAGGATTCCAACAGGTCACGTTCAAACTGGATAATCTGAGGAGTTCTCAAAGGAGACTGTTTGTAAATTTGGGAGGGTGTGGTGGAGAAACCTCTAGAGATAATGCAAGGAATTATAACCACAAATAGACCTGAAGAGAAGGAAGAAAGTCACAGTTACCAGAACTGGAATGAGAGAGCCACCAAGGGACCCTAGGAAGCCAGGCCAAGGCCCCACCTCTTTCTTCCCCTTAGACCTTCCATCATGAAGCCGGAGATGAGCGAGTCTGAGGATTAATCCATAATGGAGCTCTGAGCAGAGAAAGAAAGGGAGAGGGTTGCAGCATTCTATGTTTTTGAAAAGTGGGACTATACTTGCACTTATGTACCCAAGAATCTGGCATGAGGAGTCCTTGAGAAAGAGAACCATAGGAATGGAGTTCTCTGCAGTTTGAGGTGGAAAGAAATCGTATTTTCTCTGCATTCTTTATTTTACTGTTGACAGTTTTGTAACCTTATGCATGTATTATTCTTTCAACTTAAAAACTAGCTGGTGGCAGAATTTCTTTTAGGGAGAATACTCTTGTTTAGCAAGCATCTTGGTAGGTCATCCTGGCTGAAGAAAGAGAGGAGAGAGAGAAAGAAACTGTTAAGTGTAATTTGAAGAGGATAAGGGAACCCAGGAATGAGTAGAAAGTGAGAAGAACCTTTTTTTTAAAGTAAGTTCTATCCCCATCGTAGGTCTCGAATTCACAACAGAGATCAAGAGTGCATGCTCTGGGGCGCCTGGGTGGCTCAGTGGGTTAAAGCCTCTGCCTTCGGCTCAGGTCACGATCCCAGAGTCCTGGGATGGAGCCCCACATCAGGCTCTGTGCTCAGCGGGGAGCCTGCTTCCCCCCCTCCCCCGCCTGCCTCTCTGCCTACTTGTGATCTCTGTCAAATAAATAAAAAAATAAAATCTTTAAAAAAAAAAAGAGTGCATGCCCTACTGACTGAGTCAGCCAGGCACCCCAAAGAAGTGAAGTTGTTGAAGAGAGATAAAAGGGACACAAAATGCTGGATGGCTAAGACCTAAGGAGAATAAAAGGACCAGAATGACACAGAAGTCTAAGAACAAGCTCTCTAATACCCAGTTTTGTATTACCCCAATCCTTCAGAAAAACCAGCTATATTCACAGCTTGTACTTAGGGTATGTGGTTAGGACAGGTGGGAGAGATTAAAAGGATAGGACTCTGTTTCCTGTTTGGGCTATTTTAGGACTGAGAATAAAGAAGAATTACAGTTACACACACACACACACACACACACACACACGCACGCACACACACACACACATGCATTTCATCCTAAACCAGAAATTGGGACAGACTTTGACTTGGGAAGACATAAGCCCCTGGAAAGTCTTCAGCAATGTAGGAGGGATGCTGATTTTCACCACATTTGAGGTCAGAGACCCAGGCAGCTTTAAGAAACGAGTGAGCCTAAGCAGCTAGAGCTCTAAGGATGCCTGGGGAGCTGTGTGATATATATAGAATGTGAGGAGAAGCAAATAAATGTATTCAAGGACAGGTCTGACTCAGGTATTCTGCAGATGTCGAAGAATTCACATGGAGAAATATGCAAAGCTCTGAGCTCAACTTGCTTCACATTGGCTCTTTTTCTTATCAGCAAGGTTAAGAGGTTTGAATATTATTCTGGGAATTGATAGCCAGTGTGTTATGATTCTGAAGAAGCTGTCAGATTTTTTCTATCATAATAAATCATCTATCCAGGCCCAAAATTTTAATCCTTCTTTGTTATCTCTATTTCCAGCAAAAACAACATTAATGACAGCAACAAAAACTGAATATAGAAAACTGATCCTACAAAAGTTTTGTGGTAAATGATATGTCAGACACATAATAATTCATAATAATTCTACAATTAGGGATGCCTGGGTGGCTAGTTGGTTAAGCGGCTGCCTTCGGCTCAGGTCATGATCCCAGCGTTCTGGGATCGAGTCCCACATCGGGCTCCTTGCTCGGCAGGGAGCCTGCTTCTCCCTCTGCCTCTGCCTGCCACTCTGTCTGCCTGTGCTCTCTCTCTCGCTCTCTCTCTCTCTCTGACAAGTAAATAAAATCTTTTAAAAATAATAATAATCCTACAATTAATTACTAATCTGAAGAACCTAGATGGCCTCAAGATACATAGGAATAATAGAATTCATTAAGCAAAACCAAGATCTTTCATAAAGGAGCATAGGACATCTTTTTCATTTCAAAAAAGTCCTGTATTTATTCTTAGTATAGTTTTTGGTATGTCTTTCCCAACTATATAATAGGCACTTGGATTTGCTTTTCTTCCTATTCTTTTTAAAAAAATAAACTGCGTTTATTGACATATATAGACCACATAAATACAAAAATTAACATATTTTCAAGTGGATTTAGGATATTTATAGAAACTGACAAAATGCATGAAAACACACTGGATTTGTTTTTCTGAGACTGATGATGTGCTCTCTCCTAACCAATAATATATATTTGTGAATTAACCGATTGGTTTAGGGATGCGGGCCATGGCCACTCAACAGTTTTTTTCATATTAAAGTTACACAACCTCTAATGACCTCATTTGTACAGTCCCACAATAATCAACCAGCTGAGTGGCCCAGCATTTGGGGGACATGGAAAGAGTCATATGTTTAGTAATTAATCTATAATTTAAGAGAGATATAAGAGATGTATAGAGAAATGTATATAGGCATACAAAGTTAAATCTTTATAGCTATAACTATCTTAATATTCTGTTCACTGACCTCAAGATTTGGGCATAGACTGTCATTTAAAAATTGCAGATACAACACAAGGCCAAATCAGACAAATAAGATAAACAAGACAAAAGTCAAGTAATAAATATGATGCTAATGAATATACCTATTTTCAATTTGTAAATGGGAATATAGAGTAGAGCTGACCTCAAACTCAGATCTTTTTTTTTTAAGATTTTATTTATTTATTTGACAGAGATTACAAGTAGGCAAGAGAGGCAGGCAGGGAGAGAGAGGAGGAAGCAGGCTCTCCACGGAGCAGAGAGCCCGATGCGGGGCTCGATCCCAGGACCCTGGGATCATGACCTGAGCCGAAAGCAGAAGCTTTAACCCACTGAGCCACCCAGGCGCCCCTCAGATCTTTTTATTGCCTTATAAAATATATGTGACTTAGCATATTTGAACCTGATATTATTTCTTGACTCTAGCAAATTAATGAGAATAATAAAAGTACTTACACAATAGAGTACCTTAAAAGATGGTATCTATCACTTGGCCATAGGCAGAGAGAATGCAGAGCATACTTTCAATCATACTGACAAACAGTCATACTGGGGCACTGTTTAACCAACCTATTCACGGATTATTTCATTATCTGGGGTAACATTACTTTGTTTGATTTTCATACAGAACTTTGTGTATGATTTGTACATAAATTAAGATCTCAGACTCTGTGTTAACTTGAAGGTAAATACAGTGGAGGAGCAAGTAATTTCTGTCAGGTAGAAAAATAGCCCCAAAGGTGATTTTTTTTGTTTTGTTTTTAACTGCCCTCAAGATGAGTCTTATTCTAACATTCTTCTTAGGTGTCTATAAGCACCTAGTTTCTCCAAAATACTTTTTGAACCACTTTATTATGTTGCTGGTTTGCTCATTAATGAGTTAATAAATCTTTAGCATATGTTCATTCTATATTGGAATAAGAATCATGTTTTTAGTTTCTTGAAAATTATACTTTTTTTTTAAAGACTTATTTATGTGAGAGAGAGAGAGAGAGAGCGCGCGCGAGCAGAGGTGAGGGCCAGAAAGAGTGTTAAGCAGATGCTGGGCAGAGCACCGAGGCCGGCAGGGGACTCTATCTCGTGATTTTGAGATCACTACATGAGCTGAAACCAAGAGTCAGTCACTCAACCAACTGTTCCACCCAGGTACCCCGAAAATTATATTTAGACAAGTAGTTATGATGGTTAAATGAGACAAGTCTAGAACATAGTAAATGCTTTATATTATCAGATTTCATTAAGTTTCATATCCTAATTCCTCCAACTTTATAGAAAAATATAACACTGTTCACAGAGGAAATACACATCTATGTACGTATAAGTGTATTAGATGTGTATATGTACACATCCGTACATGTATTATATGTATAAAATCGATGTGTATATCTTATACACAACACATTTGCTATCAAGAACCTTATGTAACTTCAAAAGACTCTCTGTATATTTCCTTATTCCTGTCACTGACGTTAATGTCTTCTAGAAATGTTAATATTAATAACCAATAACAATATGCTTGGGGTGCCTGGGTGGCTCAGTCGGTGAAGCGTCTGCCTTTGGTTCAGGTCATGATCCCAACGTCCTGGGATCGAGCCCCACTTTGGGGTTCCTGCTCTGCGGGAGGCTGCTTCTCCCTCTCCAGCTTATGTTTCCTCTCTTCCTTGCTCTTTCTGTGTCAAACAAATAAAAATAAAATCTTAAAAAAAAAATGCTCAATCAAGCCTGTTTTGGGCCTAAGTATCCTAAGCTGGAAGTACGTAAACAGACCAAATGAGAAACAACAGCAGCATCATAAAGAAAACTGAGAATATACTAATTTGGGAAGAGAAGGTTACAGAGTGCCTGCGAGAACTCTAAAACATTAGCCCAGTTGACATACCTCAACTGCAAGAACTGCTTACTAACACACATCTGTCCTGAGTGGACGTTTCTTCATGTGCCCTGGTATATACAGGGGAGGTGGCTACAGCAAAGAAGGACCCTGCAAAGAAACATAAACAGGCCCTGCTTTTCTATATTCTTTCTCTCTTCAGAAGAGTGGCTGCACAGTATAGTGTCTGGGAAACTTTTCCTTTGCAAATAAAAATATGAAAGTCAACTTTTTCTAAACTTTTTAACTAAAGGACCCAAATCTATTAACCACATTATCTGTGAGAAATAGTTAATTATTTTTATATTTCTTTTTTTTGACATTTAATGCCACCTAGGAAACCAGAACCTATTTTTCCCTCTTTAATAAAATATTTACTCATGTTCCAAGACACTACATGTTAGAACATAGTAATACATTTCACTAGTGCCTACAACAGAAACAAGGTATCTGGCCTGAAAGATGATCATTTTCTTTCTTTCTCATTCATAGATGTTGATCAGCTGACCTCACTAAGAGTTACTTCTTTTACTGCAATGAAGAAGTTACAGCTTTTACTGCAAAGAATTTTGTATTCTTCCCTGTTCTAGATGAAGAGGTTAATTTACGAGCTAAGTTAAACATGTTCTGCCTGTAATTTAGAATGTTTGAAAAGAGTAAGCTCGGGAAAGAAATGAATAAAACATTTTTCACAGAGATAAATTATTTAAATGGTATTAATTAAGTTAAGCCTCCTCAGAAGCTTCCCTGACATTGTCATTTAAGGACAGGAGCTCCTAGGCAGTTTCTTATTTGAATATTTCCCCCCAATTATGCATGGTTCATAATAGACTTATTATAAAAATTGGAAAACAGAAAGATATTGAGTGGAAATGGAAGTCTCTAACACAACTTAGAATTCTGGCTCACTATTATTTCAGATATTATATTTATGTGCCTACATGTAACATAGTATGCTACATAGTACATATGCTATATTTTACATTGCATAATGATATATACTAAAAAATAAATGAGATCATCTTAAACCTGATCATGCTTTAACCTGACCTTTTACTCAACAGATTATGGCCATTTGTCAATGTCAATATGTTGAGCAATATGTTGCTATACCTTTTTTGATAGCTATATAGTATTCCTTCGCATGGGCTTATCATGAGGTAGTTTAGTGCACTAATTAGCCAATTTCAATTTACATTAGTTACACTCCTGTGAAATTTAGTAATTATCCTGCTGCCAATGTCCAGCTTATATATATTTAGATTCAGAAGGTCCAGCATGGGCCATATTTTTTTAAATTTATTTATTTGTCAGAGAGAGGGAGAGAGAGAGAGCAAGCACAGGCAGACAGAGTGGCAGGCAGAGGCAGAGGGAGAAGCAGGCTCCCCGCCGAGCAAGGAGCCCGATGTGGGACTCGATCTCAGGACGCTGGGATCATGACCCGAGCCGAAGGCAGCCGCTTAACCACCTGAGCCACCCAGGCGTCCCAATTTTTAAGAGTATTCAGAGGAGATTGTGATTCAGACCTAATTTTGAGAACCACTTAGTTAACAATTTTCTTATCGATGTACATTTAGTTCTATACTTTTGGATGTGTGCAAACTATTGTAAAAGTATTGACAGCTGGAAATAAAGAAAATAGAAGGGCACTTGGGTGGCTCAGTCAGTTAAGTGCCTGCCTTTGGCTCAGGTCATGATCCCAGGGTCCTGAGATGGAGCCTTGTGTTGGACTCCCTGCTCAGCAGGGACTCTGCTTCTCCCTCTGCCCCTCCCCCCAGCCCATGCTCTCTCTCTTCTTCTCTCTCTCTCTCTCTCTCTCAAATAAAATCTTTAAGAAAAAAAAATTTTAATAAATTTAAAAAATTAGGAAGAAAGAAATAATCTTTTTCTCTCTCTCTCCCTTTATTCTTCCCACCCTTTCTTCTTCATTTCACCTCAGCCTCTGACTTTCCCACTTATCCCATGGAAGGAAAAATAGTAAAATATTGGAGTTTTGAAAAAAATAAAGGAAACTATGACAAGAAAAGAGATCAGTAGAAGATATTGGGAAATACCGGCAGAAGGAAAAACAAAATAATGTCAGGAACAAAGAGTACATTTACTCAATTAATATATTTAATTAGAAAGATGAAAAATGGTGACAGTAATGTGGAAGAGAGACTATTCTCTGGCTTAGGAATAAGCAACTAAAGAAAGATGAGCCTAGATTTGTCAGTTTCTCCTGAATCAGATTCCTAGCCTATAAAATGTGTGTGTTAGATTAATCTACAGAAAACTTCACCTCTAATATTCTTTAATTTCATGAGAGAGCAATTTATTTCATCTTGTAATTAACCCCATTTCAGAGAAAGAGCCTTTTCTTCATTCTAATTTAAAAACCCATGGGTACTGGGATATGTGAAGATGAGCATTTACAGCCAGTAAATATACATCCCACTGGAACCTTTCTCACTGAATGTGCGCTACATACTATATGTTATTCTGAAATAGAAAGGGTCAAAGAGAATTCATTAATTATAGAAGGATTTTAATACTTCAATGTGAGTCAGTCCACAAAGACATTAGTAGGAAAATGATGTCTCTAGGATATCAACAATTTAAAACAAGTTCTAGGCAAAGAGAAAATTTTAGGTTCAAACGCAGACTACCAACTCAGGGAGTTTTCATCTTTTTTGTATTTTTTTTAAAGATTTTATTTATTTATTTGAGAGAGAGAGTGAGTGAGAGAGAGAGCACAAGCGGGGGAGTGGCAGAGGGAGAGAGCCCACTGAGCAGAGAGCCTGATGCGGGGCTCCATCCCAGGATCCTGGAATCATGACCTGAGCCTAAGGAAGATGCTTAACTGACTGAGCCACCCAGGTGCCCAGGGACTTTTTATCTTTAAGAAATATGAAATGCATAAATGGAAAGTGTGTTTTTCTGATTAAAACAGTTGCCTTGTCAGGATAAAAACCAAACCACACAAGTATAAAATGAAGACTGCATAGCCTGAAATAAACAGCAAGTAAGTGACAAACATTTGAATATCAGTAAACCATAAACTGATATAAACGAGTAATGCAATATCTCAAAATATCAGATGGGAAGTTCCTGCCTACTCACCAGCTTAGTGTCTTACCACAACTCACCTTGTAGTGGGTTGAATGGTGGTTCCCAAAAGATATGTCCACCCAGAACCTGTGCATGTAACCCTATTTGCAAAAAAAGTTTTTGGAAATGTAATCTGTCTTGCTCTAAATCCAATGACAAGTATGCTTATCACTGAGGAAAAGGTGGTGCAAAGGCAGAGGCAGAGATTGAACATGTCTATAGTCCAAGTATGGCCAGCAGTCGCCAGCAGGGAAATGGGTATCCATACTCCCTCCAAGCCACCGAGGCACAAACCTAGCTGACACCTTGATTTCAGACCTGCGGATTTGTGGCCTCCAGAACTGTGAGAGAATAAGTTATTTTTGTTTTAAACCATCTAGCTTCTGACAATGTGTGACAGCAGCCTTAGGAAACAAATAAACTCCTTTAAAAATATATATTTGTGGGGGCATCTGGGCGGTGCAGTCAGTTAAGGATTCAACTCTAGATTTCAGCTCAGGTCATTATCTCCAGATCATGAGATCATCAAGTGCCATGTCAGGCTCCATGCTCGGCAAGGAGTCTGCTTGAGATTCCACCCTCCCTCTCCTGCTGCCCCTCCCCCATCCACCTCCACTCAGGGTCTCTAAATAAATAAATAAAATATTTTTAAAAAATAAAATATAAATATACAATTGTCCCTTGAACAACACAGGGGTGAGGGATACTGACCCCCATGCAGTCAAAAATCAGCATGCAACCTTTGACTCCCCCAAAATTTAACAACTAATAGCTTATTATTGACTGAAAGCCTTACTAATAACAATTAATACATCTTGTGGGGTGCCTGGGTGACTCAGTCATTAAGCATCTGCCTTCAGTTCAGATCATGATCCCAGGGTCCTGAGATTGAGCCCCACATCAGGCTCTACTCAGCAGGCAGCCTTCTTCTCCCTCTCCCTCTGCCCCTCCACCTGCTTGCACTTGCTCTCTCATTCTTGCTCTCTCTGTCTCTCTCGAATAAATAAAATCTTTTAAAAAATCAGTAGGAAGAGAAAATGTTTTTATGGTACTGTATTTCTCAAAAGAAATCCATGTGTAAGTGGATCTACTTACATGCAGCCCAAACTCCCATTGTTCAAGGGCCAACTATAGCTTCCAAAAATACTGATCTACTCAGAGTTCTCCAAGCACACTGTACACATGCACACATAATATAGTCCCTAAATCCTTTTCAGATTAGGTGATGTTGGCCTAAACCCACTTTTATGACCTCTAATAGTCAAAACCCACCCCATATATCTTGTGAATTCCCACCCTATACAGAGTGCCTCATGGTTGGGACTGCCATACCAAGTTGCGCAGGCTGTGTATTGCAGGTCATCCAGCCAGGGAGGTGAGTGAGAGCTGCAGTCCAGCAGAGCTCTGCCCTCAAAGCTGTGCACCCTGCTGTGGGAGGACCAAAAGGAGATCCCCAATTGCCTTGATGATGCAAGGCCTCTTTTTTTCCCCCCACAAATCGACTACCTAGTCCCAAAGAGATATCTTTTTAAAAATCATGCAAAAATGATGTAACATCAGCAGTGATCTTGGTGATTCTTTTTGTCTGTCTTCTTGACGCTAGTCCCATGGTCTCAGTCCTTCTCCAAGACTGGTATCCACAAATTCCCAAATGCCAAGCATCTCTTAAGCCTAGGAAGATTACTAAAGTTTGGGGTAGCACAGAGGAAAGCAGACACATGACACACAATTTCACTGTCATGTTCAATTTTCCCCTCATGTTACCCTCTCCTTTCCAAAATACCAGAAAGTTTAATAAACAACTCTGCTACCGATGTAAGTCATCCCACAGACCCTCTCTGTGTACCATATTCTGGAAAATAAAATTTTTTCTATCTTTTTTTTACTATTTTGTCTCTGAGCCTTTGAACAGGCAGGACCTTATACTCAGAATCACTTTCTCCTCTTGTCCACCAGGTAAACTTTTATTCATCTAGTCATCTTTCAAAACCCATTTCATACATTTTTTAAAGATTTTATTTATTTATCTGACAGAGAGAGAGAGAGAGACAACAAGAGAAGGAATACAAGCAGGGGGAGTGGGAGAGGGAGAAGTAGGCTTCACGCCAAGCAGAGAGCCCAATGCAGGGCTCAATCCCAGGACCCTGAGATCACGACCTGAGTCGAAGGCAGTTGCTTAACGACTGAGCCATCCAGGCGCCCCTGAACACCCATTTCAAAATGAAAGAATTGGGATTATCAAAAAGTAAAAACTATACAAGTTACTTCCAAATTTACCAGTCATCATCTGTCTCCCACATTAACCTCTGTTCTCTCCTATATCTCCCCAACTTCATGATAATTCTTTGAGAGCAGAGCCCTGATTAGTTGTTCCCTTTGCATTTAGTTCATGCTGAAATGTTTGTTTCCTAAGAATTTTTCTCATAACCAAATACCCTAAGAGGATTATAGTCACTTAACTTTAAACTCTTGCCATTTTCCAGTATCAGTAACATTGAAAAGTTATACATCTTCTGTTGGCCATCACTTCGACTGATGATATAGACATAAGCTATGGCATAAGGTCTTTTTCTTATTTACCATTGGATTTCTACAATAGTTTGTGGTTGCCATTTTTTTTTATCTCTATGGTACATCCTTTTTCCTTTTGCTTTCCTTACATAGTATCTTCCAGAAAAATCACTTTCACTTTTTCCTTCTTAATTCCCTTTGTTATGCCCAAATTTGCATTCATTGCCCAATTTTTAAGGGCTTTTGGTGATGTTATGTTTCATCTGAATTTGATTTCTTTGTCTATTTTAGGCTCCTTTCCAATTCCAAATTAACAATGGCACTAAGCAGGGAAAGTGTGTTAATGAGTCAGTTTCATCTTGACAGGCTCAAAATACAGTTATTTTCTTGTAGGGTATATTAGATGATGATCAATGAATTTAAGCCCAAAAACATATGAAAAGAACTTATTATTTTATTTTCTCTATGTAGGCTGCAGCATTTTATTTTTTATTTACTAACCAAAAAATGTGCTGTCTATAAGCACTGTTTAATTCTCCCCAGATTCTTTAAAAATTGATATTCTTATCTAAATATAAAATTGTAACTCAGATGAAAGTCCTATTTTTAAAATTTTTAATTTATTACTGAGCACTGATCTTAAGTGCTTTATACACTTCATTATAGTAAAGCCACATAATGATACTATAAGCCACATAATGATACTATATAATCAACTTTTGTTACAGAGGGAGAAACAGAATTTCTCAGAGACAAAAGGATGAGACCAAAGTTGTCTGCTTAGAACATGATAATTCCAGCATGTAGTCCTATTCTAACAGAGTTTGAAGCCCCCACTTTCCTGCTTCTGAGCCTCATTTTTCATCAGAGGCACCTTCTAATTAATATTTTTAAAAAGCATCTCAGAGCTTTGTGCAGTGGCAGTATCATAGCCAATGAGGTTTATCTGAGGCGCCATTATTGCTAATTGAAAAAGCATCTCAGAGTTAGGAATTTAATTAATTTTCATAAAAATGAAACCTCATTGTTGTTTTTCAAACAGGGATCCCAAAATCAAATGCCTGTGGCAACTAGGCAAATAAAATAAATGATGAAAGCAGGTGGGGTATAAAATAAAACAAAAGCAAAATAACCACTGATAAGCTCAAGCTAATTAGTGCCTTGAGAACTGTTGGCTTGTTTGCCAGATATCTTGTTATCTTCCAAAGAAGCCAGAAATTCAGGTTTTCACTTAAGATCTGCCACTTATCCATTGGGGAAGGTATGAGCTATGGTGAGTGCTGTGACTGTAAACCTGGCAATTCACAGACCTGTGCCCCTGGGGCTAATCATACATTATATGTTAATAAAAATAAATAAATTAATTAATTTAAAAAAGAGATCTGCCACTTATCAAATGTTAACAACTAAATCAGGTCTTTTTGTTTTTCTAACTATGCAAACTAAATGTGTCTATGTGGCCCACAAGCTGCTAGCTGGTGAATGACTCCAGGATAGACTGATGTTGACCTGTAAACCACATGAACAATATGATAGCCAATAGCCACATGCAGCTATTTTAATTTTAATTTAATTTAAATAAAATAAAACTTAAATGTCAGCTCTTTAGTTGAATTAGCAACATTCCCAGTGTTCAGTCGCAACATGTAGTTTGTGGGCACTCTAAAGGACAGTGCAGAGCATTTCCATTATTCTAGAAAGTTCTATTGGACAGCACTGAACTAGAACAAGAAAATCTGGGCTGTTTTTCTGTCATCTGTCATGATTCACCAACTGGTACTGCAGTGCTAAAGTTAACTGCTTCTCCAGGCTCATTCCTACCATTTCTAGTCTACCTGAACAGAGTAGTCCTCCCTGAAAGTCCTCTCATTCAGCTGGGCATCACTGTAACTGAGAACAAGTCAGATCCAAGACAGGTCTGGGGAGTAGGCAAAGTGTGTCCTTAGCCTCTCCCACATCCCAGCTCTGGAACTAGAAGTCAGGCCACTATCCTTCCCTTTCCACAGAGATCAGAGCTTCATGTCCTCTTTATTCACTCTTAAAAACTTATTTTTAGAAGGTTCAACTACAATAATGTTTAAATAATGGATACTTAACTGAAGTTTCTGCCCTTCCCAAAATATTTACATTTATAATGTATAAAATCCTAAGAGTGAGAAACACCTAGGTGGCTCAGTTGGTTAAATGTCTTGGGTCACAATTCCAGGGTCCTAGGATCAAGTCCTGCATCGGGCTCCTTCCTCAGCAAGAAGCCTGCTTTTCCCTCTGCCTGCTAATCTCCCACTTATGCTCACTCTCTCTGTCTTTGACAAATAAATTAATATTTAAAAAAATAAGATAATAAAATAAAATACAATGCTAAGAGTGAAATGTCAAGCCTAGAGGAGATGGTAAGGCAGGATTTCTTATTCTCCTAAGAAAAGACCGAGATCATCTCCCTGGAGCATTTAAAATCCTGCCTTCTAGGCAGTCAGCTCATTTCCCTCATTTAATGACAGGCCCCACTCAGGATCTGAGTCAGTAGTTTCTAAAGGAGGTGCTCATGAGAATTACCTGTGTAGGATTGCCAGTGTTAGCAAGTAAAAATACAAAATTCTCAGTTAAATTTCAGTTTCAGATAAACAGGGAATAATTTTTTTAGTATAAGTATGTCCCATATGCCATGCAGTATGGATTATATCTGAAAATCCTATGCCTGTGGCCTTATTGTAAAAATAGCGTTAGGACACCTGGGTGGTTCAGTCGGATGAGTGTCCGACTCTTGATTTCAGCTCAGGTCATGATCTCAGGGTGGTGAGATTGAGCCCTGCATTGGGCTCCACACTCAGCTGGGAGTCTGTTTGAGATGCTTTTTCTCCCTCTCCCTCTGCTCCTCACCCCTGCCTCTTTCTCTAAAAAATAAATAAATAAATATTTTTTAAAAATACTGTTTTTCTGGCTCTAATACATCTTTTGTTTTTAATATTTATTTATGTATTTGAGAGAGAGAGAAGATGCAAGTGTGGGGGAGAGGGAAAGAAAAAGAGAAAAGAAGATTCCCCACTGAGTGTGGAGCCTGATGCAGGGCTCGCTCTCCTGATCCTGAGATCATGACTGGAGCCAAAATCAAGAGTCTGACTCTTAACTGGCTGAGCCACCCAGGCACCCTCTGGCTCCAATAATTCTCATATTCATTAAGACTTAGGAACCATTGATCATAGTTAATTCATCTACCTCTTGGTAGTGTATCAGTTATTAGCCAAATCTCTGTCACTTTTAGAAGAGTCTTTTTAAATGGAATCACAGTCTCCTAAAGCAAATATCAAGCTGCACATGACTGTCGCCTTGATAATGCTATTTGATCCTTATAATAACCCTGTAAAGTAAGACAAGCAAAGAGTCTCCCCATTTACAACAGAGACAGAGACAGAAAGAAAGAAATTGAGACAGAGACCTTCTAAGAATTTTTAATCCAAAGTACGGCTAACTAACCAATTACCACTCTATTGACACACAGCGTTCTTGCCACCAAGTAACGAGAAAGGGGCAGACCTGGGACCTAGAGGTCAAAAGACCCCAAGTCTCCAGGTACTTAGGGGTCTGAGAGAGACTTCAGAAGTGGATGATAGAACCAAAATAGTCCAGAAATTGGTTTTGGGACTGGTAATGAGAGTGATGACAGAGAATGCCTGAAAGAATGTTTTATGCTCAAAACTGTTGTTAAACTGAGTAATGAGCTACTATACCTGTAATTTACCTCAACCACTGAGTTCATACTCTGGAATTTCTTCACGGTAACATAAATGAGTACTCTGCACCTAATCTGATCCCAAGGACTGCAGTGCAGTGAACAAGGTCAGAGCCAGGGTACTGTTAGAGAAGGAGAGGATGTGGGGAGAAACCACATAAGTAGGCTCTTAGGCTGCCAAAGAGAGATGACTACCCTGCCCCAACTGAATGCCAGGAGGTGATGGCAGAAGCTGAGCAGCCTCCAGACCCATCTCCTTAAGTTCTTTGCTATTGAGAGAACCTTGAAGGTGCCCCAAGTCCTCACACATCCACAATTACATAGAACACTGGCGTGCTACCAGAAGAAATTCATTCAGTTCTAAGCAATACAACTAGTAAAGTGAGTTTCCAAAACAAGTAGAGGAGTTATGGCACCATCTGTCCATTTTAGCGCATGTCTCATGTTTAATCCTTTCTATGAGCTATTAATACACTGAATGTTAGAATATTCCTGAATCCTGACAGTTGATTGAAAGGTACCCACCTCAGACACTTAAGGCTTGATATCTTGTTCAATCAACATATGATGCATGGGACGAGAGCATATGCCCAGTATCATGTTCCTGCTCAATGAATATTCTTATAACCAAACAATTCATCCTTATTAAGTTGTAGCTGGGTGTATGAATTATTACTATAGACATTTGGCTCTCATTAGAGACACTCAGATTTAAAATCATTTTGGAAGTAACTTTCTCTATTAATCTCTAAAACACTTGAACAGTACTCTTGAATAATATATAATACCATTATATTGCATGGAAAAATACATCAAATATTTAGATTTGGTATCATCTTTCCTCTTGTGCTTTCATGGTAATGAGATTGAGAATCTGTAAGCATACCAGTAATTTGAAGCAATAAGCCTAAAGCATTATTTTCCATATTTGATCAGGGAAGCAACCTAAAAAGTCATTTTCTCAAGGAATTCTTTTTTTAAAATAATTTATTTTTTTTAGTAATCTCTACACCCAACATGGGACTCGAACTCACAACCCCAAGACCAAGAGTTGCACACTCTTCTGACTGAGCCAACCAGATGCTCCAAGGAACTCTTTTGAGACTTAAAACATCAGGCTCTTGCATTTAAGAAAACAGAGTTAATAAAAACAGAGTCCAGGAGCTTATGTGTTGGCTGATTTGACATAGAAACAGAAGGGTTACATGGAAACAAGAGGGTTAAAGGTCAGATGGCCTCACAAGTTATTTTCAGACTCTTCCAGATCCCTATAGTAGCAAACATACACTTACCAAAATAAAATATTTTTTTATTTTTTTTTAAGATTTTATTTATTTATTTGACAGAGATCGCAAGTAGGCAGAGAGGCAGGCAGGCAGAGAGAGAGGAGGAAGCAGGCACCCTGCTGAGCAGAAAGCCCTATGGGATGCGGGGCTACATCCCAGGATCCTGAGATCATGACCTGAGCCGAAGGCAGAGGTTTAACCCGCTGAGCCACCCAGGTGCCCCCAAAATAAAATATTTAAACAACAAATATGTGTTCTTACCTCCAAATCAGCATACACTGAAGATGAAACAAAATAGCAAGTGTGTTTTCTCTTTTGAGGAAAATTTCTCACTGGATTTATTCTGGTATTCTACCAAGAATAATAATAATGTTGCTGACTAGTCATCAGCAAGTCTGGGTCTTGGCAGTCAAAGTTGCAAGGTAACAAAAAATGCGTACTCGGGCTGTGAGGAATCAGATCTCCAGGACCGCAGAAGGCATAGCCTGCGGCGTGGAATAGGACATTCAGGAATGGGGACAGAAGGGGAAGGAGGGAGGGATTTTAGAAACTCTAAGCATCGAGGCCCCCAAATCTGCTGGAGATAAATCCTGGCCTTTCTGTTAGTACAACTCTTGGAAATTTGGGGGGGAATATCAGAGCTGATAGGACTGTAAAAGATCGCCACTTCACGTTCTGCTTATCAGTCAAAGATACAGGAAGGTCCCTATAACTAGAGAATAGGTATTAAGAATTGTCGTCTTCCTCCCTGGCTCAAACAATTTGCAACATTTGGGAGTCTCCTGTTTTGACAGTGTGTCCTCTTTTTAGTCACACTGCTTCTTTTGCAACAGTGTTTTAAATTTTTTCTTAATGTGAGCTAGAGTATTACCCTGGATCCAGTGCACCCACCCACCCGCCCTCCCACACACACAGACACTCACTCATACAAATGAAACAAACATTTTACTCTATATGATGAAGTTAAAAAGCAACAAAGCTAATATAAATGTGATTTTATTATTTTATTGCAGCATTCTATTTTACCTCTTCTTCACTTAATTTTTATAGCCACCTACTAAAATGATTCTTTCAAACATGCTTTGCAAATGGGAGTTTGAAATACAAAGGATTTTTCCCAAAGCATTAGTCTTACTGCAAAGTAATATAAACAAAGGTAACCGTACTAGCACTCATTAATATTTACGCTAGGCACTGCTTTAAGTGTACTTTGGATGATAACCTTGTGGCAAAGCTACAGTTTTTATTCTCATTTTAAGATTTTATATGAAGAAAAGAGTTATAGAGAGTCAGTGGCTTCTCAAGATCACACAACCAACAAGAAACAAGACTCATATTCACACCCAGGCTTTCCAGATCCAAAACTACACACTTACACACTATATTATATTTTTCAACCCCTCTCTTTAAATAATTTCAAATGAAATTCTCCCTAAGCCCTACTCAGTTTAAAGAAGAGGACCCACAGAGCTACTTTACTTCCACCTACCTAACTTCTTTGGGGTCCCCTGGAGATTCTTCACCAGGGATCATAACTCTAGCCCAGGAGACAGAGGTGACAATGCCAACCAGGGAGTGTTTTCTCGTTCTCCCAAATCCAAGACGTGGCACAATGAACAAATAAACAATCAAAGAAATAATAGGCCACCAAGAGGTACACCTTTTTAGCCTAGTAGAATCTCTGGCAACAGTTCCCTCCCATCTACCTTCTACATGACAGCCAGAGTTGTCTTTATAAACACATTTTAGCTTGTTACTTCTACCCTTAGAATCTTTCATGACTCTCATCATCTACTCAGTGTCAAATTAATTATGATCATTATGTTCGGTCACAATCTTGCCCCTACTTAACTAGAATCTCAGTCATTCCCTCTGCACAAACCTAAATTTCACTTTCTTTTTTTTTTAAGATTTTATTTATTTATTTGACAGAGAGAGAGATCACAAGTAGGCAGAGAGACAGACAGAGAGAGAGGGGAAACAGGTTCCCTGCTGAGCAGAGAGCCCGATGTGGGACTCGATCCCAGGACCCTGAGATCATGACCTGAGCCGAAGGCAGAGGCTTTAACCCACTGAGCCACCCAGGTGCCCTAAATTTCACTTTCTTTCTTCTATATAAGCTCCTTTATCAAGCTACGATGACCTTTCCCACCTTGTCTGCCTGGATATTTACCCCTAAAAATCCAATTCAACTAGAGCAGAATGTGAAAGCTTGACCTATGTAGATCTCAAAATGTAGGTCTATAGACAGAAATAGTGTTGACTAGGACAGAAGAGACAAACGGTCCAGGAACTTAAAAGCACAGAGAAATGAGGAAATGTGATTGGGGGGGGGGAGGGAGTTGGTAATGAACACCAACATGGAAGAGAAGCCTTGAAAAGCCTGGTGACCGGAGATTCAAGGTTTAGGGAGGAAAAACAAGAGCAAAGAAGATACTTAGCACTCTCCTTGAGAAGCCTACAGAAGAAGCAGTGTCCTAGAAGGAAAGAAGTCTTTGGGAAAGACATTGTTTTCAGAGAGAATTGAAAGTTTAAGGGGAACCAAAAAGAAGAAAATCCAGTTCAATATCATTTAGGTATTGCTGTTATTAGCATAATAGCACAAGGTGGTTGAAGTAGCAGACCAGAACCTCTTTCAAAATGCTCTGATAATTATCCTCTATCGCTACCTTGGATATGCCGCTCTTGAATATTCTAGATAAGAAAGTAAATCTGTCCAGCCTCCATGGAAAGCAATTTGATATGATGCTTACATCTTAAGCGTTAACTTGGCTAGGCTATAGTGCCCAGTTATCTGGTCAAACATTCATCTAGATGTTGTAGTGAAGGTATTTTGTAGACATGATAAACGCCTCCTATCAGTTGACTTCAAGTGGAAGAGATTGCCCTCGATAATGGGAGTGGAATTCATCTAATCTATGTTGAGACATTAAGGACAAAAACTGAGGTTTCCCAGAGTAGAAGGAATTCTGCTTCAAGACTGTAACATAGAGGGGCGCCTGGGTGGCTCGGTGGGTTAAGCTGCTGCCTTCAGCTCAGGTCATGGTCTCAGGGTCCTAGGATCGAGCCCCGCATTGGGCTCTCTGCTCAACGGGGAGCCTGCTTCCATTTCTCTCTCTGCCTACTTGTGATCTCTCTCTCTCTCTGTCAAATAAATAAAATCTAAAAAAAAAAAAAAAAAAAGACTGTAACATAGAAATCCTTCCCGGAGAGTAATGTTATCAAGAGGGCAATAAAGGGCATTCTTGATTTTAGGCCCCCTCGTGAAAAAACCCAACTAGCAACTTACCATAGGCAAGACACCATTGTGAAAATCCCAGCACCCAAGTGTAAGTGAGGCTGAAGCACCACCATGGACCACAGAGACTGAGAAGGACCATTATAGAAGGACAAGAGGTGCAGTTTCACTTAGACCATATGGCCCCTCCCCAGACCAGCACAGAGCCACACCAAGAGGGCCCCCCTCAGTGTATGGCTCTCCAGAAGGAAAAAGGGAGCCCAAGGTGGGCATCCAAATTCCCCAACACTGCAGGACCTTTTCCAGGAGGCCTGCTTAGGTTTCACCTCCCAGGATTGCTGGGGGAAATCTGCAGGGTTGGACCACTGGAGGTGAGACAGAGACAGAGAAGGAGCGGGCCCTATGGACTGAGTACTCAGATATTGGAGGACTGCATTCCTGTTTGTAGAGGCCTCTGAGTAGAGAACCCATCCAGCAGCCCTGTCCGTCTATGAAAGCTGGGCACATAAGTAAGGGATGTGGGGAAGGGGACATGCCTAAACTGTTCTGAACAGGATTGCAGGCAGGAGTAGAGCAGTGGGAAACAACTTGGGGTCAATAAGGGTGGAGGAGGATGAGGAGACAGGAAGCAAGTGTCTCTTTGGTTCGGGAAGGGAAAACACAGCAACTACCAGAAATGTGACAGATCAAAGTATATGGAAGCTCCTCAAGAATGGGGCCCAAGTCTGTGTTTGTTCACATTACATACCCCGTGCCTAGCACAGAGCCTGGAACATATTAACCATTTGTTGGCTGAGTTAATAGTGAATGTATGAATGAATTAGCTATATGATTTTTAAAAAATTCTTCCTGAGTTCCCAGCCTGCCAGCTTACTCTACAAATTTCAAACTCAAAACTACAACATCAGCCACTACCTGAGTTCCCAGCCTGCCATCCTGCCTTACAGATTTCACACTGGCCAGCCCCAATGATTGCATGAGACAATCCCCGTTTTTAACGTACAGATGTAATCAGTGCATAAGTGAAATTATGCATGTACAAGATCCTTTCGTACTGCAGAAACAACTAAATGCCCTTTACCAAAGTACTGCTTGAAAAATTATGGCACACCCATAGCTAGAATAATTTGCAGCCTGAACAAGAAAGCTTTCTATAATCTTACATTGGATTTTAACCAAGATAATATTCATTATCTTGTCTTGAAAATCAAGACACAGAATAGGGTGTTCAGATGCTACCACTTAGATGAAAGGAGGGAGGGAGTCGGGTAATACACAGGCTCTCAGGCACACCAACTATCTCTGGAAGGACAGAGAAGGAATTGGTAATGCTGAGTTCTTTTGGCTATTTCTGGGGAATACACTACCCTTCTCTGACTCTGAAATTTGGTACCATAGATCATAGAAGGCAAACCAACTTGGAATGAAATAAAAAGGCATACATTTAGAAAGAAAGGATACAGAATCCTGGGGAGCTCTTTGCCCAGACTTGCAGGCAGGTGGGTGGGCTTGTGACTTCTCTGCCCTCTAGAGGCCACATAGAGAACTTGATGAGACAGTTGTGGACCCCTCACCAGCTGACCTCCATCATCAGCACAGACCTGAAAAGGCTGTTTGCAGGCTGGTAGTCCCCTGGCCACGAACTTTCATTTCAGCTGGGAGCAGTGGTTCCCGCAAGGCTGGCAGTTAGTGGCTATTTCAGTGGGAAGAGTCGGAACTAATGAACCACAGCTCTGCTGAGATCTCTTAGAAGCAATTCACACATATTCAAACAGAGTGGAGAGTAGATCTTCACTCACTAATGAAACATTGATACTTTATTACTCAATTTTGGTCAAAGACAGAACACTAGAAAATAAAATGGTAGAATCACTATTCATTTATATTTGTGACTGTAGCCTATGACAGATAAATGAATATATAATAATTATGGTGTTGGTTTTTAAATTTAGGCACACACAACATGTACCCAAACAGGACTTTTAAACCCCACATTCTCACTGCAGGCTATATTTGCTGAATCAAGAAAAATGGAAAATAAACTATTTTTTAAACTTCTTACTTTTTCAAAATTTAAATATGTAATTTAACAACAAACACATATTTCTACCACCACACAGTTACTGTTAATATTTTTCATATTTGCTTCCAACTAATTTCTTTTTCAAAAAACTAAGATGTATTTTTTTTCTGATTAGGAAATGATGGCATTCACATTACTGAGCATTTCAAAATATAAAAAGTTTAATGATGTTACTAAGGTTAACTAAAACAATGAAATTAGCTAAAATAAGTTTTCTGTGCAATAAAAAAAGTTTTAAATCAATGCAAATATCCATAACCTGTAGACGTGTTCTCTAAAAAGTCACCAAAGACTATTCATTTAACCATTTTGATTGATGTTAAATTCTTCACAAATTATCACGTAAGGATATATTGCAGTGAGGGTTTAAAAGAGGAAGAAGCAATTTATTTTATGTTCCTTATACAATCATCATGGAACAGTATTAAGTGACCAGGAGCAGATGGGTTTAGGTACTTTATAAACCCAGTGAAAGACATACCCTTTGATTTTCCAGTCATAAAATGTCGCTGGATCTTCTCTATCTGACCATTAAAGGCTGCTGATCTTCAAGGTTCTTTCCTAGACAGTGTGTCCTCCATAAACTCTTAGCACCGATGTCTTGCACTCTCCTGGTGTAGACTCACCTGTATGCCAGTGACACCTGGGTCACTATCTCCAACTAGACCATCCCTGGCTGCCTCAGATTCAACATGTCTAACAGTGAACTCCTTACCATTCCTCCAAAATTATTCCTTCATCAGTGTTCCCTGTCAGCTGCTTAGTCTGTCGAATTTCACCACCTAAATATTGTCAAATCCTCCTGCCCTACATCAGACCTGAACATTGTTGCTTCAGCCCCTTCCTAATTATCCTTCCTGTCCCCAGGCCTTTCTTTGTATTTGTCCACAATGAAACCAGAATGATGGGTCCAGTATGTACTTCTGGAGGGAGACTATCACTTGACCTAACACAGCTTGGTGTATGAAAACACACAAAGCCAACTAATCCTACTCTATCTCCTAGTATATGTGTGTGTGTGTGTGTGTGTGTGTACACACATATAAATAGTAATATGTGGAGAACTTTGTAATGTATACATAAAGGTTTGTAAACAGTTTTTGACTTATAAACACCTGACTTATAAGGATATCTTACCTAGACATGGATGTCTCATTCAGGAGTTCACCTTCTCCAGTTTCCTTCTGAAAACATCCCTCTCTTCCCACCACTCCTGCCCACCTCACCCCCACCCTGCCCCCAGTGTATTAAGTTCTGTGTGGGACCACCTCTCCCATGCCAGTGCTGCCCCCTTCGGGCCAGCAACAGGGCAGTGCTGACTGGTTATCTCCTCCCCTCCCCGTGGGACTTGGGTCATTCCAGATTTTTGCTACTTGCATTCCGATCCCCTTTCCTTCCCGTTTCCTCCCATTGCAGAAGACAACTGGAGTCTCTGCCCCCTCCTGATCATTCTGGGGACTCGTGTGTGATTCCCTGCTTCCACTTGGATCGCCAGAGCCCTCTTTTAACTGCCCAGGGTTCCCTCTGATGCCACAAGAACCCTAGAAACCTCAGTGCTACTGCTGCTGAGACACTATAAAGTGGCAGCACCAGAGGGGACCTCTTCCCGTACAAGGCAGTGGGGGATGTGAGTTGGACGCCCTCAGGGGAAGCACGAAAGAACTTCCTCACGGAAATAATGCTGTCATCTCAGTTATGTACTATTATGAATACTGTATGTAGTTCAGTACAGAGGCGCTAGATAAGACTTGGGGGGTCATCCTGGAAAACATAAACTACCACTGTGGCTGTGGGGAAAATGTGTCCTGAACTGATTTAGAAAGGAACACTTGGAGTGTAATCAACTAATACATGAGCCAAATAAATAAATATTAAGGTTTAAAAGTCCATTTGAGGCACTGCACCCATGAACTAGAAAACCATCTCCACTAATCTTCATGTGTATTTTCAGATGTTTTCTCTAGCACCCCAGAGCAATTAGCATGGGTTGTTGGCAAGAGTGGCCACATTCCTGTATAGGATGCCCACTGAGGTCAGATGTTGAATATTCTTTTGGAGTAGTACAGGCAATGCTACCTATCTGAGGTCATTTTCTAATGCTATTCCTCTTGCGCCTTTGCTCTAGCCTGATTGTATTTCTTGAAAACACCAAAGTCATGCTGTTGTCTAGTATATACCTCCTAAGACCTTTGCTTGGCTCTCCCCATAATTGCATTTGTCTGCTCCTCCAAGACACCGTAACTGAGCACCCAATTTAAAATAGCCTCCCTGGGATGCTTGGGTGGCTCAGTTGGTTGGGCGGCTGCCTTCGGCTCAGGTCATGATCCCAGCGTCCTGGGATCGAGTCCCACATCGGGCCCCTTGCTCGGCAGGGAGCCTGCTTCTCCCTCTGCCTCTGCCTGCCACTTTGCCTGTGCTTGCTCTCTCGCTCCGTCTCTCTCTCTCTCTCTGACAAATAAATAGAATCTTTAAAAAAATAAAATAAAATAAAATAGCCTCCCATCCACCCCTTCACTCTACTTTATTTTTCTCTAAAACACATATTTACCTGAAATGTATACTTATTCATCATTTGATTCTTTTCTTTTCTTTTAAAGATTTTATTTATTTACTTGAGAGAGAGAGCACATGCAGAGGATTGGGCAGAGGAGAAAGGAGAGGAAGAGGGAAAGAATTCCAAGTGAACTGCACACTGGATATAGAGCCCCAGCTGGAGCTGGAGCTCTTGACCCTGAGATCAGGACCTCGAGATCACGACCTGAGCTGAAACCAAGAACTGGACAGCCAACTGACTGAGCCAACCAGGCACCCCCATTTGCTTTTTTCTGCTTCTCCAACTAGAATATGAGACTCTCCGAGGTGAGGAATTTGTCCCTTGTTTTCACTGCTGAAACCCCAAGTGCTCAGCGTGGCACCTAGAAGACATACAATAAATATATTAAGATTTGTTCTTAATATTGTGTCTTCTCTCTTCTTGATCAGGTTTGTTAGACCCTAATTGATCTTTTCCAAATACAATACAGTGCAAAGAATATTGCAGTGGTTAGAACAGATTCCTGAATCTGGCTGGAATTCTGGCCCCAGTACTTACTAGCATTATGAACTTGAACAAATTATCCCACCTCTCAAGTCTCCAATTCCTGTCTTTTAAAACATACATTTGGGGTCGTTCATTTTCTAGATTCCAAATTTGGTCCTTTGGCGGCCATTGGCTCTAATTGTCTACCTTCATCTCCTCTGATGGCTAGTCCTGCTCAAATATCTCATTATTTTTCATGTATTGCCCATTTTAATAAACAGCCAAGTGTGTCCCAAGTATGACTGGTAGAACATCAGGCATTCAGTTAAAAAAAGAAAAAGCATGTTTGTAGGGTTTCACTAGTGATCAAGATCCTCTTGATATGAAGGCCACCAACATGTATTTTAAACAATTTCTCCAGATGATTCCCATGTGACACAGAGTTTGAAAATCACCAAGTGTTCCAAGGGTGCTGGTAACTCATGGGGGTTTTCCCAGATGTCTTATAGATCAGTTTTCCCTGTTCCCTTCTCTCCTCACACTACCTGTCACTCCAAGCATTCTCTGGGGGCTATTGACTTTGATTGGTGTTCTTCAAGTCTTTGGGCATTTCTTTCTGACTATTCCCTTGGTTTAAAGGAAAAGAAAAGATTGACCTAGCTTGGCTGGGGAGCCCTTTTTCCAACACTGTCTGATGGACAAATTTGCTCTCTAAATCCTTTCACAGTGTATACATATATCAAATCACATTGTATACATTAAATCTATGATAATTTTACTTGTCAATTATCCCTCAATAGAACTGGAAAAAAATGTTTATCTTCCAACTCTGTTATTCTTGGTAATCTGTCATGAAGAAAACTCCAGGAGAAAATTTGTTTTTTAAATATGAGGAGCAACATGGGTAAGCCCCAGTGCTTGTACTAAGGCACAACTTAATAAACCTTAGTGCCATGGAAAGAAAGAAAGGAAGGAAGGAGGGAAGGAAGGAAGGAAGGAAGGAAAGAAGGAAGGAAGGAAGGAAGGGGGAGGGAGGGAGGGAAGAAAAAAAGAAAAGAAAAGGAAGAAAGGGAGAGATAGAAAGGGGGTGCCGGGTGGCTCAATCAACAATCTGACTTTTGGTTTCAGCTCGGGTCACAGTCTCAAGGTTGTGAGATCAAGCCCCACATCAGGCTCCATGCTCAGTGTGGGTGGAGCCTGCTTGAGATTCTTTCTCTCTCCCTCTGAATCCCTCCTCGCCTGGCCCCGACCTTTTTCTCTCTCTGAAAAATTAGAAAGAAAGAAAGAAAGAAAGAAAGAAAGAAAGAAAGAAAGAAAGAAAGAGAAAGAAAGAAAAGAAAAGAAGGAAGGAAGGAAGGAAGGAAGGAAGGAAGGAAGGAAGGAAGGAAGGAAGGAAGGAAGGAAAGGAAGAAAGAAAGAGAAAGAGAAAAAAACTTCAAGGGAGTTCCTGTCTATCTTTGCCAAAACCTATTCAGCATACAGCCTTTGCACCCTAAGCTTCAAGAAATTAGCTGGGACTTCAATATTATTTCCACTTACTGTCTGGAGCCTTCTTTCATTTTAGTTCGGATTGTGTTTCATCTGGAAGATCTTCTTTGTGGATTATTATCTGCAGTTGAGGACTTCGTTAGCTTCAGCCATGCTATAATTTTCCGCTCTGTTATTGGTTCTTCAGAGGATATTCAGTGGTCATGGGGAAGATGTTTATTTGATCACCTACCAACACTGCCATTTCCCCCTAGACAATCGTTTTTAGAAGTCTCCTGATGGAATAGTTACATTGCCAGTGATTTGTTCTCATCTCAAAAGAGCTAGTTATTGGCCAAAACAGGAAAGAAATGGTCAGGCTCCATTTTCATATGCCTTGAGAATTTCTGGAAGGAATGGCTGCTATCCAGAAGGCACAATGAGGCCTTGGGTCAGAAGGCATGCTGCGGACCCCCTGGGAAGGGAAGACCCACCTGGACTCAGATGGAGACCTCGTGCCTACAGAGGCTGTCTGGGAGCGGCACGTGCTAGTGAAAGGCTGTGGAACAGGCAGATTTGAAACTTTAGTAAACTTGGCCCCAGAAGGAGGGTCTTAGACCCTAAGACATCAGACAGTCTTATTTCTAACATCATTATTAAAAATAGCCCTTTTGATATATTTTTCCAGTTTGCCTATAAGTAGGTTCAGATTCTTCAAAAGGTAAGGATAGCACATATGATGGCCATGTTGTAATAGCATAGGCTGTCCCATAAAGGCCACTGGGCTTTCTTTATATAAATAAAGAAATGGCTGAATATGATCAGAAGTGAAGCTGAACTGCCAGGACATGCCTAACCTTCCAATCCTTTAAAAATAGGAACTGAAAATTCAGTCCCATGTTTACTTATCAAATGTGGCATTAGCCCTCAAATTCAAACTGCTACCATATACTCAAATTACCTTGTCCAACTAATTTTAGGAGCTGACTGATGACCAAAGGTCTCATTATAATGTGGCATTTGTTAATAGAGCTCCAGAACCCATATGGGATTTTCTGGGTACCTGAACCAGGGTAACCTAGTAATTCTGCCTCTTAGTCACAAAGCTATTTAATCCAAGAGCTTTTTCAAATTCATTTACCTAGGAAATTAGATCATTCGTTACAATTAATTTGGCAAGCAAAGACAGCCAGCTGCTCAAGTGAGATCCCAAATTTTGTAACAAATTGAATAAACACTAATTTGTTTGTTGATTTGATTACAGAATTAGCAAAATATTCTGTTCCTCAGCATAAAAAATTAAGACCCAAGTTATTTCATTATGGCTTATCTCTGTTACAAGTTAAATAAAATGGGGAATCTGTTGATCACAAACTCAAACAATCATTGTTTCAAATAAATACCATGGGAAATTTGAAATTTCTACCTATATGTTGTGATCTCCATGTGGCCCTACTCTTTCTCTGTAACAGGAAGCCACATCCTACTTGAGATGGTGCTGATTCTTCCTGGAACTTTATTCTCAAGTTGCCCCCCCCGCCACACTAGAATAATTTATTATTATTATTTTTAGAGAGAGAGTGTGTGCAAGCTGAGGGGTGGACGGGGCAGAGGGAGGAGGAGAGAGAGAAAATCTTAAGCAGGCTCCGTGCCCCTAATGGGGCCTAACACGGGGTTTGATCTCACCACCCTGAGATCACGACCTGAGCTGAAATCACCAGTCAGATGCTTAACTGACTGAGCCACCCAGGCTCCCCGAGAATACATTCTCATTAAGGCCTTATATTGTAGGGACGCCTGGGTGGCCCAGTCAGTTAAGCGTCTGCGTTTGGCTTAGGTCATGATTCCACAGTCCTGGGTTAGAGACCCACATCAGGCTCCTTGCTCAGCAGAGAGCCTGCTTCTACCTCTGCCTCTGCTCCTCCCCCTGCTTGAGTGCTCTCTCTAACAATTAAATAAATAACTTACTTTTTTTAAAAAAGGCTCCTTATTGAGGAGTGGAGAAAGGGGAACCCTCCTACACTGTTGGTGGGAATGCAAGCTGGTGCAACCACTCTGGAAAACAGCATGGAGGTTCCTCAAAAAGTTGAAAATAGAGCTACCCTATGACCCAGCAATTGCACTACTGGATATTTACCCTGAAGATACAAATGTAGTGATCCAAAGGGGCACGTGCACCCGAATGTTTATAGCAGCAATGTCCACAATAGCCAAGCTATGGAAAGAACCTAGATGTCCATCAAGGATAAAGAGGATGTGGTATATATATACAATGGAATACTATGCAGCCCTCAAAAGAAATGAAATCGTGCCATTTGCCACGACGTGGATGGAACTAGAGGGTATTATGCTTAGCAAAATAAGTCAATCAGAGAAAGGCAACTATCATATGATCTCCCTGATATGAGGAAGTGGAGATGCAATGTGGGGGGTTTGGGGGGTAGGAAAAGAATAAATGAAACAAGATGGGATCGGGAGGGAGACAAACCATAAGAGAATCTTACTGTCACAAAATAAACTGAGGGTTGCCAGGGGGAGGGGGGTAGGGAGAGGGTGGTGGGGTTATGGACATTGGGGAGGGCATGTGCTATGGTGAGTGCTGTGAAGTGTGTAAACCTGGTGATTCACAGACCTGTACCCCTGGGGCTAATAATATATTATATGTTAATTAAAATATTTTAAAAAAATTTTTAAAGGCCTTATATTATATTCTCTCTATACATATTTCCACAATTTGCAACAGCTTTTCAAGAGTCCAGAAAATGCAGAAAAGAATTTGAGGTTATTATTTTCTCATCATTTAAATAGAAAGGAGATTAATTTGCAGAAATGATACCTTTTGCTCAGAAAAATATCAAAGTCCCATTGGAGGAAGGGGAGTGTATATTTTCTTACTGCTCTTATTTCCTTAAAGAGGAAAGAAAGTCTCTAAAGAAGTTTTCCAGCCTCTACTTCTGCTTCTAACTCTACTTGCCTTGAAACAAGAACAGATCTACTGTTTGTCATTGGTGGGAGCAAAGAATGGGCTCACGTATGGTTCTTACTCAGTCTTCCTGAAGGTTCTCCATTTCTCCTTCAGTTCACTGGTGAGCATGAACAGCCAGCAATGAATACCAGAGAGGGCTCTAGGCCTGCTCTTGGAGGCAGGTCTGGGGGCTAACAAACCCTGGTCTGCATTCCCAGGGCTATGTGGCAAGCTGGGATTCTGTCTTCCTGCAGAAGTGAGTAGCTACACCTCCAATCAGAGCAATGGGTGAAAAAGTTCTAGATTTGGCATCAGATCAGAGTATAAGACCTACTCCAACTCAGCATACCAGATAATTATCTGGGGATATTATTTGATATTGTTCTGTAAGCCTCAATTATTTCCTATATTTGCTTTGTTTTTTGTATTTTTTTTTTCAAATTTACTAGAAGGCAAGAAGAATAATTATATTTCTTGAATCAGTACATCCCCATTCAGCCCCCCATCCCCGATTCCAATCACCAAATCATCTACTTTTTTTTAAATATTTTATTTATTTATTTATTTGAAAGAGTGAGAGATCACAAGCAGGCAGAGAGGCAGGCAGAGAGGTGGGGAGGAAGCAGACTCCCTGCTGAGCCGAGAGCCCGATCCCAAGACCCTGAGATCATGACCTGAGTCGAAGGCAGAGGCTTTAACCCACTGAGCCACCCAGGCGCCCCACCAAATCATCTACTTTATAGCTCTGAAGACTGGATTAAAAGACTACTGGAAATTATTTCTTTGCACTTCTACTTAAATGTTATTAGCCAAAGTGGGGAGATTATTGAAATTCTGAGTAAGCATCTAAATTCAACGCTAGATGTCACTACTCTGATATTTTGAAGTAGATATTCAACTATGGTTTTTTTTTTTTTCCAATCTGTTTTATGTTCTTCCTAAAAATAATAGTAATAAATGTCAGATATTTTACTGTAGCTTATCATCAGCCAGATGATTATTTGGGGGGACACTTCTCCTTGCCTCTTGCCTAGGCTCTGAGAGCATTGATTCTGAAGTACCACAACCACACTCTGGTCTAGAGGAATGGTTCTCAATCTGGGTTATGTATTAAAATCACCTGGGATATATATATTTTTTTAACATACCCATGCCCGGGTGCCTCCCAGAGATTCTGATTTAAATGGTAAAGGGTAGAGTTTGGACAGCCACTTTCATCTAAACTTCATCGGGTAGTTATAACATGAAGCCACAGTGGAGACCTCGGAGCTGCTGGTAACTGAGCATTCTAAATTTGAGCATCCATCAGCACCACCAGCGAGGCCCCTCCCCAGACCTCCAAGTCAGAATTGGAGTCCAAGTCAGAATGGAGCTCAGGAGTCTGTCTTATTCATGATCCAACTGAGCATTGAACCAGCACTGGGGAGGGTTGCCAGATTTGGTTTCCGCCATCGCCTATATTTCTAATGAATTTTTAGACACGTTATTATCACACCCCCTGCAGGATCTCCAATTCTATCCCAATCAATTCACATCTGGATATTTCTTTCTTTTTTAAAGGTTATGTATTTATTTATTTATTTGACACAGAGAGAGAGAGTCAAAGAAAGAACACAAGCAGGGGGAGTGGGAGAGGGAGAGAGAGAAGCAGGCTTCCCACCAAGCAGGGAGCCCAACTCGGGGCTCAATCCCAGAACCCTGGGACATGACCTGAGCCAAAGGCAGACACTTAAGGACTAGCCACCCAGGTGCCCCCCACATCTGGATATTTATAATGAGTCTCTTTTCCCTCTTTCAGTTCCTCTCAAAATTGCCATAAGATTTGCCCCCAAAATGTGACTTTGTTTGCAGATATTTTGACAAAGGATACATTTTGTCATTTTGCCAGATCAGAGGTTCCTGTTGAAACATAAAATCACTTTTTAAAAATTTTGCTCCAAGCTAAGTACAGAATTTTACCAAGCATTCCCGGCCCCTAGTCCATACCTAATCTTCAACAAATTGGGATCAGCCCTAGCCCAGCTGTGACCCTTATTCCCCTCTCTGACCTATCAGTATCTGTAGCTCCTTCCCTAATCCCATTGGGAGTCACCTCACTCCTCAGCCTATCATTGATCCCCACCCGAGGGATACAAGTCAGCAAAGGTCTGGGGCTCAGGGCTGGGGTGAGGATTGAAAGTCTGCAGATTTCCGGCTGACCTAAAGGCTTGGGAGTTTACTGACCACCGCTCTGCCCCCAACCAAATCATACTAAAATCTCTTCACCCCTTCCTGTCCACGCTTTATCAAAACCATCTGTTGCTCTATTGCAAAAATGGAATGGGACATTTTCAAGGGAGAAAAAGCTGATGGGCATGGTAATTACAGCTGGCCATTGCTTCCGAGAGCTGGGTATCTGATAGCTTAGCTCTGCTCACTGCACAGGACTTGCTCAGACCTCGTCACCATGGGGAACCCTGTGTTCTTACGGGCCTCCCATGCTGGTCCAGCTTCCCGGCGCTGCTCCAACGTCTCAGTCACCTTGGCTTTCCCTTGATCAGCCTGATGATTCAGAGAACTCCCTTTATTTTTCAGACCTGCACCCCCATTCCATGCAAACTCCCTTTAGGACATAATGTCTTATTTCCCTTGGGCAACGGCCTTCTCTGCCTCTTCTTCACTTATTTCTTTCAGCTATTTCCCAGTTTGCATGATTACTATATTTTCTGCCCTCTCATGCACCTACACCCCCTCCTTTCCTTCTACAGAACCTTCACACTATGTCTTGAATTACTATTCTCCCCCCAATTCCTTCACTACTTTGCTTCCTCTTGGCAGAGTAATCTGTGTAATGAAACAGACGGAATCTGGTAGTCTCTCTCACGCCGATTTGGACTGTATGATTGAAGCACATTTTGTCAATTTCACATCATCTGCCAACAAGACACAAATTCTTGTCAGTAAGTGACCGAGAAGAGCGAACAGTCTGTTCTCGTATCATAAAACCATGTTATACAGCATTTCATACCATAGTTCAGTTTTGCAAATATAGCATAAATTCTGTATGCATAAACAAGAGAAGTATATTTTTATCTAAAGTAAGTCGATGCTATTTCCCAAGTAATTATCGAGGCTTAGAAGCCTCCAGAATCATTAGCAAGATCGACTGCAACATATCAGTCTTGAGAAATGTCTCCATTACAAGGGAAGTTCATTATTAGATCCCACAATAATTGCTCTATGACATTTTATAATTCAGTGGCACAGAGGATGATAATATGGAGCCAGAGTGTTAGTTGTAAATTCTTTCTCATGCACCCTGCTGTCATTTCAGACCATAACAACTTAAGTTGACATGCAGTGAAAATCAGACTACAAGTTTCTTGAATATAATGATCCCTAACAATGTTCACCTCTTAATGGACCTTGAGAGAAAAGGATGAGACATCTTCCATTGTTGATGCCTGGGACACTTAATAATTATTTATCACATAATGTATTGAAGCTTGATGCTTGTCTGAAAGTCATTCCATCCTCCCTAGAATAGTCACACGAGCCTCCCCTCTCTCTGGCACTGAAACCCAGCTCTTCAAATGTATGGAAATACCCATGGAGGAGAAATACAGGCAATGGGGCAAGTGGGAAAAGTTTGGCAAAGCGGGCACTGGGGAGTCAAGAGCAGAACCAGTTTGGTGGCATAGGGACAGCAGCAGAATAAAGAGAAGGAGAAGGGAGGGAGTGAGTAGGAGAGCTTCCATGGCATTTGGAACTATGGAGAGCGGGAAAGTTATTTAAATACTAGTATTAGTATTTAAATTAAATATAATTATATTAAAATTAAATTCAGTTGTATTAAAACACAATATAAATTTCCTGCTTTCAAATTCTCAAATGTTTGGTAAAGACCTGCATAGAACCCCATTTGTGTTTCCTTTATATGCCTAACCATTCAGAGACTGGCCTCACAAGGGACCAGGACATTTAGGTCCCACCTGCTGGGCTCCAATTTCCAGATGCCAGGAAATGTTCAGGTGGTGATTGTCTTAAAACAGAAACGACATGGATGAACCTGGAGGGCATTTTGCTAAGTGGAAAAAGCCAGACAAAGACGAATGTTGCATCCTATCACTTATATGTGGAACCTAAAAAAGAAAAATCAAATTCATAGAAACAGAGTAAGACTGTGGTTGCCAGGGGTTGGTGGTCTTGTGGAGAGTGGAGAATTGGCAGAGGTTCAAAAAGAGTACAAGCTTTCAGTTACTAGATGGATAAGGTCTGAGTATTTACTGTAGAATATGGGGACTATAACTGATAATGCAATATTGCTTAATTGAAATCTGATGAGAGTAGAACTTAAATGTACTCACCAAAAAGTATGTATGTGAGGTGATGGATGCATTCATTCATTGGATGGGGGGAATCCTCTCACAACCTAGCTGTGTGTCAAACCATCATGCTGTATGCTTTAAATATGACAGTTGGAGTACCTGAAAGGCTCAGTCGGTTAAGCATCCAACCCTTGGTTTTGGCTCAGGTCATGATCTTGGGGTCATTGAGCCCCAGGTCAGGTTCCACACGAGTCTGCTTGAGACTCTCTCTCCTTCTGCCCATCCCCCTTCTCTCATTCTCTCTAAATAAATAAATAAATAAGATCTAAATAAATAAATAAATATCTGACAGTCTCATTTGTCAATTATACCTCAATAAAGCTAGGGGAAAATATGACACATGAGAAAAACAATCATACTGAATATGAGGGAACAAAAAAAAATTAGGCATCTACAGAAAAATATTTTAAAATTAAAAATAAAAACAGTAAAAATAAATAAATAAAAGCAAAGTTTGTAAGTCATCTGAAATCATCCTTCAATAACAATATGTGAGGTCAAATATATTTTACCAAAAAGAAAGAAAAGGACGTCAAAACACAAAAAGAAAAGAACATTTGTAATAAAGCTAGTGATTGACTCTAAGTTCACCCTGAGAGACCCTGACAGCGAAAGTGGTGAAATTTGATGTCTAAAGTTAGAAACTTTGATCACAGTTATCAGCATAACCAGTCAAGAAGAAAAAGAGACCTCAAATAGTAGGGAGAATAAAATGGACAAAATAAAGTATGATTCTTATATCCAAACAGTAAAATCATCAGAGAAAAATCAAAATAACAGATCAAGACCAGGAAAGAAGCATTCAATATTTGAAAGGAAATAGTAGCCAAAAGTCCAAAATAGAATCAACATTGTAAAGGTTGGACAAAATCCAGCTGCAAACTAGAAAGTTATTGGGAAGGGCACCTGGGTGGCTCAGTCAGTTAAGCGGCTGCCTTTGATTAAGGTGTGATCTCTGGGTCCTGGGATTGAACCCTGTGTCAGGTTCCCTGCTCAGTGGGAGCCTGCTTCTCCCTCTCCCTTGGTCCCTTCCCCACCCCTACTCCAGCTCATGTTCTCTCTCTCTCAAATAAATAAGTAAAGTCTTAAAAAAAATATTAAAAAAAAAGAAATCCTATCATTAGTAGATGCCATTTTAGGTGCCTCACTTGGTATTTTATTTTGTTAATAATTGGAAACAACCATTTGCAGCAGATATTGCACCATTTTTCAGGTGAAAAGCGCAAAGAATACTTGCCTGATGGCATGTAAGTTGCTGGTGGTGGAATTGGGATTTGAACATGGATGTGTCTTGTTCTATAGTTTATTCCTTACTACTTGTGGTCTATACCATTATCTTAGTGTGTTATTATAGAAATACCTGGGTGAAGTTTATCGTTATTAACTACAGATTCTGAGAGGAAGAAAAAGATTTTCCCTACGGCCGAAATACCAGTCAAGGCTGCGCAACCTCATGCTGTGAGATGAACCCACAGACCTTCACATCAAATCAAACACAGAAGTGATCCAAATAACTCCTCCCACACGATGACCTCCTGAGATGTAAGACGGATTCCTTTTAAAACAAGCATGGCGATTTCTCCTGAATGAGCTGGATAAAATTAAAACCAGACTAATCCAACAATCTTAAAACTCAACCAATCCCTAGATACTAAAAGGGGTAGACACTACACGTGTTTCTTAATGTCCTCCAAAGATATCATGAAGATGCTGTTTTCCTAAAGAAATGTTACTGAAGCTTTTTAAAAATTATCATTTTTTTAAGTTAGCATACATATACCAAGAAAAAATAGATTTTAGTGTAATCTTTCAGAAAAAAAAACAAACATTGTATCCAGGAACACAGAAGCTGGGAATTCACAGCCAGCCACTGAAGCCTTGGGTTATTTTCTTTAAAAGAAAAAAAAAAATAGGTGATGGTTAGGAGAAATTGGGTAAAAGGTAAAACATTCTGTATACTTCATGAAATTTCACTTGGGGGAAAATAGTGTCTGAGGTTTTAAGAGGCTAGATTAAATAACCTTGAAGCCCATTTTGCCCGAGGACTATCCGGATGTTTTCAAGAGCAGCAGATGCTTATGTTCCATGTATATGTCTGAGAGATGAGAGAAAACAAAAATAGCCTTTCTCCCAGGACAGTGGAGGCTTCGGCCACAAAGTAGGTCACAGCATCAGGCTGTGTTACCTTCCCCCACCCCATGTGAACTGCCTGCTGTAAATGGAGTCAAATGACACAGGCTTCCCTATTACCTTAAAACATTCCTGTAGTGAGTTGCTTCTGAATGAATCATGTGAACCCCCAAGTCCTCTTTTAGCTTTAATGAAAAGAAATAAAACCTTTTCATAGAGAGACAGGAGTTTCCAACATCCAACTAAGACTGATTCTCAGAGCATTGACTTTAGTTAGACATTTAATTGTTGTCTACAAACATTAGCACTGTTTGGGCTAAAAGGATATATTTTGTTTTCTTTTGTTTTGCTTTGATTTTTCCGTAATATTGATTTCTCACTTTTACCAAAACCCTTCTGTTGAGGTGTTGGCAATGTTGTGAAATGTTGTGAAAAACACAATGCCTTCTCTAGCTTTTATTAAAGAGAGACTCTCGTGGCCCCATGAGTGAGAGAACATTGCCTCTTCTTGATCTATCCTACTCCCTGGAGCCAAGGTAAGCATCTTATTAAGGAATCTGACCAATTTTCCCCATTTAAATCTTTAAATGATTTTCTACCTGAAGGACAAAGGTTCCTCATGAGCCCAGGTCTTATTATCTTTGGGCCTATGAGCCAACACATCTCCAAGAGCACTCCTTGCCGCAGCCATCTCAAACTTACCTGTGGTCTCCACAATTAAGGATACTTCCAGGTCAAAAAGATTAGAATTTTACTTGGGGACGTTTGTCAAAGATATCAATAAGATTTTAAAACATTTGATTAGATAGGATTGTAGGTCACTGTGAAACAATACTTAGTTATCCATTTAACCAAAGGGACAAAGACTTCCAGGCAAATACAGAAAGTTACGAAGTTGGGAAAAAAATTAAAAAACACAAAACACCTTAGCTCTTTTAATCGAGAAGACTCGGTTTTCCTAAGTAATCAAAGTCCTAATAAAGGCAATGAAGCAAAGGATATCATTTTGATAAAACATAGAATCTTCATTTTCTAGACAGATCACTTAAACGGTTAAGAAAAACCTTTCATGATCTCTTATCAGGAGCAGATCAATCGTCTGAGAAGGCTTTGTCCTTTCATCAAGGACAGAGAATTAAGTTCAAGTGTCACATAAATACACTACTAATATCAAAGCTTTTTTTATGATTTTATTTATTTGTCAGAAAGAGATAGTGCACAAGTAGGGGGAGCATCCTGCAGAGGGAGAAGTAGGCTCCCCACTGAGCAAGGAGCCCGATGTGGGACTCTATCCCAGGACCCTGGAATCATGACCTGAGCCACAAAGGAAGATGCTTAACCAACTGAGCCACCCAGGTGACCCTTAAAGCTTATTTTTAAAACCCTTATCATAACCATTCCATTTTATCCAGCTTAATTATACAAGGTGACATTTTCTCCCTATCTCTTCCAACTTTCTATATCCATGGTTTGTCCTTTATTTTCACGTTTCCCATTCTGAAATAACCAGCTTTCCCTGAAGACAAGAATGCTTTCTTTTCCCTAAACAAAAATGCATCATCTCCATACTCCATACCTTTTATTAGCAAAAAAGTATTTTATTTCTTTGCAATACAGACTTGTCCCCTTTATTATTCCTGGTTGTTTTAATTACATTTATTAGTTTGTTCTTAAACCTTATAAATCTAAATTTCTAGTAAAACCTTAGAAATCTAAATTTCTAGTAAAAACTAAATAAGCAATCGTGAGCTATTATGCTTGCATTCTTTAGGTTGGCAAATTTATGAATACATTTCATAACTTTGAGAAGCATACACTTTCTCACTGCACCATCTTTTTTAATGTGGCACAAGAAATGTTTTCTGACAGATCCAAATATCTTTAGTTCCTCCGTAATAAGAAGCCAAAGGTAGATGAACTTATGTTTAATGACCAATGTTTCTGTATTTTATATTATTTGGAGATGATCTAGATATTCAGTGAATTCCCAAAATTTAACTCAGCAAAACTCTAAGGGTATAAATTACTAAAGAGATTTGGGGAACTACTTAAGTAGATATGTCATAAAACAATCATTACTGAAAAGTTCATCCAAGAACTCTTATCCCACTTACACCTATTTAATTCCCTTGTTTGTTTGTTTGTTTGTTTGGGAAAAACAAAAACACTTTATTTATTTATGACCATCCACACACATGAATACAAACAGGGGAGGAGTGGGAGAGGGGAGAGGACAAAAAGACTCCCTCCTGGGCACAGAGCCCTACATGGGGCTCAATTCCACAACCCTGAGATCAGGATATGAGCCCCTTTCCATAGGCCTCCAGTTGATCCTTTTCCTGCTCATTTGCAGAAAGACCTGGGAGAATTTCTGGCCACTGTTTCCTCTGTGAGGGGTTCCCCCACCAACACACAACCCAGCTGGATAACACCCTGGGTGGGAAGAACAGCCCTAAGCAACCAAACAAGATCCCTGTGAGTGGGGTTGTGAATGGCCTTTCATCATTTTTAAGTCCTCTTTAAATTCAGTAGGATCTTCTAAAAATGGCATAAACGTGCTTTATAATGTAAAATATCTGCTGTTGTCCAGGGGACCTGACTTGTTTGAGTGGGGTTCCAGGATACATCTGCAAAAGTCATTGCAAAGGAAGGCCCGAAGCTGGCAGAGCCCTATCAGAGAGCCCTGGGTGTTTCCCAGGAGTTTTAAGGGAGCAAAGCAGCTTTACCGTCTGTCTCAGGTGATTCTGCTAAATTCACTTCCTGGCTTCCAGCACATTAGTAACCCAGACATCCAGGACCTAGAGATCAGGCTGGAGCATGCTCTGTAAATCTTGCAGGAAAAAAAAAAAAAGTTAGAACAAGCAGCTGGGTGCTTAAAGGATCTTCTGGGGAAAGTGAAGGAATACTGAGTGGTAAGTACTGCTGGGGAGATGGGCCAGATTTTAAGAAGGGAAATTTACACTGGATGTGGACTTTAATTTTTATTCTGTTTAATTGCCGTTCATTCACCTTGTTCAAGGAGTCCCTACAGCTAACCATCATATTCCTTTGTAAACACTTTTCAACTTCATCTTCCCATAGATACCAAGGAGACAATTGTTCAGGATGAGAGATTTCACATTTTTTTTTCAAATATAGAAATTCTTTTCACTTGAAAAGATCCATCATCTGGCTACTGACAACTAGAATCTACTAATCAGAGTAGAGACTGAAACCAATAATCTTTTTTACAGGTTAACCATGGATTTAGGGGGCACCCCCAAAGGACACTACACAAGATGTCACCCTCACAAGACCCAGAAAGTTCACTCCCAGATTTAGCTTCGGAAACAAGGGCCTTCATTGTCACTGGTGGTAAGGGTGGTGCAGTGGAAATGGTGTGTCTCATCTCTCAGAGGAATGTGAGATGCCCAGTCACAGAGAAGCTATTCTGTGACACCAGGCAGGTGCTCTTGGACTGGAACTTCTCCAGCACTAATAGGACAACTAAGGTTGAGACAACAAAGGCCCCTATGGATTAGGATCACTTATGACAAATTTTCCTGAGAGCTGGCACTGCCAAAGAGAATGATGCTTGCAAGTTCCTGTCTCAGAAACTCCATCTTTTCAACTGGCCACCTGATATACACCAGCACATGCACCTTCCAGTTGGTAGAAACCAAGAGAGTGTTCTCACTGGTCACAAAGCCAACTTTTCAGGACATGGAAGCAGAGGAAAAGAAAATCCCACTGGGTTTTTATATAGGGGACCCACAGGAAAGTTTGCCTAACTGAAGCCAGTTTGGTGAGAATCATGAACTCAGCAGTCTGGAAGGCCCGTTTGAACAAGAGGCTTATAGGACCTATGCCTGTATTCTAGCCCATGGTTTTCCTTCTTATGACAAATGACTTAACTGGCAGAGACAAAGGAAAACAATGTCCTCTCTGGGAGGAAAGGGATCAGTAGAAAATAAGAGTGCTCAAAACAAATCTTTACTAGAATTGCTACACCTGAGGAACTAGTTCCCACAAATTTTTTCTCCTGCTAATCTAAATTTAGAAAAAGAAAAGGACCCTCACCACTCTCACATCCAACAGACTTTGCAGGCAGAGATCCAGGAGAATGGTGTGATATAAATTCCTACTTCTGCTGGCTCTTGTCAGGGGTTCCAGAATCTTGTGGCTGCAATAACCCTGGAGCAAGCCATGTCCAGCCAGGGCACAGCTCCAGTTGGGTGCCGAGACTGCAGGGGAAAAAAGTTTTCCCTTCTTCATTTCTAGGTTCTTCAGTTGGCCTGATAATTAAATTGATATAAGACAGGTTCACAGGGGAAAAAAAACTTAATTTCATATATATGGGAACCCCAAAGATATGAGGCTCAAGGAGGTGACCAAAGCAGGCAGCTTTTATACCTTTTAGAGAAAGAAATAATACATTTATGAAGACTTGACAAGACAAAGAAGTTTGGGCTTAGAGGAGCAAATTAATGAAGTAACAAGGTTTGTTTATACAGCCTTCTCAGCCCGAGATTCCCTCTCTCTGGTGTAGGGAGAATACCTCCTGGTGTAGGGAGAATATCTTCACATGGGAGATTTATTTCCTGCTGTCAGGGTGACAGAGGACAGTCAGAGTATCCTTCTTACACCAGCTGTTTCTCAAGTAACTTTAATTTAAAATAATCAATATGCCAAAGTGGCAAATTTGGGGATGGTATATTTTGCTCCCCTTCATTAGCATGAGTTCAGCTTGGCATCTTTTAAATTGAAAACATGTTTTTAATTAATTTCAATGTTAAACGAAGTCACTAATGATGTAATATTTTATTTGAAGCACTAACAGTCTCTCTCAAACTGGATTTCCAGGTCTTCCCTCCTAAGGATTGTCAATATTTCCTTTTTTTTTTTTTTAATTTAAAATTCCAGTGTAATTCCATACATCACCCAGTGCTCATCAGGACAAGCGCCCTCTTTAATCTCCATCACCCATTTTACCCATCCCCTCACCTACCCTCTGGTAACCATCAGTTTGTTCTTTATAGCTAAGAGTGTGTTTCTTCGTTTCTCTCCGTCTCTCTCTTTTTCCTTTGGTTGTTTTTTGTTTGTTTGTTTCTTTATTTCTTAAATTCCATATATGAGTGAAATCATATGCTATTCATCTCTTTCTGACAGGCTTATTTCACTTAGCATAAGACCTCTAGTTCCATCCACATGGTTGCAAGTGGCAAGATTCTATTCTTTTTGTGGCTGAATAATATTCCATCGTATATATATACCACATCTTCTTTATCCATTCATCTGTTGATGGACACTTGAAAATATTTACATTTTTAATAGAATCCCAATTTGGGAATTGACACCACTGTGAATGTAACAGGGTGAACATCCCAGCCCCTATTCCAGGATAATGGTTAATGGCATTATAGGGACACATTTAGGGCTTGTGTAATGAAAATCCCTGTTTATACCTCAGATCTCGACAGAAGTTATTCTTTCCCACAAGGACATAATGAGACTTGGAAACAGAAGAAAATTTCACAGACACAAGAAGACTGACCATGAAGAGTCAGTCACTCCTTGAATAGTTATAGAAGCAGATAACTAGAATTTTGAAAAGCATATTGGAGAGAAGCAACGACCTATTGGTAAAAATAAGATAAAGATACAATTCCTAAAGTATATGTTAGTATTTGCTGATGTCAAGACTCAGAACTGTCTGCAAATACAAATCCATAATCTCTTATTTGAAACCCTTGGGGTAGTTGTGTTTCAAGATTCAGAATTTTTCAGATTTTGAAAAGGAATACAGTGAAAACCCAACTAATATAGAACATTCCTAATAACATCCCTAGCAATATCTCATAATCAAACACATTAACACTCCACTGTGAATTATTACTGTTATTCACATTAAGTGGTAAAGAGTGTGCATAGCCTCCCACATGCTCAAGCATGGTTGTACAGTCAAATTAGGTCAGGATAGGGCAGTTTTGCTGCCAAATGGGTTTCATTTTAAGAGTTTTTTGGACTAGAGTTACAAATAGTGGATTGGGAAGAGAAAATTTTTAATTTGGCTTGTTCCAGAAGAGAGAGAGAAACAGACTCCACACTGACCATGGAGCATTCTCTCTCTCTTTCATGGGATAAACCAAATTAAGAGGGTTTTCTTGGACTAGAGTTACAGATAATGGATAGTTTACCTCTGTAGTAAAAATACCTTATATGGGAAAGTGATACATTAGTGTAGCTGAGAGTACAGAATGATGATGTGGGAAACGGGAAAATATTAGTAGAGTCAAAAAAGAGGAATATAGACCAGAATGGAAAACTTACCATTTTCTTAGCCACAGTGGCTGAGAATTTTCATGATGTGGAATTGGCAGTTGGTTTCAGAAACAACTGCATTTCCTTAAAATTACTTTGCAACAGGAGGATGAAAATCAAGCCCTCTCCCATATCTTTGGGGGCCTAAAGTTGATAGATACCCACCCCGGCTTTCTTGCTTTTACAGAGCTGACCCTAAAAATTGCATGAGCATCTGACACGACCCCCAAAACAGGAAAACAGAAACACCATTTCATGTTAGAGCATCTCTTTGGCCTTGGATGAGCTTACAAATGAGTATAACTGGGGTGCTTTGCTCTTGAATATATTCCAAGGCAGAGTCCAAAAATAGCCTGTAGAACAAAGGGAAGCAGCCTCTATTGTTTATTCCTTCAGACTCTAGTGTAGGCTGGAGCAAGCTGCTGAGAGTTTTGCAGATAGAAAAAGGTGTATGGATTCATAATGGCAAGTCTATGAAAATCAATGTCCTTGGGAGCATGGTGTGTGTGTGTGTGTGTGTTTGTGTGTGTGTGTGTGTGTGTAAGAGATGTATTTGCTAGTTGGAAGGTATGGAAGGATGGAGAGATATATCAGTGTCTGACTGACTTAGAGACCACAGAAGGGACCAACTTGAAGTGGCAAAGCCCAGAGCTAATGGTTCTGAGGGGCTGAGAGTTGCAGAGTACACCTCAGCTCGTGTTGCTCAAATTCCAGTTCCTGAGCTCTGCCCCATCACTGGTGCCACTGAAGAGGGACCAGGTTGATTTGGGAACTCTCCTGCTGATTACCCCATCACATGCTCTAGATAGCAAGATGGAGGTTGATGAGGAAGAGAGGGCAACTTAGAACCAAATCATCTTCCCTACTGGGGTTTTCTTAAGGCTGTGAGCTTTTAAGAAGACCCCTTCAGAAAGGGATGTGAACTCAAGGACAGGTAAAGGATGTTAAGATTTGAAGAGTTCTACAAGGTGGACCACCTTTGATGGATTTACACTCTTCCACTTTTCAATTTGACTACCAGGAAAATGTGATGAAGCTCTGGATGGTGTGGAGGGAACAGCCTCCTTCAACAGGGGACTGTTGCTCAGGAGCTCCAAGCAGTTACTAGCATGAAAGTGAGCTTGGCCATGGCAGAGCTGGAAATAGTCAGAAACAAGGGAAAGCAGGTGATGATTTAAGAGGATGCATGAGTCAGGGGCACATGGGTGGCTCAGTCGGTTAAGTGTCCAACTCTTGATTTCAGCCAAGGTCATGATCTCAGGGTTGTGAGATGGAGCCTGGCGTTGGGCTCTGTGCATAGCAGGGAATCTTCTTGAGATGCTCTCTCTCCTTCTGCCCCTCCCCAACTGGTGCACTCTTGTGCGCACTCTCTCTCTCTCTCTCTGTCTCTCAAAAATAAATAAATAAACCTTAAAAAAAATCTTGAAGATTATTGAGTGAATTCTTCACTTCAGCTATTGTTCTTTTCCATTCTATAATTTGTATTTTTTATTGAAATTTTCATTTTTCTGTTCATTAAGACTTTAAGTCCATAGATAGATAGATAGATAGATAGAGATAGAGATATAAATATAGATATAGTTGCTTCTAAAGTGTTTGTTAAATCCATGTCTGGACTATCTCAGGTTCCATTTCTATTACCTAACTATGGCTCACGTTTTCCTGTTTCTTTGCATGTCTGGTAATTTATTGTCTAGTGAATATTGTTGGCAAGACATTTAACAGATTCTGGATACTGTTACCTCACTCTCTAAATAATGTTAAGGTATATTTTATTTGGCTGTTAATTATCGCTAGCCATCTTGAAGCCTTCTAGGCTTTATTAGGGCAGATCTGCAGAAAGCTCCAAGATACTTACCATGCCCACACAGGATTCAAATGCCAAACTCTGTCTACCCCATAGATTTTGAGAAGGCTTGCTTTTTGTTTTGTTTTGTTTTTAAGATTTTTTTTAAATTTTTATTAATTTATTTGAGAGAGAAAGACTGAAAGAGTGAGACTAAGTGGGCAGAGGGAGGGGCAGAGCAAGAGTGACAAGCAGACTCCATGCTGAGCAGGGAGCCTGATGGTGGACTCGATCCCAGGACCCCAGGATCACTACCTGAGCCAAAGGCAGACACTTAACTGACTGAACCACCCAGGATCCCCTAAGATTTTTTTTTTAAGTAATCTCCAAACCCAACATGGAACTCTGACTTACAACCCTGAAATCAAGAGTCACATCCTCTACTGACTGAGCCAGCCAGGCTTCCCTGACAAGGTGGTTTTATGGGGGGTTTTAAAAGTCCTTTTATTATTATTCTTTAACAAACAGTCCGAGGGATAAGTCACTAGAGGTGGAGAATGGAGGTGAAGAGAAGCCCCAGCCCCACAACCCTTCCCCATAGGGTTTCTTTATTGTGTTTTTGGGGGGGTGGGTTTTAGAGTGATCTAGAATAGGCTTTGCTCTAGGACATGATCTTCAGTCCTAAGACATGGTCTTGATGGGTGTCTGGAAAGTTAATGAGGCCATCCTACTCTGCCTGGAGCTGAACTCCAATGTTTGATTTCTTACATCCTTGTCCCAAACTCAACTGTGTACCAGCAACTCCCTGGTAAACCTCCCAAATTCTCAGTTAGCACACACACAGTCCTGTCTTTAGACAGACTCACTGGGATCCCACAAACACATTTCTGGCCCCCTTTTTGCACAGCTCTGTCCTCTCCAGTTTCCTGCCCTGCCAATTCCAGCTGCTTTAGTGGCCCCCAAATTCTGGTTCTGCATCCTTAATTCAGCAAGACCACTGTGCTCTGTTAAGTCTCCACCATCCTAGGCCACAGACTGGAAACTGTCCCTGAAGAGAGACCTTAGATACACACAGGTCTCACCTCTTGACTTTCCCTTATCTCATGGATCATAGGCTTGCACACCTGTTACCTAGTACCTGGAACTGTTACTTCACACACTTTTATCATTTGTTACTGGGGGTGAATTTGGTACCAATTACTTAGACATGGCTCTAAGCAGAAATCCTCTTTCTCTCTTTTTAACACCACTCTTTTCGTTATGGCTGATCTTGCTTTTGAGGAAGATTTTTTTTATTTCCCAAATTTCAGAGTCAATGACCCAAAGGCTCATCAAGTGTTTTCAACTTGGATTAGTTGTCTTTGTAAAATCAGCATAAACAGTCATCAATTTTTTATAACACATAGAAATTTTAATTTAACTTTAAGATTTTTTTTTTAATTTGACAGAGAGGGAGAGAGAGAGATAGCAAGGGAGGGAACACAAGCAGTGGGAGTGGGAGATGGAGAAGCAGGCTCTCCACTATGCAGGGAGCCCAATGTGGGGCTCGATCCCAAGACCCTGGGATCATGACCTGAGCTGAAGGCAGATGCTTAACAACTGAGCCACCCAGGTTCCCCTTAATCTTCTGTACTTTTGAAAGACTGTACATATGCAGCACAAATAACAGGAAACACTATTGTGGCTTTATCATTTCTTTAAAACATTAATGATAAATATTATATTTATCATCATAAAATATTTCTCAGACTGATATATATCACACAGTGACCTTGTCTTCTGATGCAGCCGTAGCAACCAGATCAGTCAGGGTCATTTCAACCTATACCTATTCCTTAATTCTCCTAGAAGCAATGGATGGTAAAAGAGGGAAGGGAATCTGGTCAGGTAGTCGGTCAATGTGCAGGTCTTCAGCTGGAGGAAAAAGAAATGTAGAAGAACAGGGCCAGGGGAGAATGTGGACCCCAATGGCAGCCATCCTGTTATCCAAATAGGCCAGTGAGAGTCACAGTGGACAGACCACAGCCAAGGTCCCTTGATACTCTAGGAGGGGGAGGGGAGAAAAATGATCCAAACCTTGGGCTACCTTTCCTAGTTCAGGAGTTTAAGTAAATCAGAGACTGACTAATGATTATTACTGTTGCACCAGGATTTACATGTCCAAAAAAGTTGCATCTTCATCAATATGCTTCTTAATATTCTTTAAAATAGAGGTATCTGGCTAGCTCCATTGGTAGAGCTTGTGATTCTTGATCTCGGGATCACAAGCTCAAGCCCCATGCTGAGCACAGAGCTTACATACCAAAAAAAAAAAGTTATTACATGAAAAATTGACACCAACACAAAACTATCAAGGCACAACAGTCATAAAACCCAAATGTCACTCTGTTTTTAAAGATTTAGACAAAATTAGCTGAAATCTACCTGCCCAAATTTGTAAGAGGTCTAATGGTCTCCAAGAGTTCCTTCAAATTCTCCAGAGCTTTCCTTCTCATAGGCAATTCTGGCTCATGGTTCCTGCTCTGGCAGGACTCATGAATCTCAAAGATACCTCCTATGTGCCAGGCTAGATGACAAATTCAGCTTCTTGCCCTTGGTTTACACACACACACACATACACACACACACACAAACACACTCAAACAAGGCATTCGTGTGTATAACAGTTTACTGTCATTTGGGGTCAACAGAAGTATTGACAAGACAGCAATTCCAAAACCTAAAAACTAGACACGACCTGTTCTTAAAAATCTTTTTGCTACCTTGTCATGTTGTTCACCTGCCTCATTTTTCCAATACCATTCTCTTTGCAGGGGAGGCATCCATCCCCAGACAATCCACAGCAACTCACCTTGCTTGATTATTTAAAACAATGAAATTTTCCCATGCTCTTTGATGGCATCAAGGGTGGGGGGGGAATAGTCCCCAAACCCAGAAATAGAAGAACTGTGTATTCTGCAGCTTGTTTGCATCCTGGAAAAACAATCATTACAGCCAACAGCCTGTATAACATTCAGCTACACTCCCTGGTGCTCTGCTTCTATTCTCTGGTGGACCCCACTGCACCTTTCCAGGATGATTGGACTAATCAGCACCTCCTTGGGGGATGAAATTTTGTTATTCCAGTGATTAGCACCACAGATGTATCTTCATCATTTGCTTGGAGATGGTTTTTCCTTCCTGTCTGGCAGACAGTATATCTGGCATCTGGGGCCACATTGTCACAGACTTTTTTGTAGCTATTGATAGGGTCATGATGTGAAATGAAACTGCAAACTTTTTTTTTTACTTTGAAAAACATTAGCCACATATGTAATCATTGTCTCTCCCACCTGTTTAATACCTCTACTTCCATTCTCTCTCCCTCTCTCTTGAACTTTACTGGGTCCCTGGTCCCACTCAAAACTGAATTTGTCTAAGAAATTTTGTTTTATAATCAGCTTTTCTAAATGACCCAAAGGCACATGAAAAGATGTTTAATGTCATTAGGCATGGAGGAAATACAACTTAAATCCATGATGAGTCACTACTCCCCACCAACAACTGGAATGGCTGTATTTAAAAAACTGTCCATACTGAGTGTTGGGGAGGATGTAGAGGAACAAGACCTCTCATTCACTGCTGGTGACAATATAAAATGGTGCAGACACTTTGGAATACCCTTTGGAGGTTTCTTAAGTAGTTAAATATATACCTACTCTAGGATGCAGCTCTCCTCTTAGCATTTTACCAAAAGAAATGAAAGCGTATGTCCATAGAAAGACTTATACACAAAAGTTCATAGCTATTAGATACCTACATTATGATAGCCAAAATCCGTAAATGACCTAAATGTCCATCTACAGGTAAATGGATAAACTGTAGTACCTCCAAAAACTGGAAGACTGTTCAGCAAGAAGAAGAAACGAACTACTGATACAGGCTACAACATGGATGCACCTCAGTACAATTCTACTGAGTGAAAAGAAGCCAGACAAGCATGAGTACATACTTGTGATTCCTTTTGTACAAAATTATAGGAAATGAAAACTAATTATAGTGACAGAGAGCAGATCAGTGGTTGCCATGGGGTTAGATGGGTTGAGGAAGAACCAGAATGAGAACTGACAATGAGGCCTAGGGAAATCTTTGTGGAAGGGGTAAAAGATATGTTCATTATCTTGATTTTGGTGATAGTTTCATGGGTGCAGACATATGTCACAGTCAAAACATCAAATTGAACAGTTTAAACATGAACTTTATATATATAATTTGTTATCAACAGGTGTTGGGCTCTCTAAGAATTCTCAGTAAGTTTAGAAAATAACACTTGTTATCAGTTCAACTGTGCCCCTCCCAGCATTTGTATGTTGAAGTCCTAACCCTGGTACCTCAGAATGTCAGCTTTGTAGATAGGGTCTGTACAGAGGTAATCAAGTTAAAATGAAGTCATGAAGCTGGGCCCTAATCCAGTATGACCAGTGTCTTTATAAGTAAACACTCTGGAAAACAATATGGAGGTTACTCAAAAAGTTAAAAATAAAACTACCCTATGCTATATAAATAGCAATTGCACTATTAAGTATTTATCCAAAGGATCCAAAAACAGTGATTCAAAGGGTCACATGCACCCCATTGTTTATAGCAGCAATGTCCACAACAGCCAAAATATGGAAAGAGCCCAGATGTCCATTAACTGATAAATGGATAAAGAAGAGGTGGTATATATACACAATGGGCTAGTACTCAGCCATCCAAAAGAAGGAAGTCTTGGCATTTGCAACAACATGGATAGAACTTGAGGTATTATGCTAAGCGAAATAAGTCAGTCAGAGAAAGGGAAGTACCTTATGATTTCAGTCTCTATGTGGGATTTAAGAAACAAAATTGGTAAATATATGGGAAGGGAAGGAAAAATAAAATAAGATAAAAATAGGAAGGGGGGTTAACCATAAGAGATGCTTAACTATAGGGAACAAACTGAGGACTGCTGGAGAGGAAGTAAGGGGGATGGGGTAATTGCATAATGGGCATTAAGGGCATTAAGCACTTGATGTAATGAGCACTGGCTGTTATTTGTAACCGATGAATTACTAAATTCTACTCCTGAAACTAATAATACACTATATATTAACTAACTTGAATTTACATAAAAATCTTAAAAAAAAAAAAAAAGGAGGGGTACCTGGGTAGCTCAGTCAGTTAAGCATCTGCCTTCAGCTGAGATCATGATCCCAGGGTCCTAGGATTGAGCCCTATGTCATCAGGTTCCCTGCTCAGCAGGGAGTCTACCTCTCCTTCCCTCTCTGGCCTCCTCTCCCTCTCTGAAATGAATAAATAAAATCTTTAAAAAAAAAAGGAGAAATTTGAACTCAAGTACATGCACAGGGAGAAGACCATGTGACATGAAGACAGCTATCTACAAACCAAGGAGAAAGGCAAGGACAGATTCTTCCCTCATGGCCCTCAGAAAGAACTAACCCTACCTACACCTTGATTTCAGATTAATTATCCAGAACTGTGAGATAACAAATTTTTGTTTTGAGCCACACTGTTTGTGATCCTTTATTACAGCAGCCCTAGCAAATGAATACAATACTACTGTGTAGTAGATACAACATTCTTAGCTGAAACTTATGACCAGTAATGGCATTTTTGAAAGAATCTATGAGGAAAATATCACTTGGACCATTCAGGACAGGAAGCTTAATGTGACAAAAAGAATATATTTGGCTTACAGAAATAAACAACACCTTAACTAAGTCATAAAGAAAAGCATGTCAGTGAACAAGAGCTGATCCTCTGGCTGTGTTAGTAGTTTCTCAAGAGGCTGTCAGGGAGAGGCTCTGGAAAATAGAGATGGAAGAGCATACCAGTTGACAGAACTTTGACTTAGGAAGAAACATATTTTGTTTTTAAATATTTATTTACTTATTTTAAAGAGAGAGCATGAGCATGAGTGGCAGGGGAGAGGGACAGGGTGGAGCAGAGGGAGAGGAAGAAAATCTCAAGCAGACTCCCCTTCCCACCGTGGAGCCCAACGCAGAGCTTGATCTCAGGACCCTGAGATCATGACCTAAGCCAAAATCAAGAGTGGTCTGCTTAAGTGACTGAGCCACCCAGGGGTCCCTGGAAGAAACATATTTTTAAGAAAGTTATATGAGTGTAAATGTTGGAGAGAGAATACTAAGTATTTTTTTAAGGGGTTACTTTATTTTTTTTAAGTCTATTTCTTTTTTTAGTTATCTCTACACCCAATGTGGGGCTCAAACATGGACCCTGTAATCAAGAATTTCACACTCTACCAACTGAACCAGCCAGGCACCCCAATACTAGCTAAGTTTCAATGTGATTCATTCTGCTCCATATTTCATACAATGTTATGTTATGTTACTTATTTGTAAATAGTTTGACATACATTAATGTAAAATAACTATAATTAAAATTAAATTATATTTAAATTTAGACTAATTAAAAATTAGAGTATCAAAAGTTAAATTGCATTGATTTATAACATGAAAAGTCAAAGAAATAAAAATAAAGTTTTAAATTTACAAAAAAGGCTTCTATACCCATTAATTTTGCTCTTTAATGTTCAAAATAATTAGCTAAAACAGGTAGAATTATTAAAATCAAACAATTCAATATGGATGTGAATAGTAAACACATCATAAATGGAGAGCTTCATGGCAGCTGGCTTTTGAAAAAAAATGTTCTACTCTGTGTTTAATTCTAGTCTCAGTGGTGCCTGGGAGCTTTATGAATTCTAATCATGGCTCTCTTTGAAACAAGAAATTCAACTTTATGACAGTCTCAGCACCAGAAAATCTATCAGGTAGTTCAAAACAATAGCCATTAAATTTATGAGACACTTAATGTAACTTCTCTCCAGTACATTTCTGTTAATCTCTTTTTCTTTGCATTAGTCAATGACTTTGTTTGAAAAATATATCAGAACTTTTCCAAGTATCTACCACTTCCATCCACCCTCCAGCTCCTATCTTTTATTGAATTATGGATCTGAAAGGGAAAAAATAAACCCCTTCTCTAAATCAAGTAGCCACTTAATCATTCATAAGGATATTTAAAGATATTTAAAAAATAAAGTGAAAATTTCTAATTTTGCACGTTCTCTGGTCATCCCTAGAAGCTAGTGTGGTTGGGCACATCCTGAGTTTTTGAAGAAAGCTGAATGAGATAAAATATGATGAACCCCAGGAAAGAATCATACATAAATTTCCTCCTCCATGGGTCTGCTATTGATGGTGGAATTTTTTACTATTAAAAAAAAACTATTTTGGCTAAAACAAGAGGTCATTTTTAAAATGTAAAACAAAACAAAACAAAAAACACACCCATGAAGGCTAACACTAAACAAAGATCCATATTTAATGCCTTAGTTGATCAATCATAGCTGACAGAAGACATTGATTGGATGGAAAGACAATAACATTTTACAGCTAGCCAAAGCAGGGTTTCTCAACCTCACTACTACTGACATTGGAACTGGATAATTCTTTGTAGAAAGGAGCAGGGAGGGAGCTGTCCTCTGCACAAGAAAGTGTTTAGCAGTGCACCAGACCTCTAGCCACCACATGCCTGCGACAACCCTCTCAGTTGTGACAACTAAAAATGTCTTCAGATATTGTTAAATGTCCCCTGGATGCAAAACTGCCCTGGACTGAGACCCACTGGACTACAGTTTTATTTGTAGTAAAGTCACTAATATATGCAACAACATGGACATATCTCAAAAACATTTTGTGTTTTTTTCTTTGTTTTGGGTTTTTTTTTTTGTTTTTTAAAGATTTATTTATTTATTTATTTCTCAGAGAGAGAGAGAGAGCGAGCACAGGCAGAGAGTGGCAGGCAGAGGCAGAGGGAGAAGCAGGCTCCCTGCCAAGCAAGGAGCCCGATGTGGGACTCGATCCCAGGACGCTGGGATCATGACCTGAGCTGAAGGCAGCCGCTTAACCAACTGAGCCACCCAGGCGTCCCTCAAAAACATTTTGAATGAAAAAAGCCTTGCGTGAAATGATTCCATTTATATGAGCATTCTAGAACAGGCAAAAGTAATCTATTATTGGGGGAGGGAGACAGTGGCTACCTGTAGGGAGTGGTACAGGGGAGTGGTATGGGGGTTGGTGGGGTGAAATATGGCTGAATTTTCTGGGGTGGGGGTCCTATTCTATATCTTGATCAAAATTTGTGTTATACAGATACATGCATTTGTCAAAAATCAGCAAATATACCCTTAGCATTTGTGCATTTTATTTTACCTACAGGTAAAAATAAATCTAAAAAAAATTGAATTTATGTATACTGAAGGATGTAGAGGAAAAATTCTTTAAAATATATATATATATATACATATGTTTTTTTTAAGAAAGTGGGAGGCAGGGCAGAGGGAGAGAGAGAATCCCAAGCAAACTCCCCATTGAACACTAAGCCTGATGCAGGCTCAATGTGGGGTTCAATCCCAGGACCCTGAGATCACAACCTGAGCCTGAACCAAGAGTCAGATGCTTAACAGACTGAGCCCCTCAGGTACCCCTAGGGGAAAGTATTCCAATGTCCTCAGTTTACTCTGAAATACATAAAAAAAAAATAAGATGACTTGGTGGATGACTAGAGGATGGGTAGCATATGCTGAGTGCCCAAGGAAAGCTAAACAGCAAAGCAGAAAAGGCCTCACAGAAGAGATGAGATTTAAACTTTCTCTCAAAGGAACAGTAATGACCAGTTTCCTTGGAAGTCGTGCTTGTTAGTATATATCAATACATCGGGATGCCACTTTGCAGCATTGTGGAATGTATCGCGAGCTCACTCATCTGGGTGGCCGCTGACAGAACCGGGCTCTGAGGGCTTCCAAAGCTGGAAAGAGCCAATAAGAGGAAGAATTTGAAGGCAGGGAAAAACTGAGAGAAGCATGTCTCAGAGGAAGGAAAATGACTTGTAGCTCAGGTGGAGGAATTTACCAAAAGCATTTCTCTGTGTGGGCCTGGAGAGAAAGAAACTGATCATCAGTGTAGAATTCAGTATGTGGAAGACAAGAGGACAATGGCATTTACACACTGCCACCACCAGTATATTCTCTCCCTGCTGACAAATGTTTGGGAAGCTCAATTGTTATTTAAAGGTCATTTGGTAGGGTGCCTGGGTGGCTCAGTGGGTTAAAGCCTCTGCTTTTGGCTCAGATCATGATCTCAGGGTCCTGGGATCGAGCCCCACATTAGGCTCTCTGCTCAGTGGGGAGCCTGCTTCCCCCTCTCTCTGTGCCTGCCTCTCTGACTACTTGTGATCTCTGTCAAATAAATAAAATACAATCTTATTGAAAGACACTGCTGGAATTCATGTTGCCAGTGGTACGCACCTGTGACCTCAGAACAGGCTTACATCCTCTTTGGGTAGTCACCTTATTCTGACTCGAACACCCATGGGCTACTTCCTTCAAAGTGCCTTCCTGCCTCTTTGCAGGCATCCCGAGGACCTGCCACACAGGTCCCTCTGGGTCTTCTGATGAGCCTTGTGAAGTAGCCCCCTGCTGGGGTCAGCTGCCCCCATGATGACTACTCTGAGGTTCCTGCTCTGTCCTCAGTTGGGGTCTTCTGTTGCCACAAATTGCCCAGAGAACAGTTAAGACCAGAGGGTAGTTTTTACTAATTTTTAGCAAAGTAGGAATCAGAAAATGGTACAGAGATTACTGTGTAAACCTCAAGAAGTCTTGAGCACGCAGCACACCACCACGTACCTCCATGTAGGGGAGTGGGCTCCACTTACCCTGCAACCCCAGGCATCTCAAGGCACCCCACAAGACTGAGGTTGAGTCCAGACCCAGCCACCTCAGAGGATGTCCCCTAAAACTAATCCCATCCTACCACGGGATGACTGACAGGAGAAACATGTGTTCTCTTCCGAGGGAAAGCCCTCCCGCCAAATCCAGCCATGCTGCCATGGCTCAGAATGGCGATCGCAATAGTCAACAGGCCCCGAAGTCCAAAAACCCACCTTTCTTGACAGTCTCACTTCTGACAGTGCCATGTATATGGACATAACTGTGAAATATCCCCCAATATATTTTAAGAAGGAGTTACATGGTAACCCCTGAGTGTTAGACCAGTAAATTACAACATAACACACATGATTCATTCCATTCAAGAGTTACCGTAGAGGTTGGGCTTTCTCTCAGGCCATGGAGGGAAAGATGGCAGGAGGCAAGTAATGATTGGCTGGATGCCAAAGGAAACTAGCTTTCTGGATCCTTCCCTTTGCATTCTTCCCAGTTTGCAGTTCTTCCCAGGTGCAGTTCCCCCTGCTGCTGTGCCTGGATCTTTATGGGGAATACAGAGCAACATCACAACTGTCTTCCTCTCCCTTCCCCTCCTTGTGATGCAAGCACTCTTTGCCTTGGACTTTTCTATTTGAGCCACTAACAGAACTATGGAATTACAGCACCTGTCTTGCCTCTTTAGTTGTTTTCATACATATAATTACAGACTCTAGAACTGGTGCATAAAATGGTATGCTACCATATGACATTTCAAAATAATAGAAGTATAACACTGTTCTTGTTTTTATTTCACTTTTGTTTTCCAACTGAAGTGTAGTTGAGACACACTGTTCACATTGGTTTTAGGTGAACATGTTTCTTTCCTCTTTTATTTGTTTATCTTTTATTAAAATTTTTTTAATTGACATATAATGTATTATTTTTTTTCAGGGGTACAGGTCTATAAATCATCAGTCTTACACAATCCATAGCATTCACCATAGCACATACCCTCTCCAATGTCTATCACCCAGTCACCCGATCCCTCCCACCCCCTTCCACTCCACCAACCCTGTTTGTTTCCTGAGATTAAGAGTTTCTTATGATTTGTCTCCCTCTCTGGTTTCGTCTTGTTTTGCTTTTCCCTCCCTTCCCCTATGATCCTCTGTCTTGTTTCTCACATTCCACATATCATCAAGATCACATGATAATTGTCTTTCTCTGATTGAGTTATTTCGCTTAGCATAATACCCTCTAGTTCCATCCACATTGTTGCAAATGGCAAGATTTGGGGGGTTTTTGATTGCTGCATAATATTCCATCATATATATATACACCACATCTTCTCCATTCATCTGTTGATGGACATCTAGGCTCTTTCCATATTTTGGCTATTGTGGACATTGCTGCTGTAAACATTCGGGTGCAGGTGCCCCTTCAGGTAACTACATTTATATCTTTGGGGTAAATACCCAGTGGTGCAATTGCTGGGTCATAAGGTAGCTCTCTTTTCAGCTTTTCGAGGAAACTCTATACTGTTCTCCAGAGTAGCTGCATGAGCTTACATTCCCCTTTCTTTCCTCTTTTAGCGTGGAGTCTGTAGGGGAAGCTGGGATACAGGGGTGCAGATCGACCAGGCTCAGCTGGCTCCCCACTGACAGAATCCAAAGGTAGAGAGATGAGTGTGGTGAAACAAGAAAGAACTTCTTTCAGGGTGCTGACATCGGGAAGACAGCAGACTAACATCTCAAAGACTTAACTCCAAGAGGCCAAAAATGCTTCCAGGTCTCTATAAGGAAGAGCTGTGGCCAAGGTGAGTGGGTACATTCAGGTGAGCAGTGAAGGTCAAATCCATCATGGTCTTGGACTCCAGCATGGATGGGGTCTTGCTGGCTTAGGGGAGCCCTTACTGGTGAGGGGGCAGTTTCTGTGCCCACCAGGCAATGCTTTGCCCTCAGGGTCTTCCTCCTGAGCCAAGAGACAAGCTGGAAAGAAGAACCAGGAGCTGGAAAGAGACAGGCTGGAAAGAAAAACCAACTAAAAAGCTCAAAGTAAAAATGGAGGCAGCTGAGGAACTCTTTCAGCACTAAGCTGGACCAGCTCCTGGGAAGAGAAGATTGTGAGAAGAAAGAGGAATCACATCCATTTATCTTGATCTACTGAGTGGAGGGAAATGGACTACAATTTTAAAAGATGATTTTCCATGTTTATTTTCTTGAGTCTCCTTGACCCTGAAACTTAGGGGGGAAAAACGTGCAAAGTAGAGAAGATATTGAAAGGAGAACCAAACCAGAACACTAAACGCACATCGTTTCCCTCAGAAATCATCCGCTGGTCTTTGCTGTGAAGCACAATTTGTCAGCCTGGTGTGAGAAGGACAGCTTCATCCTGAATATGGTGAACTGTGCTAAAGAAAACATTATGTACTTATCTTCCCTTCCCTTGGGTCTCAGGCTGGTTTTGACATTCTTTTTTGCCAGGAAGACCAGCATTTAATGGCCCTGGATTTGCATAATTATTATGCTAATGTAGCTTCTGCTGTCCCAGCTAATTGCTTTAGAATACTTCTGCTGTATCTGTTGGACTTTACCACTTCCTAATAGTATCAAAATTGTCCATCTCAGCCAAATCTACAAAACTCAAATTTTGAAACATGGGGTTACATGAAACACCCAGAAATCCCAAGATTAGCCTGGGGACATATGTGATGTTCTATCAGAAAGAAGTTAACAATCCAGAAAAGATACATAGTCATAAGAAAATTCCTGGTTTCTGTGTCCTCTGTACATCTCTGGGATGGGCTTTTGAACACAGCTTTGTTCCCTGGTGCTAGAAGCATCTTTCTAAAATCTAAAATCTGCATGCCACATGGGTCTCAAATACCTTCAAGTAACCCTGACAGCTGTTCCAGACTACCGGGGAGAAGGGTCTTAATAACTACCAGCAACAAAATAAAATTCTGGACTAATCATGGTCTTGTCCACTTGTCATTTTGCTCTGTCCCTGTAGTAGGGCACACACAGAACCCTCAGCCCACCTAGGCTGGGCTGGTGCTCATATTCTATCATGGTCACTTTCCCCCTTAGCTAGAGGTAGGGCTTGTGACAGGGATGATAGAAAGTTATCATGTTAAGGGGAAGGAATCAGTAGATCTGAATTCCAGACATGGGTGGGCCACTGACAACTTGTGTGACCTTAGACACTTAGCTCTAAGGGTCATTTTGTAATAATAATATAGTGATAAACAATAGCTACTATATAATAAGAGCTTAATATGTATAAGGCCTATATCAAATATCTTATGTACTTTAATTTTCAAATATATATGTAAAATAATAAAATATATGAAATCAAATTAAATAATTCTAACAACCCCAATGAAGTAGGTTGTTAGTGCTTCATAAATGTCATTCAGAGGTCAAAGGTGAATGAATTATTATGTCAAACAGCTATCATCTAATACGTCAATTTTTATTCTGATTGGATTTTTTTTTCTGAAACAGATGAATACCCTTAGCTCTATCTGATCTATAAAAATACTTGGATTAACCTAAAATATTTAAGTATTTTATTTTAAGCAATAGAATATAAAAGTTGGTTAATGTCATTACTGGGAAATTTCAGAATAACAAGGATTTCCTGACATAATTCAATGGCTCATTTATTAAGACACACAAATTTCAGTAAGTACAATAAAAGAATAGCATCTTTGTGAGTTGGAGTAGGGTTTGGACTATCATAAAATATAGTTCAGGTTTATTTCACTATTAAAAAAAGAGCAATTAGAACCCTTCGTGGAATAATCAGAAATGTAGCAAGCTCAGATGAAGGGATAGCCAAACATTGTCTCTAAAATTAAAATGTTTTTTTTCTCCCATTTTGTCAGCAAATTCATGTTGCCAGAGTTTCCTGGAACTGGGAAATAAGATTAACCTTTGAAAATCAAACTACTAAAATCCATTGCAATTAGTAAATTCAGATTGTTGGGAAAATGACTAATCTGTAGAACAATAGTTTTTAAAAAGTGAGTGGTCGGGGCGCCTGGGTGGCTCAGTGGGTTAAGCCTCTGCCTTTGGCTCAGGTCATAATCCCAGAGTCCTGGGATCGAGTCCCGCATCGGGCTCTCTGCTCAGCGAGGAGCCTGCTTCCTCCTCTCTCTCTCTGCCTGCCTCTCTGTCTACTGTGATCTCTCTCTGTCAAATAAATAAATAAAATCTTTAAAAAAAAATAAAAATAAAAAAAAATAAAAAATAAAAAGTGAGTGGTGGAGGATATGTGACAAATTACACTATCCAAAGGATCAAAATACATCTTCTGAAAAATGTAATTTTACCAATGTATTTGGAAATTTAACACAGGCATGCTGCAGTATACCACTAAAAGAAATTAATCCATCCAGGTTTATGATAAAAATTTAGGTAATTTAGAATAATGACAGAATCAGTTAAATATTTTAATACATGTGTATATACATCTTATACAGGAACATAAAGAAGATGGTATGGATGGCTCCAGAATAAGTGGGCAAATGTCTTCAGCAGAAATTGGAATTTAGGATCACAAAGTTGCTTTTTTCTAAAGCAGGGCAATTTGTTTGATTTAGGTCAAAATCTAAGGAAAACTAATCCTTTGTTAGGATGGCAGACAGGTGTCAATGTGTATGCTGAACCCTGATTACTGGTCATGATTACCTGAAACACTGCATTGTGAAGGATTCTGTATTTAGCACAACATTCACTGCGAGCCCAGATGATGTAGTGGTGGCATGTAGGCAATGGATTGATCATCCAGATGAGATGACAAGTGATGACCTACTTTATCTCTGAAAGTTATAAAAATGTACTTCATACATGCAAATCATAAAAATTAAGCATTATTCTGATTAATAATTCAGTTTCCCTGTGTGCTGATTTTTTGGTTCTTCAACCTCCCATATTGTGAGGAAGCCGAAGCCACATGAAAAAGTCACATATAGATGTTGCGGTCAACAACAGCCCAGTTAAGGTTTCCAACAACACCCAGGATCAACCGCCAGACAGACATGTGAGAGAATGAGCCTTCCGTGAGTCTAACCCCCAGCCTTCAATCTTTCAGCTGAGGTAACCAGCCATCATGGAGCAAAGACAAGCCATCCCCTCTCCTTTATCTGAAGTCCTGACCCAACAAAAACCAGGATAATAACTTTTTGTTGTGACAAAAATTTGGGTAATTTGTTACTATATACTGATCTTGAATATTATTAACACTAGAAACTAATATTCCTCATTAAAAAGTAATAAATTAGTATTTTAGTTAATATAGCTATCATTTTTGAATTTGAATGAGTCATTTTCACTAAAGAGTACATATTTTCATATGTTCATATATATGTACATATATTGTATGTTTGTATGCACATATATTGTACACATGTATGTACAGGTGTATGTGTTCATATATGTGTACGTATGTACATATATTCATAATTGGGTTGCTGATATGTTTATGATGCTGAGAACCAGCTCTGTATTGTGGCAATTCCATGGCATGACTTAAAAACCCAGCTTGACCTGGGATTTAAAGTGTCACTTCTTGTCACACTGTAACTACAGTTTCTTTAAAAATAGATTTAAAGGGGTGCCTGGGTGGCTGAGTTGTTAAGCGTCTGCCTTGGGCTCAGGTCATGATCCCATGGTCCTGGGATCGAGCCCCACATCAGGTTCTCTGCTTAGCGAGAAGCCTGCTTCTCCCTCTCTCACTCCCCCTGCATGTGTTCCCTCTCTCACTGTCTCTCTCTCTGTCAAATAAATAAATAAAATCTTTAAAAAAATAGATTTTAAAAATTGGGTCCCTAATATTAAGCTTATAGTTTTATTAATAATAGAAAGCGCCTTTAAGTGTTGTTGGGTTTTTTTGTGGGTGTTTTGTTTTGTTTTGTTTTGTTTTTGTTTTTGTTTTTGTTTTGGCACAGATTTATAACCCTCTACATGAACTCGCATCCCCATGCCCATCCCCCAGGTCTGTGCACATGTGAGCATGGTGGGTGTTATGGTTCACTAATTACTTGAAAAAGAAACTGAGGCAGAGAAATGTAGGAGGCTGCCAATTGCAGCCAAATCAGAAATAAAAACTAATCATCTTTGAAATTTTTGTACAATGAATTAACAAATATTATGTCATTCAAATGGAAACATTACATAAATCAAGATGAGTCTATAGCACCACATCACATTTTATTATTTATGACTATTTTGCAAAAAGAATTTTTTTTCAAAGGGTTTTTATATCTTGAAATTTGGGGGAAATAGGAAGTCAAGGAAGTCCTCACAGTTACTCAGAAATACTTCAAACTTTGGCACCAGGCTCTCAATGTTCTGTTCATCCTGGGGTGATGCGAGGCCCCAAGAAATGGGGTCCCAACATTCAGGTTCAAATAGGATTAATTTGATAATTTGATACAGAAAGCCAACTTTAACATTTACAATTTGCAATAATTTCTTTTCGCTGGGAAATCTCCTTGGAAAATGGAATTAATTTTTTTTAACTACATAAGATCAAAACTCAGAATGTATGTCCAAAAGCACATTCTAAGCCCTGCTCATCTGGATGCCCCTCCCCTCCTCTCACCTTCATCCCAAGCATGTCAGAAAATGTGCCTAATTTCTATCAACCTCTTCAATATTTGAATTTGCTCTGTCTTTGCTTCTCTTTGTTTTACACTGATATTGCTTCAGGCAATATCAACTGTCCTCCTGTCTCTAAGCAAGAACACAAGGACTGTTGACTCTATACTAGGGAGCAGACAGGTTAATATTAACAAAAACTTCCATGTCCTATTTACCAGTTTCTCTAAAAGCCCAGATCCTGTTGGCAGTATTTTCTTTCTTCAGTCCCCCTCAAGACACCTCACAAAAGGCACTGAAATACCATAAGTCTTTCTGTGTGAAATGCACTTCACTCTCCAAAGCCCTGGGGAGGGACGTGATTTGAAAAGGAAACAGTAAATTCCTAATCTAAAGATACTAATGAAAAATGGAGGGGCAGGGTAGGGATCTGCTCAAGCTGGACTTTAGGGGAAAGACATGAAGGCAGGCAAGTGGAGGCAGCAGCAGTCCCACCCCGACTGGCCAGTTCTCTCATCCCTTTCCCTCACTTGATCCCTTTGGTTACCCCCATTTCCTTTATTTTTTAATTTTTGTTTTATTTTTGTTTTATTTATTTATCTTGAAAGAGAGAGAATATGGGTGCATGTGTGGCAAGGTGGGGGTAGGAGGGGCAAAGTGAGAGGGAGAGAGAATACCAAGCAGATTCCCTGTTGAGTGCAGAGCCCAATGCAAAGCTCTGAGATCATGACCTCAGCCAAAATCAAGAGTCAGATGCTTCATCGACTGAGCCCCGCAGGAGCCCCTGGTCGCACTCATTTCCTTTATCGAATGTTCCTTTGCAGTGCTCTCTCTCCTTGAGGAGACTCTACTCTAAGTTAAAGCAATTCTCTAAATTCTCTATTCCTCCCTGAAGTCATCGCTGAACACCCAACATGTTAAGATGGACTAACAATTATTTATTATCAACCACTGACAACACAGCACCTCTGTCAAGCAAGACCTGTGGAACAAAAGCCAACCTATGGAGCACCTCCCTGCCACTCTTGTGACATCGTAACACTAACGCACTGTGGCTGTTGACTTTAGGACGTCAGCAATCTTCCCTTCCATGTCTTTACCTTTCTCCTTTCCTCCCTTGTTATTTCTTCTTTATTTCTCTCCATAACCTCCCCTCACTCCCACCTCCCTTCTTCTGAAAGTCATTCCATTGCCTACTCCTACCCCTCAGCCACAGTCCATTGGCCAGGGGTGTAGACTGAGTCAGGTGAGTTCAGTGAGGCTCATTCCTGGGACTTGGGACCTTGGAACCAAGGGAGAATCAAGTCTGTCTCTCTCTTTTTAACGTAGCAACTACACCGTGTAAGGAGTTTGGAGTCGTTGCCAGTAACCTCTGCCTTGATTTGGTTTTCTCACTTGCAGCAAAAAGCATAACAAATAAATACATTCCTAACGCCAATACCTAAACACAGTTTCAATAAACACCACCCAAATCGTGTTTTCCTTCAAGGATCCATTAGCTGATAAATATACAGCAAATTAAAACGTGTCCCTGACACATGGTCATTTTCTTTGCGACAGGCCTAGAATTGCTAATATGTATCGTCAGTGAACACTTGGTACCTCCAATCAAGATCTTCAATGTTGAGGTAATAGATGTGTCACTGTTTTTATTCCCTGGTGTAATCAGATCATACAACAAAGAAAACAACACCCTGGGAATGAACAAGATCATTTTGTCTTTCAAGGAAATCTCAGGGAGTTGTTGGTGAATATATTATATTCAAGATTTTTAAAATAACATGGTTAATTTTCTTAACCTCCATGCTTGCATTTACTTTTTTTTTAAGACTTTATTTATTTACTTGAGAGAGAGAGAGTAAGAGAGAACATGAGTAGAGGAGAGGATCAGAGGGAGAAGCAGATTCCCCATGGAGCTGGGAGCCTGATTCAGGACTCGACCTCAGGACTCTGGGATCATAACCTGAGCCGATGGCAGTCACTTAACCAACTGAGCCACCTAGGTGCCCCATGCCTAAAGCTTGGTTTCCTAAAGCTTGCTTATAGACCATTTCTGTGAGCATCCAATGGAATTTGCTCTAGATTTACAATTTATAGACAGCCAGGCTACCAGACAGAAGGCCCAAAAATAGGAGATGTGTTCCAGAGCTCATTAATCAAAGCATCGAACTCAATTAAGTAAAATTTCATGCTCCATAGGTCCACTCAGAATTCAACTTCTCCAATAGGTCTTCACTATGCTGCTAAGGTACCAACCATTCCCAACATGGCATTCAACAGGTTAAAGCTTCAAAGGGCCTGCAAGTGATACTCCCTTCTTCTTGGAACAGCAGTTAAATGAAGTTCTCTCATTTTCTGTGTAAGTGGATCTGACAATCATGAACACAACAGATTAGACCAGAAATGTATGCCTAACATAGAGATAGCCATCTAAAGTAGTACTTCAGAATCATCTAGAAAATTTCTCACAAAGAAGTCTTGTGAGAAACTAGCTAGACCCACTGACACAAATTCCCTGAGAAGGGATGGATTCTGCATTTTAAATACACCCACCAAGTGATTGCCATGATTAACCACATTTGGGAACCACTACCCATAATAAGGAATCTATGAGGTGGCCTAGACTGAGGCTGAGTAAGGGAGGGGTGGGGCTAGGTAGGGAGAGATAGATAGAGGACCAGGTGATCAGGTTCACAGAAATCCTAAAAATGTGGAGGTTTGGGGGAACCAGAGATAAGGGAACAAACTGGACCACCCTGCCCTAGGCATGTGGGATGGGTATCTTTTTTTTTTTTTAATGATAATTGCCTGTGACCAACAAAGAATAACCAGACTCTAAAAAGGAAGTAAGCCATTGAAGGTGTTATCACTGGTCCTTGCTCAATAGTGATATCAGTAGAAATCTTAAAAGGATTTAAATTCCCTGGTTAGCTTTCTATAAAAGACCAACTCTAAAGGCCCTCAGTGACAACCCTGTCGGGACCCCTCTCATTCTTAAAATCTTCTTCTGTATCTTGGTAAATTTCTATCAATTTACTCACTCTCTTTTATCCCCAAGATTCATTCTTCAACTCTGTGGGACAAGAACTTCGCTCTCCGACGCTTCAAGGCTGCTTCCCACAAGGGCTCTAAGAAACAAAGTGGGGGGTCCTGGGTGGCTCAGTCAGTTGGGCATCTGACTCTTGGTTTGGATCAAGTTGTGATCTCAGGGTTGTTTGATCAGCTTGCATGGGGCTTGGTGCTCAGTCAGCCCAGAGTTGGCTTGGGATTCTCTCCTTCTCTCCCTCTCTGTCTCTACTTCTGCCCTGCCCCCTCCTCCCACACACATGTGCCATCTTTGTCTCTCACTCAGATAAATAAATAAATGAATAAATATCTTTTTAAAAAATCCAGACCCAACCCCGAGGGGCTTTTGATGGTGACACATGGATAGAAAGGGAGTTCTCAGCAGCAAAACCAGATAGACTCTCTAAGAAATGGTTGTAAACTTGTAAGTAGAGAAAAGTAGGGTAGAGAGATGTTCAAGTAAGGGTAGAAGCAAGGAGAGTCTGTCCGGGACACAGAAACTGAGCAGAAAATGGAAGCATCATCAGAGCAGAAGCAAGGGGCAAGGCTCCTGAGGGGCAACCCATCAGCTGTGGTCACACTGAGAGAGCTGTGATGTTCTGTCTCCTGGGGCTGGATACTTTGTAATTAGGATGGTTTCTTCTGCTTTTTCACTTTTCCATGTTTCCTACCAAAAAAATCTCGGTCACATGACACACACTGAAAAGACCTAATTCACTCACTGGTGTTATTTCTTCTCTTTTTTTTTTTAAGTTCAGTTAGCCAACGTAAGTACATCATTAGTTTCTGATGTAGCATTCAATGATTCATTAGTTGCATATAATAAACTGGTGTTATTTCTTTAGAAAGAAAAAAGTATTTTTTTGAGAAACATGTCCTTTCGAGGGCCAGCACAGAGGATTCTGAAGATGATTTCAGCTGACACACTCTCCTAATACCACAGGAGCCTGAACTCCTTTCAAGCTTCCTCATAATAAAGGGAAATGCAAACATTCAGATCACAGCACTGGTGTGAGGATTTTTCATTTTCTAATGAGGAAATATCAGAAGGATCTGAACATCACATTTAGGTCACCAACTGGTAGGGATTAAGGCAGGACTGGAAGGCACAAGTTTTCTTGCATGGGGGTTGCCAAACTGGTTCTTTAGGAACAAGCTTTGACTTGTTGACTTTGACTGATTGATCCCCTTGTGTTCAAGCAGTCTTTCTCCAAACAGGGCTTCATATAATTTGTTTTTCCTCTGACTAAATTATGATCACTTTCTTGTCCTTTGTTTTAGAGTAATCTAGATTGCAGGACTGCGTATCTGTAAACTTTTCAAACATAGACTGTACTTAAAGTTCACTCCCAAATTTTCTAAACAAGGTATGACTTCTTCATGAGAAAGGTCAGTGCCACTGAAGATTTAAATCAAAAATAAAAAAAATAAATAACTCTTTGTGCTCTGACTCTATACTGTTCAAACAAGATTTGCATTATAATTTGGCTTCCCTGATAGCTTGCCTGCAAGAAGGCACAGGAAAGCTCTGACAGTGGGAGCATTTGGATCCACATGTCAGTCCTACTACTTTTCATTAATTAATAATGGGTATACATTATACACTCACCTCTGTGTGTGTGTGCACGTGTGACCACACACATCCCTCCGTCTATACACATAATACATCTCCTAGCTTTCTGTCAAAGCCCAGTTTCTGAAAATACCAGGCTTTGGAACAGTCCCTTGGAAGCAGCAAACTGGTCAAGGCAAATACCACTACATGAAGAAGACGTTTGGGAAGAGCAGCCCGTGCTGGCCCAGCAGCAGACAGCCTCTGCAGCACCTGGTCTCCTAGCTTAACATTCAAAATGGCGACAGTATAAGACCAGGTGTTATAAGAGAATTTAACAAGTGAAAATTTGAAATGAACTTAATAAATAAATTAGAGCTCCTTTTGCATAAAACCTCAGCATCTGTTCCAGCCATGTAGGGATGTTGTTTTGACCAACATTGCAAATATTTTAATTTCAAAATAGCTATTTCTATGAACAACTAGATAAATGTATACATAATATTACAAACTAGGAAGTGTGTATCACACCCACATGTTTTTTAATTGACAAATTGAAGGACTTAGAATTTTAATTCCCCAAGTCACAATCACTTAAAAGTTGACATAAAATTCAGAATTTGGTTTATTCAATTAGGGTGCCTTATCTCTTTCTTTCTTTTAAAAATCATAGCTTTCCCACCATATTATTCCATCCCAGAAAAAAAAATAAAAGAACAAAACATGCTGTAAATTATGAGAGTTGTGGTATTTCCACCATAAATAAGTGACTGAAGGTAAATTTACTTCAGCTGGCAAGAATTAAAAATTCTCTATAATATCACATCATTTCAAATGGGGGAAGAGTCATGCTAAATGTGGAACATTTAGCTCAGCCAGTTAAGCAGCTACCTTCAGCTCAGGTCATGATCCCAGGGTCCTAGGATTGAGCCCTGCATCAGGAGCCCTGCTCAACAAAGAGCCTGCTTCTCCCTCTCCCTCTGCCTGCTGCTCTGCCTACTTGTGCTTTCTCTATGTCAAATAAATACATAAAATCTTTTTAAAAATATAGAACATTTTGGATGCATACAAAGTCAAAATAGGAAATAAGTAAAAGGAAATAACCAGCTGCAGACCAGGTGTAAGCCTCCCCAAATGGAAAGGTTTGTGTGAAATTTGGGAAGCCTGGAATTGAATTATCTGTCATCTGAGCCCATACAGACTACAGAACAATCGTCTTCATCTGCAAAGAACTTCTGATTATCATCAATCATGTTGTGATGCCAAGAAATAAATGTCTAGCACAGATTATTATGATGTAACACAAGAGGTTATAAATAGGGTTTCTAAGACTATTCATATTCTTAGGTTCTTGGCTAGCAATCCTATCAATTTCTTGATATAACACTTCTTTTTCTCTGTAAGACTATATGCCTTGGATAATTTTCCAGGTGGCGTACATTCTAAAAGTGTTTTGCTGCTCTTAATATTACTCAAGGAAGCATCTTAAATGTTTGGGGGACCCTGCAAGGGACACAGTGGCCTTCTGTTGGGAGACAGTTCTCCATGGGTCTTGCATATCTGCATGTCCTGTGAACATTACCTGGCCTTTTGTGTCAGACCTCCTTCTTCTAGAATAGTTGGAGAGTGAGCAGCCTTGGAAGCTAGTGTCCAGGAGAACAAAGCAAATGTCCCTGTGTGCAGGGAAGGTAAGGTGGGTGTACTTACAGCCCACTGCAAAAGATGTAAATATTTTATAAACAGCAGTTTGAATCAATGTCGCCCCACTGTCAACCAGTAAAAACCCAATGAGACAAATGGATTGGCAAAAACCAAACTTCACGCTTTTGTTTAAATTAGGAAAATTGGGCATTTGGGCAATTTTATCCTGTTTAGAAAACAGATTCTAGTTTGTGTTCTTGTTAACTGCAAGCCTTCTGTTAATTCTTGTTCCAGTGCTATAGCTTAGTATCAGCTGTGCTTTGGAGCCTTAAGGAAGGATGGGGGTTGGCCCACACTGAGGTCAAGTGGTATGGGAGAAGCTGCAGCCAAAGAGAAGTGTGTTACTTGCCCAATGGCAGACGTGTTTGCAGAAGTGAGATAAGTGGCTCTCCAGACAAGCAGAACCAAGATGGCCTTATAGTAGAAAAGCATCCTTAGAGATAGTGGAGGGACCTGGTCAAAAACAAGACTTCAAACAATTGAGTATGGAAGATGGAGAATTTGGGGGGATAACTGGCCTACAAGAGCAATGCTAAACCCAACCAAATTAACTACTGTATTAGATATTAGGCATAAACAATATACCATGACACACCAAACCAGACTTACTGGTAATGGCTATACAGATTTATTAGGGTGATAGTAAAAATATCAATGTCTTAAATAAAAATTAAGTTTATTTCTTTTTCACTAAAGTCCAAGTAAAGAATTCCAGGCTACTATGTAGATGCTGCAGTCATTAGGACTATATTAGGACTATCGGCTTCTCCTAACCAGTCGGTCTATTCTCAATACATGGCTTCCACCTTGTGGCTGAAGATGGCTGCTCTAACCCAGGCAGCCTAGTCTGCATCCTGGCCTTCAGAAAGAGTAATGAGAGAAGGAAGGCACACCCCATCCCATGAAGGACGCTTCCCAGACATTGCACAGAATACTTTCAATTACCTGATCAGATCTGCACTTTAGAAGAAAACTCTGGCCATAATTGAGAAACTAGATTGGAGGTCGGGTAATGTGAGGATTAGACCTATTAGGTAACTTTTGTAGCAAAACAGTGTAGTCATCACAGAAGCCTGGAGTCTGGGGGTAGCAACTGAAAAGGAGTAAGTAGACAAATTCATGTCATCGGAGACAGTATTAACAAAACACGACAGTTTATTGGCTGAGAAGAATGAGGGAGAGGAATAAGTTAGGGACAAGTCTCCGCGTCTTGGCTTTGGTGTGTGGCTTCTGAAGCATAGTGCCATAGTGAGACAAGGTAGGAGCATCAAGGTAAGGGAGGGTAGGATAGCTCAAAACATGCTGAGTTTGAATATCTAGGGCTAAAACTCAGAGAGAAATTTTGACTGGAGATATAAATTTTTAATTGATCATCATGTTCAAAATGATGGATCTAAGTTCACCTATAAAAATAATTATAACTGGGGCACTTGGGTAACTGTGTTGGTTAAGCATCCAACTCTTGAATTTGGCTCAGATTATGGTCTCAGGGTTGTAGGATCAAGCCCCTCATTGGACTCTGCGCTCAAATGGGTAATCTGCTGGAGATTTTTTTTTCTCTCCCCTTCTCTCTCTGCCCCTCCCCCTGCTGGTGCTTGTGTTCTCTCTCTCTCTCTCTCTCTCTCTCATAAATAAATAAATAAATCTTATAAAAAATAAATAAAATAAAAATAATTATTACTGACAAATGTGAGTTTGTGAGAAGTATCCAATTCCAAATTCCTATATGACAGAACTAAATTTACATTTAAGATTTTTTATTTTTATTTATTTTAGAGAGAGAGAGAGTGAGAGAAAGAGAGCATGAGAGGGGAGGGGGCCAGAGAGGGATGCAGTCTCCTCACTGAGCAGGGAGCCTGATCCAGGACTCCATCCCGGGACTCCAGAATCATGACCTGAGTAGAAGGCAGTCGCCCAACCAACTGAGCCACCCAGGCACCCCCTAAATTTACACTTTAAAATAATTATAATAGGTAGATGAGTATTTGTGTAAATACATAGAAACATAAGAATTATTATATTACATTACTTATATTATTACATTAGCAATAATAATTTATTTTACATGTGATACCTGACTTGCAATTATCCATTTTCTGATTGATTCAATACATTAATGTGAAATATGCTGCATAAAAAATTTACTAGGCGGATAGTCCCAATTTTTAAAATATTAAACTTAATAAGGAGTTTTGAATCTCCTTGAAGTACAATTCATTTTTGGCTGACAGACATTTCCTAGATTTTAATTAACCTTCCTTGAGTTGACAATTCTATTTTTCAAAATAGAGGAATAGTTTTCTAAAGAAATCATGCTTACCTCTCATTTATTATATAAGAATATTTTTAAAATTTATTTTATCTTGTTACTCTGAAATTTTATTATAAAGCTATTTCTGTGTTATCTTTTTATTAATTCATTTAGTCCTGAGCACTGTTAATTTTTAAGTACTTAATTATGCATCCTAAAAATTCAGGAGAAAAGTCAGTTTCCCTGTGATTGTGTATGATTACTAACCCAAGATGCCATGCAAGCATGGAAATTAAAAATAGGAGTGGAATCAAGCCTCCTTTTAATTGAAACCTCATTTTGTGCAAAAACCAGTCCACTCTTCAACAAAGGATTAAACCCAACTGTTGATGGTTGAATAAAGAAAAATGAGCTTTAAAAAGAACCTCATAATGAATATCAGACATATTGAAGGATAACCAGAAAGTCAAGATGAGAGTCTCTATTGTTTGAGTTTGAATCTAAGAAAAACAGAAGGTAGGGCTGCACAAGAAATTACACCAACAAGCCTTTTCTGTAAGAAAAAAATCTTGCAACGAGGTAGAGTGGAGGCAAAATATTCACAAAGAACATCCCCAGTTATTAATCTTGGCTACGAAACAGCAAAGGTTAAAATTATTCATATATATCACCCTCGATTATAAGGAAAATTATTGGCACACACATGTGCACACAAAATGATTGCCTCTCAGCACTAACAAGTATACACGACCTTCTCTCCATGAGCCTCTCGCAACCTAGTTGGTCAAGGAACTCATTTCTTTTGAGGGTGACTTTAGAAACCAGACTAGAATATATATATATATATATATATATATATTCTATATATACATATATATACATATATATGTATATATATAACAAGGAAAAAGGAAAAACAAGAAAAAGTATTTGAATAATGTTGCCATAGAGAAGACAGAGTATGTGACCAAACATAGATCCATCAAATTAGAAAACACTTAATGAAGCAATCCCCTCTATAGAACAAGAGCGTGAGGACAAGAGACATAAGATCATAAGAACGAGATGAGAATGACATGAAAAAGAAGCAGGCAATAAAAATATACAAGTGAGGTCTATATTGGAAGCAGCACAAAAGTGAGATATTGCTGAAAATGCAGGGATATTGAGAACAAAATTGAAAAACATCAAGAGAAATGAAATGGAAATGAGCAGAGTAAAATTCTTTATGAAGAGTACAACAGGCTCAAAAATTCTGCTGGGTCATTTTGGTTGTATTACCTTTAGGAAACGGCCAATATACAATAAAACTGACATGAAGAAATCTAAATTGTTCTGTATAATGAACGAAATGGGACTCTTTTTTTTTTCATTTTCACTGATATCCCAAATTCCAAGAATAACACAAAAGCTGTAAAGTACTCCCATATTCCAAAGGCAGGTGTTAAACAGTCTTGACTCAACAGTATGAAAAAAAGGGTATGTCCAGAGGGCTTCGGTGGAGCTTCTCAGAGAGTGTGACCTGGATCTCATGGAGACTGTAGGGAAGAGAGGTGAAGTTCAGGCCCATGGACAGAAAGCCAAAAGACAAGAAACTGTCTAGTTCCTCCAATGGAAGAGCAAGGAGAGAAGTGGCTGCATTGGGAATAGCCTGCATTTGCAGTTTGTTGGCACTAAGTACCAGATGTGGGCCATGTTCAAGACAAAGACAACTGGCATCTGGATTTAAAAGGGGTTCACCTAGGGGGGCCTGGATGGCTCAGTGAAGCATCTGCCTTTGACTCAGGTTGTGATCCCAGGGTCCTAGGATTGAGCCCCACATCAGGCTCAGGAGCATGCTTCTTCCTCTCCCTCTGCCTGATGCTCCCCCTGCTTGTATTCTCTTATTCTCTCTCTGTCAAATAAATAAAATCTTTTTTTTTTAAAGGATTCACCTAGAGGGAAGTGGGAGCCATCAACAGCCACTCAAGGAGGTACACCCACATTAAGTGAGAAATGTCTAGCAATGGCAATGCTCCAAAAAACACAAAACATTCCTGGATAGAGTCAATGTTAAACAACTGCCAAGACCAGAGAGCCCAGAGAACATCAATGCCAGATTGCCACAGTACCAGTGAGGTGAGTCCGTCCTTAACCTTGCTTCTCCTACTTAGTTCTCTCACCAAATTCTGGAAGATTTGGAGGTAGTCAGGTGTACCAAGACAGAAGGGGAGCAGACAGAATAGAAGAAGGGACAAGTTTGTCATGCTCCTCCCCAGTTTAAGGCTTCTCAGTAGAGATACAAAGGTTTAACTTTATGAAATCCAGAATGCTGGATGTTAAAGTGCTTGGAATAGAAGTGTGGAATCACCGTGTTGCACATCTGAAATTAATATAACACTACGTTAACTATACTGGATTTAAAATTTTTAAATTTAATTAAAATAAACAAGGTCCTTGAAAATTTAAATTATTTTTTAAGGCTGGGTTTACTGAGATAGTTCTGTGGTTTTGTGTTTTGTTTTTTTTTTATTTTGAATAGGTTCTCTACCCAAAGTAAGGCTTGAACTCATTACCCTGAGATCAAGAGCCACATGCTCTACTGACTGAGCCAGCTAGGTGCCCTGGAAATTTTAATTATTGAAATTGAGGCTGTCCCTGAGATTTAAGGTGACTGGAGGGCATTGACTGAAAGCATATGATGCCGAATTTCATTCAGCTCACCTAGGTGGGTTTCAGTGTGTGTATTAGGGAAGGGAAGGAAAAGAAATTGTTTCCTGCAGCATCCTATGGAGTCCATAAGTCTGTAAGACATGAATATTGCATTTCGGGAGGCAGATGGAAAGGCACAGAGCAAAGTTGGGTAGCCAGATGAGGAGATGGAAACTGGGAAAGTATATCAGTGGAAAATGATGCCTGAGGCAAAGGTTATCAACAGATTGCTGCCTGGATGGCAGCTGCCATTGTGTTGCCCTCCAGTATAACAACCCTCCATTGCCACATCTTCAAGTGTCTGTGAAACACAGAATTTGGGTCATTGACACTTCAGAAAGTGAAACAATTGGGCATTACGTGAGGAAATGGGAACTGTTTTGTCCATAAGTATTATATGAGTGATGTAAAATAATTCCTGAGAAATGGAACTCATAGATATAGAGAACAGCTGGGTGGTTGCCACAGAAGGGGGATAGGGTGTGTGAAATGGGTGAAAGGGATCAAGAGATACAAACTTTCAGTTATCAAATAAATAAGTCATGGAGGTGTAATATACAGCACGGTGACTATAGTCAGTAATATTGTATGGCATATTTGAAAGTTGCTTTTAAAAAGTGCATCTTTCAGAAAGGATGAATACCCAACTTTTGTAGCAACATGGACGGGACTGGAAGAGATTATGCTGAGTGAAATAAGTCAAGCGGAGAGAGTCAATTATCATATGGTTTCACTTATTTGCGGAGCATAACAAATAACACGGAGGACATGGGGAGATGGAGAGGAGAAGGGAGTTGAGGGAAATTGGAAGGGGAGGTGAACCATGAGAGACTATAGACTCTGAAAAACAACCTGAGGGGTTTTGAAGGGGTGGGAGGTTAGGGGAGCCAGGTGGTGGGTATTAAGGAGGGCACGTATTACATGGAGCACTGGGTGTGGTGCAAAAACAATGAATACTGTTACACTGAAAAGAAATTTTAAAAAAAGTAAAAATTGATAAACTGAACTTCATCTAAATTGAAAAAAAAAAGTGTATCTTTAAAGTTCTCATCCCAAGAAAAAATTTTTATATCTTTGTGTGGTGACAGACGGTAAGTAGACTTACTGTGGGGGTCATTTTGCTATGTATACAAAATTTTTTTTGAAATATAGTTGACACAGAGTGTTACATTAGTTTCAGGTGTGCATCATAATGATTTGAAAGATAAGTCTATACATTATACTCACCACAGGTGTAGCTACCATCTGTCACCATATAACTCTATTCCAATATCATTGACTATATTCCTTTTGCTGTACCTATCATCCCTGTGACTTATTCATTCCTTAACTGGAAGCCTATACTTCCCATTCCCCAGTGTATACAAATATCGAATCAATATGTTGTACACATGTCAATTACATTTCACTTACTTAATTCCAGAGAACCTCTGTGAAAATACTCGAGTTCTTTGTTATCAGGGGGAATGGATCCAAAAATGTCATTTAGAGGCAAAAACTAGATTGTTGATTTAGTTGATGTGAAGACTATGATAACTGCCAGTGACAAATGGTAAATATTGATACCACGCATTCATTCCAGAGATAACTCTAAATGTTATCATTACATTCATAAAAATGTCACATTCCTGAGGAAACCAAAGAAATGAACATTACATTACAACATTAATGTAATTAAACATTACATTCTACAATAGTGTAAATTCATGTGAATTCATGATACCCTACTCAAATGCTCTTAATTAAAATATATGGCATGGGGTTGGAAATTATCTTTTATTTGTTTTTAATTATTGAAAATTTTAAAATAAAGATATTTGCATGGATTGATATATAAATGATGACAAAGAATATAGAGTAAAAGGAAGTCTCCCCTCACCCCCTCTTCCTGTCCCACAAGTATTCCCTCCCCTTTCCAGTCCAGAGGCAACCATTACAAGGTTCTCCTCTAACCTTCCAGAAATATAACCTAAAAAGCATTCGTTTTCCCAAATATGTATTTAAATAGCTGCTACAATTAACTCATATTGGCTTGGAGGTTATAATCCATTCAAATTTTAGAAAGCAAACGTAATTTAACATTTGTAATGCTTTAGGGAATTTTTTCTTTTTTTAAACAAAATGAGGTTGTTAGATTGTTTTAAGATAAAATACTACATTTCAGTACAGGAAACCAAGAAATAATAAAGCTCAAACTGGGTTTTACTACGCTAAGGCTATAAGTAAAGGCCTGTGGGCAGAATTATGCCACATGCTCCTTGATATGTATTACAAGTCTTAAGCGTCTAATGAAAACAAAATTATTTTCCATTAAGCAAAACATAGAGCCCTCAAATATCAAGAGACAACTAGATTCACACACATAATAACAATTACATTAGAAAGGGTGGGTACCTACACATTAACAAAAACCATTTTTTTTTTTTTGTATGAGTCCAAGATGGCAAAGGAGACCTTAGTTTTGTCTGGTCCCGGGAATACAGCTAGATAGCTATGAAATCATTCTGAACACCTGCAAACTCACCTGGTGAACTAAGAAAATAATTGCTTCAAACCTACAAATAGAAAAGCAAACACTTTCTGCAAGGTGGGACAAGCAGAGAAGTGAATCTGAGGTGATATATAGAAAGATAAACCACGGGGGAGGGAGCCTTCAGCCAGTGTGCCCCACAGGAGTCCACAGGGTTTGGAGACCCCAAAGGGGTCGTGTGCCTGAGATAGGAATGCTGGGCCACAGGCTGGGTGAGCATGGAGTGCGGATGGAGAAAAGGGAGACAGGAGTGCTTGACTGCTTTTCTCTGAGGGCTCACAGAGGAGTGGGGTCCTGAACTCTCGGCTCCTCCAGGTCAGAGATTGGGAGGCTGCCATTTTCATTCCCATCCTCTAAAGCTATATGGAAAGCCTTCAGGGAATAAAAGCCACAGAGAGCAAACCTGAACAGGTTAGTTAGCCTGGACCTGTGGCAAGGGCAGTACAAATACTCCTGATAATCAGTGCAACAGGCTTTTTCTCCAGAAGATGGGAAACAACATCTGGCTAAGACTAAGTTTACCAATCAATCAGCCTGACCCCTGCCTCAACTCTGCCCCAGGCGAGCTTGCCTCAGTGGAGGGCTTCAGGGGAGCCACATGGGCCCAGCCCATGGTCCCAGATGGTCGCAACATGAACCTAGCAAGAAAGCGCTCCAAACACAGCCCAAATCTCTGCACAACACGGGCCAATTCTCAGGAGCTTTCTGCCCAAATCGATATCTCAGGCAGAAAGCTCCTGAGAATTGGCTAGAAACCACCAGCAAACTCCCTGCTGGTGACAGGGGTCTTCAGGGAGGCACCTGGGCATGGCCCCTGGTTCTGAGCTGTTGCAGTCCTGAACCTCGAGAGAAAGCACTCTAAACACCAGGTGCACATATGACCCAAATGGCTTCAGGAATGCCTACAACCCCTGCCCTGTATTCAGTCCCCTGGGGAGTCTGCCTCAGTGCTGCCAGATCAGGCCTTCCATGCCCTTAGACCTTAACCCTAACCCTAGGCTGGGTTTTCAGGCTTCTGTCCCCAGACGCCTTGCCCCCAAGCCCTCCAGGTTGGGGACCACTGAGCCACACCCCAGGACTCTGCTTGCCACCCAGGAGGAAACCATGCCATTTGAGATGAGCAAAACCCTCAGAGCAGGAGAAACCTGCATGCCTCCCTGAGCCCACCCCCACTGTCGGTTCCCGCCCCCTGCAACTGGACCAAAAACCCAGAGCCTGACGCTCAGCCTGACCCCTGCTCTCAAGTCTGCCACAAGTTGCTCCTGTCAGCAGGGGCCCTCAGGGGAGCTGCCTGAACCCGGCCCATGATTCCAGATGGTCCTAAGACAAACCTAGCAAGAAAGCATTCCAAATACCAGGCAGGTGTGGCTGAATCACCAAATAGTGCCAGCCATATCTCATGAGCTTTCTGCCCAAATCCAAATCATTTGGGCAGAAAGTTTGTGAGAATTGGCCAGAAACCCCCAGTACACTTGTTTCTGGTGGTGGGGGCCTTTAGGGGAGCCACCTGGGCCTGGCCCATGGTCCCAAGGGGTCACAACCCAAACTGTGTGAGAAAGTGTTCTAAATGCCAGGCACGTGGGTGGCCCAAATCACTTCAGAATGCCCACCACCTTTCCCTCTACCCAGCCGCCTGGGGAGCCTGCCTCAATGTCAGATCAGGCCTGCCATGTTCCTAGGCCCTAATCCTAACCCTAGGTTGGGTTTCTGGCCCCCAAGCCCTCCAGACTGGGGACTGTTGAGCCACACCCCAGGACTGGCCTGCCACCCAGGAGGTAACTCTGCTGTTTGGAACTCTGCAAAACCCTCAGAGCAGGAGAAACCTGCATGACCCCATGAGGCCACCCCCACCATTGGCGCCCCCACAACCCTGGGCCACAAACCCAGACCCTGATTCTCAGCCTGACCCCCACTCTCAACTCTGCCCCTGGGGAGCTTGCCTCAGCAGGGGCCCTCAGGGGATCCACATGGGTCCAGCCCATAATCCCAGATGGTCGCAGTACGAACCTAGCGAGAAAGCACTCCAAACACTGGGCAGCTCTGCAGGCTGAATCATCTATTCTCATCAGCTTCCTGCCCAAATCAGTTTGGACTGAGATCTGTCAAGCTTTGAAATAAGTTCTCATGCGATTTGGACTGGACCTCACAGGATTTGGACTGAGGTCATGTGATGTCTCTGAGTTCTCACGATACTTGAAATGACTTCTCACAAGGTTTCTACCCAATTTTTTTGAGAATTCTACCCAAATCAATATATTTGGGTAAAATTGTCATGAGAATTGCCTGAGTTCTCAGGATATTTGGACTGAGATCTCTCAGCCTTTGAAGTAAGTTCTCATGGGATTTGGACTGCAATCTCACAGAATTTGGACAGATACTGTGTTATGTCCCTGAGTTCTCATAATATTTGAAATGGGTTTTCATGAAATTTCTATCCAATTCATTCTTCTACACATAGCTGTCCAATTTTCCCAGCACCATTTATTGAAGAGACTGTCTTTTTTCCACTGTGCATTTTTTCCTGCTTTGTCGAAGATCATTTGACCATAAAGTTGAAGGTCCATATCTGGACTCTCTACTCTGTTCCACTGGTCGATGTGTCTGTTTTTGTGCCAGTACCATGCTGTCTTGGTGATCACAGCTTTGTAGTAAAGCTTAAAATCAGGCAACGTGATGCCCCAGTTTTTTCTTTTTCAACATTTGAATTCTACCCACATCAATAGATTTGGGTAGAATTCTCATTAGAATTGCCTGAGTTAAAAAAAAAAAAATTTGCCTGAGTTCTCAGATGACTTCAGTGAGATCTCTTGATCTTTGGAATAAGTTCTCATCTCATATTTGGAATGAGTTCTCATGATATTTGGGTAAAAATCTCATGAGTACTGCCTGAGTTCTCATGAGATTTGGACTGAGATCTCATACTTCCTGTCATGGGAACTGACACTGCCACTCCAGCCAGAGTCAAGCACTGCAACTCACCACTGTCTTCAGTGGCGACAAGCTGCACAACCTCACAATCACTAGTCCTACACTGCATCTCAGCACTGCCTCTGGTGGCCAAAAGAAGCACTGCTAAGCCTTCTGGTGTCTCTCACACTACAGCTGACCTCTGCTGCCAGTGGCGGGAACTGACACTTCCCCTCCTTCCAGCATCTCACACTGCAGCTCACCACTGTATCCAGTGGCACGAATGGGCATTGCAACATTATCCAGCATCTCACACTGGAGCTCAACACTGCCTCCAGCAGAGGCAAGCTGCAGTGTCATGTCTCCTTGCTCCTCTCATGGTATGGATCACCACTGCCTCCAGTGGCGGCAATCAGCATTGCAAAGCATTCTGACATCCTTTCCACTGCAGCTGACCACTGCATCCAGTGGTGGGAACAGATACTGCCTCTCCTTCCAGCTCATTAGTGCCTCCAGTGATAGGAAACTGCACTGCCACTCCTTGCATCATCCTAAACTGCGGCTCACCAGTGCCTCCAGTGGCGGGATACTTCACTGTCACTCCTTCCAGTGTCCCCCATGGCAGCTCAACACTGCCTCCAGTGGCGACAAGCTACATAGCCACACCATCCATGGTCTTGCACTGCATCTCAACATTGCCTCATGGCCATCGGAAGTACTGCAAATCCTTTTGGCATCCCTCGCACTGCAGCTGACCATTGCCTCCAGGGGTGGAACTGACATTTCCATTTCTTCCAGGATTTCACAATGCAGCTCAACACTGCCTCCAGTGCCTGAAAGCTGCACTGGCACGTCTCCCAGCAGCTCTCCCAATGCAGCTAAGCACTGCCTCCAGTGACAGACTTCTGCACTGCCATGCCATCAAGCAGCTCTCATCATTCAACTTTCCACCACTGGAGGCAGTGCTGAGCCCCAGTGCAATAAATGCTGAAAGATGAGGCAGTTCAGCTTGCCACCAAGGGAAGCAGTGGTCAGTTGCTATGGGCGAGACACTGGAAGGTGCTGCTGGAGCTTCCAGACAATGGATGCAGTGGACAGACACAGTGCAAGGTGTGGGAAGGTGACTCAGTGTGGCTTTCTTCCACTGGAGGCAATGCTGAGTTGCAGTCTTAGGGACGGTGGAAGACGTGCCAGTGCAGCTTGAGACCAGTGGAGGCAGTTGTGAGATGCACTGTGAGATGCTGGAAAGCCCAGCAGTGCAGGTTCACACCCTGGAGGGCGTGGTGATCTGTAGTGTGAGAGTCACTGGAAGGCATGGCAATGCTGCTTGCCACCACTGGATGCAGTGGAGAACTGCAATGTGAAAGACACTGGAAGAGGAGTCATTGCAGCCAATCAGCACTGAGGGCAGTGGTGAGGTGCTGGGTGAGAGACCTTGAAAGGTGAGGCACTGAAGCTTGTTTCTACAGGAGGGAGTGATGAGCTGTATAGTCTCTGTTTCCCCAAGCTCAAGAGTGGTGGTAACAACCCTTGGAGCTGCCCACCCGCTCAGCATTGTGCCCCCAAACTCCAAGTTTGGTGGTAATGGGCTGTCAGGATGGTGCAGGAGGGTCCTCCCAGTGGGTGTCTAGAGCCAGGGATAAACCAGACCCAAATCATGTTGCATTTGGAACCGATGAGTTGAGTGTGTTTTTGGAAGAGTAACTTTGTTTTTCCAAAAAGAACAATAGCATTGGTTAACTTTAGAATGAAGCTAATTACCACTTAAGAAAGTGTCTCCCATTCTCCCAGGAATTGGAGCAGGTGTGCAGGCTTTAGGTTGGAGGTGCCTGCTTGTCCCCACCTGAAAACCCTTTTCCACTCTGGCTCCACGAGACCTGAAGTTTTGAAATCAACATCTGAGTCAGTCATGCAGCTTGTCACAGAATGTCAGCATTCAGAGAAAGCAGCAGGTACATTGGGCTCAATGTCACATCAATGTGAGCTCTGGTTGTGGTATGCAGGTGAGGAATCACTAAATCCTACCCCTGAAGCAAAGGAGTTACCACTGCATGGAAACAAATTGGAATTGAAGTCAATGAAGAAAAGAAGAAGACCATGTTCTGCTTCACGAAGAGTGAAGTAAAAATTGAGTGATTTTCACTCTCCTATTCTGTAGATGATAGTTTTCAAACACACTGTGGTAGGATACACTAGTTTCTCATTGCATAAGTAGTCCTTGGAAAGCTGCAATGAAAAATTCAGATCTCAGAGCCTGTTCATGTTCCACTGATATGTGACCTATGTTTGCCAAGGTAGAAAGGTAAGTGGAGTGGGGCGCCTGGGTGGCTCAGTGGGTTAAGCCTCTGCCTTTGGCTCGGTTCATGATCTCAGGGTCCTGGGATCGAGCTCCACATTGGGCTCTCTGCTTGGCAGGGAGCCTGCTTCCTCCTCTCTCTCTGCCTGCCTCTCTGCCTACTTGGGATCTCTGTCTGCCAAATAAATAAATAAAAACCTAAAAAAAAAAAAGGAGTGGAGAGAAATAAGTGGAGAGAAATATGACAGAAGAGGAAAGAAGGTGTTAACCGTTCAGAAGGTAGCTTTCTCCCTTTGTCATGAAAGACTTGGGCCAGTGTAATTTTGGAAGAAGAGGGGGTCCTAGAACTTTGCGGCAGACAGGGAAGTTCCAGGTCTGCCTTGAGCTGATAGGGGTCCTGGGGGAGAGCTGAGTGCATTCTGCAAGAGGCTGTGGGCAGGGCTGGCTGCAGGGGTGGCTATGTGTCTCCCATGTGACTGTTGTGACAAGTCAGGGCTGTGAGTATGTGTCTGGCTGAGGACAGGTGAGGCACAGGTAGAAAGCTGGCAGAGCACCTTCTTCCATGCCACCAGCCTCACACAATACACACAACCTCATCGTCTGTCCCTGTCACTCCAATTCTGACTTCTCCAGGTTGCCAGGCCCAGAAGTTGGTTTGTGCTTCTTTCTTTGCATGTGGGTGAAGTTTCAAAAGTTCGATGGTTGGAATGACGGTCATCAGAACATCTGTTCCTCTTATTTCCTGCTCTTCTTTCAATCACTGAAGTGAATCAGACCTGCTAGTGGAAGGGAAAGTCTGTGTTTTTCTTTCCTGTTTTCATTAAACAATGGGAAAATAGTCTTCTGAAATAGTCAAAGATTCTTTTGTGGGGGTTCATGTTTTTCTCTTCTGTGAACCACTTTCTAGTATTCAAAATTATTTTTGAGGGGCGCCTGGGTGGCTCCATCATTCAGCATCTGCCTTTGGTCAGGTCATTATCCCAGGGTCCTGGGATCGAGCCACACATTGGGCTCCCTGCTTGGTGGGAAGCCTGCCTCTCCCTCTCCAACTCCCCCTGCTTGTGTTCCCTCCCTTGATGTGTCTCTCTCTGTCAAATAAATAAATAAAATCCTTTTAAAAAGAAATTATTTTTAAAAGTAAAATGTAGCCTAGAGCTGTAACAGGCTGCAGTGTCCTTTGTGAGGGGGAGAAATGGAGGAGGAATGTAGGGTGTTTAGGAGCCTGGGGAGTGGCTCATTGTGCTCCAAATGGAACACAAGACCCTGTTACCCTTTCCTGGTGGGGGCAGGGGAAGTGGTGTGTGTGTGTGGCTGCTCACCTGATAGCCCATCCTGGGCTCTGAAACCTGACCTGGTGGATCACTTGCAACTTGAACTGGGGAATTTATGAAGAAAACAGAATGAACCCTGGAGGGTGCCTGTAATCTTTGCACTCAAACAACTCCATGGAGCAAAGGAATTCATCACCTGTGAAGCATGTCAGTATCCCTCAGGGTGTGGGCTTTGCTTCCTGGGAAGAGGTTGTGTCTTCATCCTTACCTGAACCAGAGCCATGTTGTCTGGTTATGGAGATCCAGACCTTTACATGACGATGTCATTATTCTTATTATTATTTTAAGAAACCAATTGAGACATTGACTTCAAGATACAAATACCAAAAGGAAAAACATAAGGTCAACTGTATAAATGAGGACTGAACTTGTGGTGCCTGCCATTAGTATGGGCAATGTAGGTCTGTCCATATGAGAAAGAACAAGGAATTCTATTTGGATAAAAGTGTGCTGTACACACTTACTGTTTTCTTCTACTCTTTTTTTCTTTTTTCAAATTATTTTAAATTATTTTATTTTTTTATTAACATATAATGTATCATTATATATTATATATATTCACAGGTCTGAATCACCAGGTTTACACACTTCATAGCACTCACCATAGCACATACCTTCCCCAATGTCCATAACCCAACCACCCTCTCCCTACCCTCCTCCCCCAGCAGCCCTCAGTTTGTTTTGTGACAGTAAGAGTCTCTTATGGTTTGTTTCCCTCCTGATCCCATCTTGTTTCATTTTATTCCCTTCCTACCCCCAAACCCCCCACGTTGCCTCTCAACTTCCTCATATCAGGGAGATCATATGATAATTCTCTTTCTCTGATTGACTCATTTCACTAAGCATGATACCCTCCAATTCCATCCACGTCGTCACAAATGGCAAGATTGCATTTCTTTTGATGGTTGCATAGTATTCCATTGTATGTATGTGTGTGTGTGTATATATATATATATATATATATATATACCACATCTTCTTTATCCATTCATCTGGTGATGGACATCTAGGTTCTTTCCATAGTTTGGCTATTGTGGACATTGCTGCTATAAACATTCGGGAGCACGTGCCCCTTTGGATCACTACATTTGTATCTTCAGGGTAAATATCCAGTAGGGCAATTGCTGGGTTGTAGGGTAGCTCTATTTTCAACTTTTTGAGGAACCTCCATGCTGTTTTCCAGAATGGTTGCACCAGCTTGCATTCCCACCAACAGTGTAGGAAGGTTCCCCTTTCTCCACATCCTCGCCAGTTCTGTCATTTCCTGACTTGTTAATTTTAGCCATTCTGACTGGTGTGAGGTGGTATTTCATTGTGGTTTTGATTTGTATTTCCCTGATGCTGAGTAATATGGAGCACTTTTTCATGTGTCTGTTGGCCATCTGGATGTCTTCTTTGCAGAAATGTCTGTTCATGTCCTCTGCCCATTTCTTGATTAGATTATTTGTTCTTTGGGTGTTGAGTTTGATAAGCTCTTTATAGATTTTGGATAAAAGCCCTTTATCTGATATGTCATTTGCAAATATCTTCTCCCATTCTGTCAGTTGTCTTTTGGTTTTGTTAACTGTTTCCTTTGCTGTACAGAAGCTTTTTTTTTTTTTTTAATTTATTTGTCAGAGAGAGAGGGAGAGTGAGCAAGCGAGCACAGGCAGACAGAGTGGCAGGCAGAGGCAGAGGGAGAAGCAGGCTCCCTGCCGAGCAAGGAGCCCGATGTGGGACTCGATCCCAGGATGCTGGGATCATGACCTGAGCCGAAGGCAGCCAATCAACAAACTGAGCCACCCAGGCGTCCCTGTACAGAAGCTTTTGATCTTGATGAAGTCCCAGTAGTTCATTTTTGCTCTTGCTTCCCTTGGTTTTGGTGATGGTCCTAGGAAGAAGTTCCTGTAGCTGAAGTCAAAGAGGTTGCTGCCTGTGTTCTCCTCAAGGATTTTGATGGATTACTTTCTCACATTGAGGCCCTTCATCCATTTGGAGTCTATTTTCATGTGTGGTATAAGGAAATGGTCCAGTTTCATTTTTCTGCATGTGGCTGTCCAAATTTCCCAACACCGTTTGTTGAAGAAACTGTCTTTTTTCCATTGGACATTCTTTCCTGCTTTGTTGAAGATTAGTTGACCATAGAGTTGAGGGTCTATTTCTGGGCTTTCTATTCTGTTCCATTGATCTATGTGTCTGGTTTTGTGCCAGTACCATACTGTCTTGATGATGACAGCTTTGAAATAGAGCTTGAAGTCTAGAATTGTGATGCCACCAACTTTGGCTTTCTTTTTTTTATTATTTCATTTCTTTTCAGCGTAACAGAATTCATAGTTTTACATCACACCCAGTGCTCCATGCAATGCGTGCCCTCCATAATACCCAACTTTGGCTTTCTTTTTCAACATTCCTCTGGCTATTTGGGGTCTTTTCTGGTTCCATATAAGTTTTAGGATTTGTTCCATTTCTTTGAAAAAAAATGGATGGGATTTTCATAGGGATTGCACTAAACGTGTAGATTGCTTTAGGTAGCATAGACATTTTCACAATATTTATTCTTCCAATCCATGGGCAAGGAACATTTTTCCATTTCTTTGTGTCTTCCTCAGTCTTACTTTATAGTTTTCTGAGTACAGATTCTTTGCCTCTTTGGTTAGGTTTATTCCTAGGTATCTTATTGTTTTGGGTGCAATTCTAAATGGGATTGAATCCTTAATTTCTCTTTCTTCTGTCTTCTTGTTGGTGTATAGGAAAGCAATTGACTTCTGTGCATTGATTTTATATCCTGACACTTTACTGAATTCCTGTAAAAGTTCTAGCAGATTTGGATGGAGTCTTTTGGGTTTTCCACATAAAGCATCATATCATTTTCAAAGAGTGAGAGTTTGACTTCTTCTTTGCCAATTTGGATGCCTTTTTGTTATCTGATTGCTGAGGTTAGGACTTCTAGTACTATGTTGAATAGCAGTGGTGATAATGGACATCCCTGCCATGTTCCTGACCTTAGTAGAAAAGCTCCCAGTTTTTCTCCATTGAGAATGATATTTGCAGTGGGTTTTTCATAGATGGCTTTGATGATATTGAGGTATTACCCTCTATCCCTACACTTTGAAGAGTTTTGATCAAGAACTGTACTTTGTCAAATGCTTTTTCAGCATTTATTGAGAGTATCATATGGTTCTTGTTCTTTCTTTTATTATGTATTATATCACATTGATTGATTTGCGGATGTTGAACCAACCTTACAGTCCTGGAATAAATCCCACTTGGTTGTGGTGAATAATCCTTTTAATGTACTGTTGGATCCTATTGGCTAGTATTTTGGTGAGAATTTTTGCATCTGTGTTCATCAAGGATATTGGTCTTTAATTCTCTTTTTTGATGGGATCTTTGTCTGTTTTTGAGGTCAAGGTAACGCAGGCCTCATAAAATGAGTTTGGAAGTGGGACGTCTGGGTGGCTCAGTTGGTTGGACGACTGCCTTCGGCTCAGGTCATGATCCCGGAGACCCGGGATCGAGTCCCGCATCAGGCTCCCAGCTCCACGGGGAGTCTGCTTCTCCCTCTGACCTTCTCCTCGCTCATGCTCTCTCACTGCCTCTCTCTCAAATAAAGAAATAAAATTTTTAAAAAAAAAAAATGAGTTTGGAAGTTTTCCATCCATTTCTATTTTTTGGAACATTTTCAGGAGAATAGAAATTAATTCTTCTTTAAATGTTTGGTAGGTTTCCCCTGGGAAGCCGTCTGGCCCTGGGCTCTTGTTTGTTCAGAGATTTTTTTTAAGATTTTTATTTATTTATTTGACAGGGAGAGAGAGATCACAAGTACGCAGAAAGGCAGGCGGGGGGGGGGGGCAGCAGGCTCCCTGCTGAGCAGAGAGCCCAATGCGGGGCTCGATCCCAGGACCCTGAGACCATGACCTGAGCCAAAGGCAGAGGCCTTAACCCACTGAGCCACCCAGGTGCCCCTATTGGGAGATTTTTGATGACTGCTTCAATCTCCTTACTGGTTATGGATCTGTTCAGGTTTTCTATTTCTTCCTGATTCAGTTTTGGTGGTTTATATGTCTCTAGGAATGCATCCATTTCTTCCAGATTGTCAAATATGCTGGCATATAGTTGCTCATAATATGTTCTTATAATTGTTTGTATTTCTTTGGTGTTGGTTGTGATCTCTCCTCTTTCATTCATGATTTTATTGATTTGGGTCCTTTCTCTTTTCTTTTTGATAAGTCTGGCCAGGTGTTTATCAATCTTATTAATAGTTTCTATTGAAGCTCCTAGTTTTGTTGATTTGTTCTATTGTTTTTTTTGTTTCTATCTAATTGATTTCCGCTCTGATCTTTATTATTTCTCTTCTCCTGCTGGGTTTAGGCTTTCTTCATTGTTCTTTCTCCAGCTCCTTTAGGTGTAGGGTTATGTTGTGTATTTGAGACCTTTCTTGGTTCTTGAGAAAGGCTTGTAGTGCCATATACTTCCATCTTAGGACCACCTTTTCTATATCCCAAAGATATTGAACAGTTGTGTTTTCATTCTCTTGTGTTTCTACGAATTTTTAAAATTCATCTTGAATTGACTGGTTGACCCATACATCCTTTAGTAGGATGCTCTCTAGCCTCTGTGTATTTGAGTTCTTTCAACCTTTCCTCTTGTGATTGACTTTCATTTTCAAAGCATTATGGTCTGAAAATATTCAGGGAATGATCCCAATCTTTTGAGATGAGAATGAACATGGCAACCTCCCTATCTCTAGCCCTGGAGCTGAGAGCTTGGGGCCCCACTCCTCAGTGCATCCTCACAGAAAAGCAGCCAATTCTTCATGTCATCCTGGTCTCTGTCTGCAATCTGTTCTCACTGGACCCATGACCAACCATTTCTGTCTCTGGCACAGGACCCCGTTTGGAGTCTCCAAACCCAGCGGACTCCTGCATCATGCTCAGACACCACTCGTCCTGGGGGAGGAAGGGAGCTCTCCCCAGTTGTGCCACTTCTTGGGCCTCTTCTCAAAGAGCAGTGGCCAGACTGTGGATCACAGTTTGTGGCAACCTCCAGCTTGGGGCCAATCCTGGGCTCCCTCTTTGCAGCTGGCTTCCCTGCTCCAATACCTGGCAGCTCTACTGCCCTCAAGCACCCTTGGTCTTGCTGGGACCCTGAGGATCGTAAGACCACACTGTCCCATCAAGGGTTCCAATGCACCCAGCCACCAGAGCTACATACATCCCTCACCAGAGCAGACTTCTAAAAATTCCAATTTTGTGCTCTGCTGCCCCTAGCACTTGGCTGACAGAGGCTCCCTCCCCACAGGGTTTATCTTCCTGCCTATCTGCTTGGACTCACTTTTCTGTACCTCCTACCTTGTGGAAAGTGGTCCCTTTTCTGTTTGTAGAGTTACAGCTATTCTTTTCTTGGATCTCTGTTTGAATTTGCAGGTGTTCAGGATGGTTTGATAGCTATCTAACTAAATTCTTTGTGGCAGATGAAATTAAGGTCTTCTACTCCTCCACCATCTTGGACTCTCTCTTCTTCTTTCTCCAGATTGCTTTGGGTATTTGGCATTTTTTGTGATTCCTTACGAATTTTAGGACTGTCTTTTATTTCTTGGAATAATGCCATTGGAATTCAGATAGGGATTTCATCCCATCTGTAGATTGCTTTGGGTATGGTGGACTTATTAACATTATTAACTCTTCCAGTTAATGAACATGGTGTATGCTTCCATTTATTTGTGTCATCTTCAAGATCTTTGGGCCATATATTCACCCACCAACATGCACATATCTTTCCTTCCTTTTCCACCATGTGTTCAGTATACCAGGTCTTTCTCATTCTTGGTTACTTTTATTCCTAGTTTTTTTTTTTTTTTCTTGATGCAATTGTCAATGGCATTGCTTTCTTAATTTCTCTTTGTGAAAATTGGGCATCAGCATGTAGAAATACAAGTTGGGACACTTGGGTGGCTCAGTCAATTAAGTGTCTGCTTTCAAGTCAGGTCATGACCCTGGAGTTCTGGGAATGAGTCCAGCACTGGGCTCCCTGATCAGCAGAGAGTATGTTTTCCCTGACTTTCTGCTGCTTCCCTTCTTATGCTCTATGTGAGTGTGTGTGTGTGTGTGTGTGTGTGTGTGTAATAAATACATTCTTAAAAAAAAAAAAAGAAATGCGTCATGTCTTTGTATATTGACTTTGTATCCTGCAGCTTTACTGAATTTGTTTATTCTAATTTATTCAAATTCATTTATTTGTTAATAAAATATATTTTTGTGGACTCTAGGGATTTCTACATATAGTATCATGTCATCTGCAAATAGTGTCCATTTTCTTTTCCTATTTAGATTTCATACCTTGTTTTGTTTCTGTTTTTGTTTTTGCTTTTGTCTAAATGGTTTGGCTAGGGCTTTCAATGCGATGATGAATGAAAGTGGTAAGAGTGGGCATCTTTATCTTGTTCTTGCTGGTAGTGGAAAAGTTTTCAGCATTTCACTCTTGAGTATAGTGTCAGCTGTTAGCTCTTCATATAGCACCTCTGTTTGGTTGAGGTATGTTCCCTCAATACCCAGATGATTTAAAGTCTTTATCATAAATGCACATTGAATCTTGTCAAGTGTTCTTTCTGCATCTAACAATCCTAGGATTTTTATCTTTTATTTTGTTAAGGTGTTGTATGCTATTTATGGATGTGCAGATATGGAATCATCCTTGCATCCCTGGAATAAATCCCACTGGATCATGTTGTGTGATTCTCCTGATGTATTGTTGAATTAATGTTGCCAATAATTTGTTGAGGATTTTTGCATATCTGTTCATGGAGATATTGGTCTTTCCTTTTCTTGTAGCACCCTTGTCTTGTTTTGGTAGCAGAGTAATGTTGCCTTCATAAAGTGAGTTTGGATGTATGCTCTTCTCTCCTTTTTTAAAAACAGTTTGGGAAGGGTTAGTATTAATTCTTCTACCGTCTGGTTGAACTCCTCGGTGAAACTGTCTGGTCTTGGGCACTTGTTTGTTGGGAGGATTTGATTATCAAATCAATCTTTTTATTGTGATCAGTCTGTTCAGATTTTTTTTCCTTCATGGTTCATTCTAGGTTGTTTTTAGGAACTTATCCATTTCTTCTAGGTTGTCCAAGGTGTCAGCCTCTACTTGCTCATAGTACTCTCTAATGATCCTTTGTACTTTTGTGATATTCTTTGTAATAACTCATGTTTCTTTTTTTAAGTTCTTTACATTTTTAATTTAAATTCAGTTAGCCAAGGTATAGTCTTTGATATAATAGTCAATGATTCATTAGTTGCATGTAACACCCAGGACTCATCACCACATGTCTCCTCCTTAATACCCATCACCCAATTACCCTGCCCCCCAACCTGCCTGTCCTCCAGTTTGTCTCCTGTGATTAAGAGTCTCTCATGATTTGTCTCCCTCTCTGATTTCTTCCCATTAAGTTTTCCCTCCCTTCCCCTGTGGTCCTCCACACTATTCCTTGTGTTCTGCATATGAGTGACATCATATGATTATTGTTGTTCTCTGCTTGACTGATTTCATTTAGCATAACCCCCTCCAGTTCCATCCATGTCGATGCAAATGGTGGACATTCATCCCTTCTGATGGATGAATACCATTCTATGGTATGTATGTACCACATCTTCTTTATACATTCCTCTGTTGAAGGACATCTCAGCTCCTTCCACCATAGACTGAGTTTGGCTCTTGCGGACATTGCTGCTATGAACATTAGAGAGCATGTGCCCCTTCTTTTCACTGCATCTGTATCCTTGGGGTAAATGCCCAGGACTGCAATTGCTGGGTCATAGGGCAACTCTATTTTTAACTTTTTGAGGAAATTCCATGCTGTTTTCCAGAGTGACTGCACTAGTTTGCATTCCCACCAGCAGTGTAAGAGAGTTCCCCTTTCTGCACATCCCCGCCAACAGTTGTTGTTTCCTGTCCTGTTAATTTTAGCCTTCCTAACTGCTTTAAGGTGGTATCTCATTGTGGTTTTGAATTCCCTGATGACAAGGGATGTGGAGCATTTTCTCATGGTCTGTTGGCCATTTGTGTGTCTTCTTTGGAGAAGTGTCTCTTCCTGTTTTCTGCCCATTTCTTGAGTGGTTTCATTGTTTCTGGAGTGTTGAGTTTGAGCAATTCTTTGTAGATCTTGGATACCAGATCTTTATCTGCCATGCCATTTGCAAATATCTTCTTCCATTCTGTAGGTTGCCTTTTAGTTTTGTTAATTGTTTCCTTTGCTGTGTAGAAGCTTTTTATCTTGATGAAGTCCTAATAGTTCATTTTTGCCTTTGTTTCCCTGGCCTTTAGAGACATGTCTTGCAAGAAGTTGCAGTGTCCAAGATTGAAGAGGTTGTTGTCTGTGTTCTCCTCTAGAATTTTGATGTGAGACAGGAATCAGTTATCTCTCTTTCCTGATTATATTTGAGCCCTCTCTCTTTCTTAGTGAGTCTAGCTAAAAGTTTGTCAGTTTTGTTTATCTTTCCAAAAAAAGGTAACTTGTATTTTCCTTCCTCTTTTGTCTTTTTAGTCTCCATTGGATTTATGTCCACTTTCCTTTTTGTTATTTCCTCCTATCTACTGATTTGGGGCTTTGCTTGTTCCTCCCCCCCCCCCCACTTCTTTCCTGTGTATATTAGGTCAGTTATTGGAGAGCTTTCAGATGGATTGATGAGGACCTGAATTTCTATGAACTTCCCCCTTAGAGCTACTTTTGCTACATCCCATAACTTTTCATAGGTTCTCTTTTTTTATTTGTCTCAAGGTACTTTTAAATTTTCTTTTGATTTCTTATTTGACTATTTGTTGTTTACTAGCAGGTTATTACATTTCCAAATATTTGTGACTGTCCCATATTCTTCTTGTGACTGATTTCTACTTTCATACTATTGTGGTTGGACAAGATTTGAACCAGAGTGTGAAGGTAGCATTCAGTTTAAAGGTTCGTTTCCTGGGGTATTTTGTGAGGGCAGACCATGACTTCATGGGAACAGAGGAAGGTTGTATGAGACTGGGGGTTGGGGGGGAGGTCAACCTCCCATGCCTTTTAGGCATCCTGAGCCTGCTGTAGACTGAGGTGTTCCAAGAGTGGTGGGCAGGTGGCATGGGCCAGATGCAGGCAGTTTCTCTTTCTCATTCCTTCCCCACTCCCTCCCAGAGGTAGCTCAGAGAAGCCACCATGCCCCACATCACAAGATCCTTTGACCTGTACTTCCTGCATTCAGCTGGTGAGCTTGGTGGTTTCCCATTGCTTCTGTCTCCCATACCCACACCCATGGCAGTTCCTGGATCAGGGGAGGGATTGTACCCCTGTCTGTACTTGATCCTCTTCCTGTCCTGCACTGAGCCCACCCACCTTTGCACCTTCCATGGATGTGCTTGGAAGCAAGCTTGTCCACAGGGAATTTATTAGCCAAATGATTCCAAGTAATGACTACTGAATTAGTGATCCAGGATAGAGAACAAACCTGTTCTGAAACCTGTCCCACATTCTGTGACCATCTCATACTAAGACAGAAACAGTAATAGCTTTCTGGATTATGACATGGCATCTATCTCTGCTTATACTCTCTTGAATGTATAGGTGCTGCTCCTGTGGGTAAGATTAACAGGTAAAATATGAAAATTCAGTGAAATTCCAGGCATAGAGTGAATAAATATTGTCGAGGAAATACTCCCAAGCAGGACATATAAACTTTGTGTACCAAAGCTTTTTCAAACAGGTTACTGAAAGAAAAATCTTTTTTATTGTTTATTTTAATTACAGTGGAGTTAACATACAGTGTTATATTCATTTCAGGTGTAAAATAGCATGAGTCAGTAATTCTGTATATTACTCAGTGCTCATCAAGAAAACTGTACTCTTAGTCGCCTTCATCTATTTCACACAACCCTCCATCCACCTCCCTTTGGTAACCATCAAAGGTTAACAATTCTCTATTGTTAAGAATCTGTATTTTGGTTTGTCTCTTTTTTCTCCTTTATTTATGTATGTTTGTTTTTTCAATTCTACATAATAGTGACATCATATGGTACTGTCTTTCTCTGACTGACTGATTTCACTTAGGATAATCCTCTCTAGATCCATCTGTGTGGCTGCAAATGGAAAGATTTCATTCTTTCTATGGCTGAGTAATATTCCACTGTGTGTGTATGTATGTGTGCATGTGTACACATTTACCATCTAATTTATCACTTTATCAACAGAGAGTTGGGTTGCTTCCATACTGTGATCTTGTAAATAATGCTGCAAGAAAACAGGGGTGCATGTATCCTTTCGAGTTATTGTTTTCTCATGCTTTGGGTAAATACCCAGTAGTGTGGTTGCTAGATCGTAGGGTATCTCTATTTTTAACATCTTGAGGAACCTCCATACTGTTTTCCAGAGTGGCTGCAGCAGGTTGCTTTTCCACCAACAGTACACGAGCATTCCCCTTTTTCCACACCCTCCCAGCTCCTGCTGTTCCTTGTGCTGTCGAGGGGAGCCATTCTGACAGTATGTGGTAATATCTCATTATACTTTTGAATTGCATTTTCCTGAGCTTGGGTGCTGGTGAACATCTTTTCATGGGACCATTGGCCATCCATATTTCTTCTTTGGAGAAATGTCTGTTCATGTCTTCTGACTATTTTTTAACTGGATTATTTGGGGGGTTTTTGGTGTTGAGTTGTATCCACTCCATATATTTTGGACATATTTTTGCATGGACATATATTTGCATAGCATATTTGCAAATATCTTCTCCCTTTCAGTAGGCTGTCTTATTATTACTTTTTCCTAGTTCTTCTGCTGTGTGGAAACTTCTTATTTTGATATAGTCCCAGTAGTTTATTTTTGCTTTTATTTACTTTGCTTCATGAGACAGTCTAGAAAAATGCTACTTCGGTCCATGCCAAGAAGTTACTGTCTGTACCCTCTTGTAGGATTTTTATGGTTTCAGGTCTTCCATTGAGGTCTTGAAACTGTTTTGAGTTTATTTATCTGTATGGTCTAAGGAAGCAGAGTAATTTCATTCTTCTGTGCATAGCTGTCCAGTTTTCCCAACACCATTTGTTGTAGAGACTGTCCTTTTCCTTTTCGATATTATTGCCTGCTTTGCAGAATATTGATTGGCCACATAATTGTGGGTTTATATCTGAGTTTCTATCCTATTCCCTTGGTCTCTGTGTGTATTTTTGTGCCATTACCATACTGCTAGGATGACTACAGCTTTGTTGTATAACTTGAAATCTGGAATTGTGACTTCTCCAGCTTTGGTTTTCTTCTCAACATTGCATTGGCTGTTCAGTATCTTTGGTGGTTCCATACAAATGTTTAGGAGTGTTTGCTTGAGTTCTTTTTAACTTAAATTCAATGAGCCAACTTATAGTATATCATTAGTTTCAAATGTGGTTCAATAATAGATCAGGTATGTATAACACCCAGTGCTCATTGCATCATGTGCCCTCATTAATGCCCATCACCCAGTTATCCCATCCCCCATTCACCTACCCTCCAGCAACCCTCAGTTTGTTTCTGTAATGAAGAGTCTCTCAAGGTTTTTCTCCCTCTCTGATGACTTCCCATTCAGTTTTCCCTCCCTTCCCCTCTGATCCTGTGTGGTTTCTCCTATTTCACCTATGAGTGAACCCATGTGCCGATTGTCTTTCTCTGAGAGACTTATTTTGCTCAGCATAATACCGTCCAGTTCCATCCAGGTGGATGTGATGGTTAGTCTTCATCCTCTCTGACAACTGAATAATATTCTGTTGTAGATATGAACCACATCTTCTTTATCTATTCCTGTGGACTTGGGCTCTTAGGACATCTGGGCTCTTTCCATACTTTTGGCTAGAGTGGATATTGTTGCAATGAACACTGGGGGGCAGGTGTCACTACTTTTCACTCAAGCTGTATCTTAGGGGTAAATACCTAGTAGTGCAATTACTGGGTTGTAGGGTAGCTCTATTTTTAAGTTCTTGAAGAAACTTGATAACATTTGGCAGAGTGGCTATACAGGCTTGCATTCCCACCAGCAGTGTAAGAGTGTTCCCCTTTCACCACATCCTCACCAACATTTGTTGTCCCCTGCTTTGATCATTTTAGCCATGCCAACTGTTGTAAGGTAGTATCTTGTTGTGGTTTTGATTTGTATTTCCCTGATGGCTATTGATGTGGAGCACTATTTTGTGTGTCTCTTGGTCTCTTGTATTTCCTTTTGGTGTGTTCACGTCTTTACCTGTGTCTTAAGCTAGGATAGGGGTAGTCCCAGGAGTATGGAAAGTGTGATCTGCTTAGGTGTGGAGACCTTCAGAGACATCTGAATTAAGGGCTAGGGTTAAGAAGAGTATCAGGCTCAGGCTTTGTGTTCAGTATGGTATGAAAGTATAAATAAGCAGGGATTGGTTCAAGATGTCATTCAGATTTCTCTTGCCCTAAATCCTTTCTGGAGTTCCAAAAGGCATGATTTCTGACTTTGTTGTAGGATGAGCCCTCTGCTTCATTCTGGTGTCCCCATTCCCTGGTAATTTGGAACAAGGCCTCTGGGTGTGGTCCTTTAGAAATCCAACCTAGGGTTAAGTTTAGAGTCTAGGATCATGTCAGGTTCAACCTGCCAGCTGTGTGGCAAGACCCCAAGAGGGCTGAGTTGAGGGCATGGGTCAGGGTGAGTTTCAAGTCCCAGGTTTGTGTCCAGCAGACACAATGTGGGGGGTGGCCTCAGGTGGTCATGCAGATTTCTCCTGCTTTGAATCGTTTCTGGAGCTCCAAATGGCATGGTTTCCTTCTGGGTGGTAGGTGGAGCCCTCTGGGATTGCTCAGGTGTCCCCAGTCCCTGGGGCTTTTACGCCAGTTCTCTGGGGACAGACTCCTCTGAGCCCAACCTAGTGTCATGCTTGGGGTCAGGTTTAGGGTCAGAGTTTAAGGTCATGGGTTAGGCTCAAGGCTTTGGGTTATGGGTTAGGGGTAGGAGTAGTTTAGGAGTTTGCCAGGGTTAATTTATTTGCTTTTAATACAAGTTGTCTATGCTTAAGTCAGACATTTTCTGAGAGTATTTTACAGTGAGTAAAGGTTAGCATGTAACCCAAATAGTTACAGAGAGGAACCAAATGTTCCAAAACAACATGTAAGACAATATTTCTTGACATTTATGTTTTATGGTCAAAATAAGTAAAAATTGAGTTGCTCTGTCAGTCTTCTTACAGATGGATTTGGTGGCCCTGTCTTTCTGGGTTTTGCTGAAAAGGATAGTTTCAGTGGGCTTCCTTAATGGGCCTCTCTGAATAGGATGGCTCTCTTAGCCCTTAGCCTGCATTCCTTCCTATTGTTGATCCATTGATTATATCTCACGGACTTTGGAAGCTCCCAGGTGGGACTAGAGCTATACATTTGCACTAAGTAGATACTCTATAAATATTTATTAATTGAAAAGTATGATGCTCTTTTTAATCAAAAATATCCATGTTTTATCAGTGAATTTTTTACCATTTCAGAATATATTTGGAGAAATCTATTGCTCCATGAATATATATCTGTCAAGGCTATGGCTTTATTATGTCCTGTGTCATGCTTCCCTGAGCTAGCTGGAGCACTCATGACACATGTATGAAGTTCAGTTTCAATCCTTAGGAGTGAGTTCTGTGAAGGTGGTAGGAGACACTTGGGGGGCTTGCCCTGCTGGACACCACCATGTCATCTAGGGCCAGATGTGACATGAACACCCCCTCTTTCCCTAGATTTTTCCATCTTCCTCTACCCTCTGTCAGCATGTGGGCTTCCTTCCAGCCATATTTTTGCAGACAAACTCTGAGATGGCTTATGGCTTGGGACTCCATTGACATCACAGAGTCTCATTATAACCAGTGTCCAAGGTTTCTGTGGCACTGACATGAACTTTGTTCCCAGAATATGCCCCATGAAGAGTCCCATGAGAGTCTGGGAGTCCAGGAAAGATAAATAGGTGATTGTGGCTCTAGCTAACGCCACTCTGGGGGATCATGCTGGAGGCCATCTCACATCTCAGTCTGGCTTTTTCGCTGATTTCCAATATGACCTAGGAGAGTCAGTTCATTGGAGCTTCAGGCTGATCATTTCTAAAATGGGAAAAGTTTTGGGATGGCTGGGTGGCTCAGTTGGTTACGCCGTGCCAAAGGCTCAGGTCATGATCCCAGAGTCCTAGGATCAAGTCCCTCATCGGGCTCCTTGCTCGCCAGGGAGTCTGCTTCTCTCTCTGCCTCTGCCTGCTACTCTGCTTGCTTGTGAGCCCCTCTCTCTGTCTGATAAAGAAATAAATAAAATCTGATAAATAAATAAAATCCTTAAAATAATAAATGAGTAAATAAATAATAAAAATAAATGAGGAAAAGTTTTTAGATTAATTGATTCATTCAGGAGTATGGAATGAACTCCAAGGAAGTTCTGGGCAGTCTCCAAGATGGATTCTATCTCAGGAGTTCTGACTCCCATCTTCCCCACTCCTATTGAGTTCCCCCACTGGACACAATGGCTGTTTCATAGAAATTACCTAGGACAACATTGGACTAACAAGTGTCTTCAGGGTGTGCCCCCATACCATCTGATGTGGATGAGGGGCCATGAGCAATTCTGAATCCAAACCAAGGTTTTAGCTGTGCTGTCTTACTTGCACAAAAATAGCAGTGCCTGGATCGGGCCTTTACTGCAACAGCTGAGCTGGCTTAGTGAGGACCTTGCCCAGGACACTAGCCCCATGACACTGTGAGGGCACACAGTTAAGTCATGCAATGCAACAAGTGATTCTACATCAGGGTAGATGATGCAAGGTATAGTTTCACAGCAAACATGACAAAAAACATTTAAACAACAGACTAGTATGTAGTTACACATACTCTATACTATGGCAGTGATGGGAAAAGTGAATGATGGGGTCATAAAGGGGAATGGGAGTTCCAAGAAGCAGGCTGGAGTCATCAGGGGGTAGGGTTGTCTCATGCAGGAATGGACCAGGAGGCTTGTCACGGGTTCCAACAGCGCAGCATCAGGGCGTGTGCTCTGCCTGACTCACGACCCCCAGGGGCACTGGGGGCATTCTAGCCACAGAGGATCTACAGACTGCAAATTGGCCTGAGCAGAGCCTCTGTGGTCTGTCTTCTTTGTTCCTGGGTGTCCTCTTCCTCTGCTTTTGGAGGCTATTGATTCTCCTTTTGTTTTCCTCTGAGCTGCACTATTTTGTGTGGATTCAGTACTGTTAGTTGACACAAATTCTTGCTGAAAAGAAGTGGAATAGAGGTCATCCTTGTTTCCTGTGTAGACCTGAATAGATTCAATAGTAATAGCCTTTTCCCAGGCCCCTGGGCCTTCATCTGCTCAACTCCGAGATTTTAGAAAACATCTTCTATTCTTAACAGGTTGAAAGAATTATTTTGGTTTTTAAAAAATTCAACAAAGTCTCACTTTTCATAATCTAAGCAATGATCTGTAAACATTGAACGAACAAGGTTTGACAGGATGAAGGAAGAATTGGCTTTTCAGTGAGTTTGAGCCACTATTTACTCACTGTTGCCCCCGTGTGGCCACTCTCCAGATAGCATGTGGCAGAATGTGTGCTGACTTCCCAGATTCAAGGGAGAGTAAGACAGAAGGTCGGTCCCTGAATTCCTTAGCTCCTAAAAACCATCCTCTAATTTATGAGTGATATTCTAAATTGAGTATAAATTAACTAGATATTCGGGTTAGGGCCAAGGTCAAGTTGCATACATTAACTATGGACAGCTTTTTCATATGTCAATCTTACCTGCCAAAAGTGTTTTTAAAAAAATAAAATGAGATGGGGCACCTGGGTGGCTCAGTGGGTTAAAGCCTCTGCTTTTGGCTCAGGTCATGATTCCAGGGTCCTGGGATCGAGCCCCGCATTGGACTCTCTGCTCCTCAGAGAGCCTGCTTCCTCCTCTCTCTCCCTGCCTGCCTCTCTTGCCTACTTGTAATCTCTGTCTGTCAAATAAATAAATAAAATCTTTAAAAATAAAATAAAATAAAATAAAATGAGAGAGAATTTAGTCACAAAAATACCGAGCACATTACCTGTCCTGGGAAATAGGTAACTAAACATAATTATTGTTTCATCTTAGCTGAGGATCAGGTGCTGGTCCTACAGGTCCTTGGCAGGTAGAATCTGTGGCCAGCTGGCCATCTCCTCACGACACCCACACCCAGCTCAGCACATCCTCTGCTCTGCTCAAGGGCAGCAAACAGACGGACCAGGTGCAGGTGGCACTCCCTCCTGTCAGGCATGGCTTGCTTCCGACAGGTAGAGAGGTGGGCCCGCTCATATACACATGACGTATTCTTTTGGTTCCTTGCTATCTGCCTCCCCTTTCTGTCACCCTGGTCCTAAAACTTTAGCTCCTGTGAGAACCTGGGTTTGCAGATTTCTGTTGACATTTCAAAGTGCAGGTTTTTGTGCCTTTGTTCCCTGTCCCTGGGTGGGAGATGAAAGTGGGAAAAGTCATCAGACTCTGAAAGCAACAAAAGGAAATATCAAGTGTGCTCTGCCCATGGCACCTCAGACTTGAAACCAATGCCCAACTACGTACTCCATGTTCTGCACAATCAGCTTTAGGGACTCATAGATGCATGTGAAATGAAATTTACTGAAAGAAATCTTGTTACCGAACTTTTGCCTTGCAGAAGACAGTTTAGGGACACCGTCCCTCACCTGCCCTGTCATTTCCAGTCTGTTCAATGCCCAGTCACACTAACACGTGTAGCCACACACAAGCACAACTATGGAATCCTCCTGGAGCATTCCTGGTCACCCTGACTCTTAGTCTGGCCAACTCTGCACACCCCCAGTCTTCCCGAGCATCCCTCTTAGTGACACAGTTGCGATCATCCTCCTGGATGCATTCCCAGTCCCCTGGCCCTGAGTCTGGCCAGCCCTGCACACCCCCAGTTCTCCTGAGTGTCCCCTGTCATGGCACTTGTCACACAAGGCTGTCATTTGTTGTCTCTTGGTCTGTCCTTTCTGCGTGGAGTCGATCTCTCTCACAGATGCCTGACTAGATGACAGGCAGATGAATAGTTTCGGGATCTTTTGTCCTGGAACAGCAGGCATCCTTCAAAACCCTGATGGGCAGGGGGAGTCTTTGTCTGTCTGTGAGCCCCCAGCATTGGTGGATCATAGTGTCTAGGACAAGGGATTTGGGAGTCCTCCCAGATGATGGTTGTTCTATGAAGGTGGCTTCCTTCTGAGATCATTATGGAACCACATTGCGTGGCCATTCCTGTGAGACAGAAAACATGTTACTGTATTGTATTATCCTTGCACACTGTGGCTAACAAAGAGAAAACACACACTCACACTCACAAGTTCACACACCTGGTTCTAAGCTTCACTACCATGTAAACTACAGTGAATTCCCACTGGGCTCCAGACATGTAGACGTGCCATTCAAGGTATAAATAGAGGAGGATGGAGATGGAGTTCTGGCTAAAAGGATGGAAGTCTTTGCCTCTAGGGGTGAAGAAATTAGATTTTACCCAGAAGTCTCTATGTTCTACTCAGAGAAGTGAAATGATTCTAGGATCTTTGAGACCAGGGATTGGCATAGACTTTTCTGTAAAGTCTTCTGTAAAGATTTTCTGTTAGGTGTTGCAGTCCATGTGGTGTCTCTGACAATGACTCCACTCTTACCTTGTGGCTTGAAAGCAGCCACAGACCATCCATAACTAAAATTCCAGCCACACTTGATTGACAGAATATGGGGGGAGATCCCATTTGGCCCATGGGTAGTAGTTTCCCATACCCCAGATCTGCAACATGATGGATGAGGGGAAAGGGCTCTTATTTTCTAGTGGTAGAGTGGGAATACACTGGGATCTATCTTACCTGACCCTGGCCCCTCCATTTGAAAGGAGAAAAAGATGATAGTGAGATTGGCCAACAATTAAGGCCTCAAGAATTCCCCCATATTTCTCTGTAGGCCTCGAGTTTCCCACAACACATTTGTCTGTGGTTGAATTCCATGTAGGTATTGTTTGGCTGAGTAAGTCCCTATTGCCTGGAGGGTATATCTTGTGGGTTCTATACCACACAGATGGTCATCTTGTTCAGGCCAAGACCATGAGCATATTTAGGGTTCTCCTAAATTAGCAGAGGATCTAGCACGTGTGGGTTTCAGGATGAGTCTGATTCAGTCCTCAGAAATATTATGGAGCACCTGGCTTCCTTGGCCCTCTGTAGCACTAACACAGGCCTGGCCTAGGCCACTTCTGCAGTTGGAATGGAAAAGCCCCTGGCCTGGGTGGTCCACACCACACCATGCTTGGCTCTGCAGGCTGAAATCTGAGGTTCCTCCCACCTCATTGACTGGAACCAGGTCACATGCCCATGGATGAGCCAATCCCTGGAGCCAGGGAGTGGAGCTACGGAGAGTGGCACAGGCTATTAGGGCTTTTGTTGTAATGACTTTTCTAATGGCTGTGGTGGCAAGATCTTCTGGGATGCATCTGTTAATAAAATGAATATTAATTTCTAATAGTAAGTGGCTCCAAGATGCTGGCTTAGCACCTGGCACCTCAGTCCCAGCACCTCGGTACTGCTGTACTACTCTGCAGAGACAATGGCTGAGAGTGAGCAAAGGGGATGGAAACTGGTCTGGAGTGCACAAGAGAAGGGTATGTGTGTGTGTAGGGGGTTGGGGAAAATAGCTCTTGCCAAGCTGTCTCTCCTACTTACCTAGGTTCAAGAAGGAGTGGGGAATCTGTGGCGTTTCACTGTCCATCGTTTTGCAGATGGAGAATATGCCTTTTGCATGGAGTATGACAAGACTTGTTCCAAGTATTGTCTCGCTGGTACGGAAGTTGGGGTGAGCAGCACTCTCCATCTGCTAGGATAGGTGTGAGAGGCTGAGTGTTCTCAAGAAGATGTCTGGCTTTCGCAGGGCTCACTGTGAGCTGGCACACAGGACTGATGAGGACAGTTCATGGTTTTGTTCTCAGGGTGGAGTATTGAAGAATGCGGTGCCCTGTGTAATCCCAGGCAGGGGGCAGACCTGGAGTCCACTGTAGAGTTACTTCATGGAAGTGGTGGTGATCTGCAGCATCCGCTTCATGAGATGTCTGTCCTTTATTGAGTTCTGGGTGTGGTTTCTTTGACTTTGTCCTAATGGCTGGGATTTCCAAGGAGTAGGGTTTTTTGGCTTCACTGTAAGAGTTGGTCCACCAGGAGTGGGCAAGTCCTGTTCTGCTGCTGAGAAGTATGTCTCTAATGGCTGGAGTGTGTATTACAAACCCAGAGGTCGATGGGGAGGTGGTTACAGTGGTCAGCAGGCTATTGTTATTGATGATTTTTAGGGGTGAATTCCATAGGATGAGATGTTAGATCCTATGGTTAGGGATCCTCATTCAGTGCCCATAAAGGGTGCTTTTTCTAGGTTTCATATTCGATATCTTTTTATTGCTTCTAATAGCCCTCCTTGAGCAGTGCATTACAACATTGCCTGCATTTTATCCATGTGTTGATGAGGTTTTGAGAAAGGAAAATGTTGTCAGTGCTCCCACAAATTGTACACGGGAACAGCCAAATAATAAAATTTTATTTTGACACAAATTAGGAAATATCCTCCTGTGATTCTTAGTTTAAAGCAGAGGAGGGGGCCCTCTTTCAAGACTGGTAATGAGTACCATAGGTCTTCCTAGGGAACATTATCAGATTCTGTTGGAAACTTGTTCTTTGTTATTGTGGAAGAATCGGGAGTTGACCAGTTATTTGTCTCCTGTTTCATTTTCCATGAACATTTCCCCGATATTTGGTTTCACACCTCTACCACTGTGAAGTCATCCCAACTTTGGCAGCAGCTCGCCCTTCTCTGCCAAGGGTATTTTTTTTTTTCAACACACTGGCACTTTATAGGTATGTTTGAGCCAAGACAAAAGCCACTTCTGCATGACTGGGAGACTCTAGGACCAGAATGCTGTCGGTAGGGAGTTACTGGGATCCTAAATTCCAAACCAGCCCCTGACACCCAGATTAAATACATTTCAGATTTAGAAACTTCCAATAGAAATTTTGTGTCGATGTTGACAACTGAAGAAAATGTGTCACCCCTAAACCTAACCTTAACCCCTAACTTTAACACTGAAACCTACCCTGACCTTAAAGCCCAAACTGGAACCCTGAATCCCAAACCTGAAATCGAACCCAAAGCCTGGACTCTGAACCTAAGCCCTGGATCCAAGCCTTGAACTAAGAACCTAAACCCTGGGACGCCTGGGTGGCTCAGTTGGTTAAGCGGCTGCCTTTGGCTCAGGTCACGATCCCAGCGTCCTGGGATCGAGTCCCACATCGGGCTCCTTGCTCGGCGGGGAGCCTGCTTCTCCCTCTGCCTCTGCCTGCCACTCTGTCTGCCTGTGCTCGTGCTCTCTCCCTCTCTCTCTGACAAATAAATAAATTAAAAAAAAAAAAACCACCTGAAAAAAAAAAAAAAACCTAAACCCTAAACCAGAACTCTGAGTCATGAACCCTGAACCCAAATCCCAGCATGAACCCAAACCCCAAATTTGACTTGAACTTTATCCCATAAGCCCTGAATCATAAATCATAAATCATAAACCCAAATCCCTAAACTCTAGCTCTGTCTCCTTGCCCCTCACTGAAAATCCTCACCTTGACCCTAAACCCAAAGTCTGATCTAGAACTCTGAGTGAAACCTGAACCTGAACCCAAATTCAAATCCTTCACCACACTTTGTTTATGCATTCACAATGGGTGAATATTTGCAGTTTCTACCTTTTGATTCTTGTGAACACTGTTTGCGTTGGGGGCTAGGCTTCGGGTCTTGGACTGGGGTCAGGGCCAGGCTTGAGACTTAGCTGAGGTCAGAGTGTGGATCTGCATCAGGCCAGGGTCATGTTCGGTGCCACATGGACACTGAGTGGCAGGCCCTCCCTTCCAGCCTCCCCTTCCAGAGTCCCCAGTCCACTTTACTGAGGTTTCCTTCATGCTTTTTCACAGTTCTAGCCAGGTTGTGGTAGAGTGTTGTAGAGAATTGGAATCCCAAATTCCTCTGCTTCTACTGCACCCAAGACACGGGGGCCCCTGATTTAATCCTCCCATGTGTCTCTTGCTAAGATGTGGCCTCCTGTAAGGGCGAGTGGCCTCTCCATGGTAGGTGAACGAGATCTGGCAGGGCTTGGCCTCCATCCCGAAGTCTGATGTCCTCTCTCCTTCTGTGACGCGGTGCTAATGTGGATGTTTGGAAGAGTCATTTCCTCTGCGGTGATTTCAACGTGCAGCCAACTTGTTACAGCAGCACAAATGTGCTTTATCGCTACACTCAAACTCCCCAGCTGTCATTTCGTTACCACGTTGGCCACTTCAGACAGGATGCTTCATGCCTTTGACCCCAAACGGAGACAGTGTCCTGCAGAACCACCACATAACCTGAAATGAGATCATTACAAGTTCCACCTTATAAAAAAGACCAGAGGCCCACTTCAACTGTGTCCACCTGCCCGGCTGTCTGAAATGTCTTCTACCATTCTCCAGATTTCTTCTTCTGCTGAGGGTGAGGGTTAGGCATTAGAGGCTAGGAGATAAGGTTACAGTTGAGGATTGGGGATTAGGGTTAGTTTAGGGATAAGGTGAGGGTCAGGCTCAGAGTTTGTGTTCAGGGGGTTAATAAAAGTGGGGGATTGCTGGGATGGGCCCAGTTTTGCCTTCAGATTTCTCCTGCCCTGAAACCTTTCCAGGGTTCCAAATGGCAGCGTTCTTCTGTGTTGCATGTTTAGTCCTCAGGTATTGCTCAGTTGTCCGTACTCCCTGGGGCATTAGAGGCCAACCCTTGGGGACGGACCTCTCAGAACACAACCTAGTGTAAATGTTAGGGCCTAGAGCATAGCAGCACCAAAGTAAAGGTACATTCGTGAGCTTCCCAGGGTGGGGGAGAGGGGCTGAAATGAGGGCGTGGGTCAGGTTGAGTGTCAGGATCCAGATTTGTGTCCAGGGGTCCACTAACGGTGGGTGTCGCCTCAGGTGGACATGCAGATTTCTCCTACTCTGAATCCTTATCAGATTTCCAATTGGCACAGGTTCCTTCTGGGTGTCAGGCGGAGTCCTCTAATATTGCTCAGGTATCCCCAACATGTAGGGCATATATGCCAGGACTCTGGGGACAGAACCTTGAAAACCCAGGCTAGGGTTAAGATTAGGCCCTAGGGGGGCATGTCAGGCACAAACTGCCCAGGTGTTTTAATCTCTACTGGGGGATGAGCTGACAGAGAACGTCAGGGTGAGTGTCAGGCTCCAGCTTTGTGTCCAGGGGGGCCGCTGACTGTGGGGGAGGCCTCAGATGGGCATGCACATTTTTCTCCAGCACTGGAATCTTTTCCAGAGTTCCAAAGGGCAAAACTTCCTTCAGTGAGGCCGGGTAAGTCCTCTGCTACTGCCCAAGTATCCCGATCTCCTGCCCTTTGGAGCATGGCCAGTGGGGATGGACCCCTCAGAACCCAACCAAGAGTTAGGGTTAGGACACAGAGCCATGGAAGGACCAATCTAAAGGTTCTTTTGGGAGTGTTCCCAGGGCTAAGCTGAGAGCATGGGTCTGGGCGAATGCTGTCTCTGGGTTCGTATCCAGAAGTCGACTAAATATGGACGTGGCCTGAGGTGGGCATGTACATTTCTCCTGCTCTGAAACCATTCTGAAGATCCAAATGGCATGGTATCCTTCTGGCTAGCAGACTATGTTGTCTTGTATTGCTCCAGTGTCCCCAATCCCTGGGGATTAGAAGCAAAGCCCTTGGGGAAATTCCTCTCAGAACCCATCCAAGGGTTAGCATTAGGGACTAGGGGCATGGCAGGTCTTCATCTGAAGACCCCATGGAGACCTGTCTGTGGAGTTAGTTGAGGGCATGGGTGAGGCTGGGTTTCTGGTTCTGGCTTTGTGTCCAGGGGTCCACTCAGTGTGGACGTGGCCTCAGGTGGGCATGTAGATTTCTACTGCTATTTATGATTTCCAGAGTTTCGAATGGCATGGTTTACTTCCAGGTGGCAGGCAGAATCCTCTGCTATTGCTCATGTGTCCCCAAACTATAGGGCTTCTGTGCCAGACCTCTGTGGACAGAAACCTCAGAACTGAAACTATGGTTAGGATTAGGGCCTAAGGACATGGCAGGGCTGATCTGCCAGTGCTGTTTCAAACTTTACAGGGAGGAGGCTTGGGGACTGAAATCAGGGCATGGATCAGGGTGAGCGTCAGGCTCCAAGTTTCTGTCCACGGAGCCGCTGAATGTGTGGATGGCCTCAGATGGGCATGCATATTTCTGCTCCTCTGAATCCTTTCTGTAGTTCCAAATGGTGCTGTTTCCCTCTGGGTGGTAGGCTGAGTCCGCTGGTATTGCTCAGTTGTCCCCTACCCGTTGTGCCCTTCCTTGAGGATGGACCTATAAGAACCCAACCATGGCTTAGTGTTGGGGCCTAAGGGCATGCAGATCGATCTGAAGGCTCTGTGGAGAGCTTCCTGGGCTACTGAGTTGAGGGCATGGGTCAAGGTGAGTGACGGGCTCTGGGGTTTTTTGAACAGGAGTCCACTCACTGTGGGAATAGCCTCAGGTGGGCATGCAGATTCCTTCCACTGTTCACCATTCCTGGAGTTCCAAATGGCCAGGTCTGCCAGTGCTCTACCATCTTTATGGGGAGCGGAGTTGAGGGGTTGGTTCAGGATGAGTGTCAAGCTCCTGGTTTGCATCCAGGTGCAAATTGAATATGGGGATGCCCAGAGGTGGGAATGCAGATTTCGGTTCATCTGAATCATTTCTGGAGTTCCAAATGGCATGGTTTCCTCCTGTGTGGAAGGCAGAGTCCTGGGGTGTGGACCCCACAGGACCACCGGCCAGGCCCAGGTGGTTCCCCTTAAGGCCCCTGATCCAGGAAACGATTTTGCCGGGGGTTTCCAGCCAATTTTCTAGCCAATTCACATGAGTTTTCTGCACATATCAATATTGATTTGGGTAGAAAGCTCATAAGAATTGTCGGGCACTGTGCGGCAATTCGGGCTGTGCCCACGGCTGGTGTGTGGAGCGATTTCTCACTAGGTGTGTGTTGCGACCATCTGGGACAACGGGCCAGGCCCACGCAGCTTCCCTGAGGGCCCCCGCTAAGGGGAGCTCTCCAGGGGCAGAGTTGAGGGAGGGGTCCAAGCTGAGTGTCAGGTGCCCAGTTTGTGGGCTGGTGGGGGGACAATGAAGATGGGGTGGCCTCGGGGGGGCAGGCAGATTTCTCCCGCTCAGAGAGTTTTGTGCAGCTCCAAATAGCAGGGTTTCCTCCTGGATGCCAGGTAGTCATGGGGTGGGGTTCAGGGGTCCCCAGTCTGGTCCCCTTGGGGGGTCAGGCCCCTGGGGACAGACCACTGAAAACCCAACCTAGGGTTAGGGTTTAGGACATAGGGGCATGGCAGGCCAATCTGCAAGCGCTGAGATAGGCTCCCCAGGGGGCTGAGTTTCGGGGAGGTGTCTAGCGGTGCATCAGGATCCAGGTTTGTGTCTGGGGGGATGCCAAACCTGAGGCTGGCCTCAGGAGTCATACTGGTTTCTCCCGCTTGGAGGGTTCTGTGCAGCTCCAAAGGGCATGGGTTCCTCCTGGTTGGCAGGCGGACTCCTTCAGTATGGCTCAGGATTCCCCAGTCTGGAGGGCTTGGGGGCCAGGCCTCTGGGGACAGAAACCTGAAAGCCCAACCTAGGGTTAGCTTTAGTGCCTAGGGGCACGGCAGGCCCCATCTGAGAGTGCTGAGGCGGGCTCCCCAGGGGGCTGAGGACAGGACATGTTTTCCTCCTTCTCTGAGGTGATTCAGGCCACCTGCAAGCCTGGCCTTTTCAAATGCTTTCTTGTGGGGCTCAGGCCACGATCCCTCGGGACCACAGGCTGGGCCCAGGCAGATCCCTTGAAGGCCCCGGCTGCAGAAAGTGAGTTTGCCAGTGGTTTCCAGTGAACTTCTGGCTCGATATTGATTTGGGCAGAAACCTGGTAAGAATTGGCCAGTGTTGTGTGGCCATTCTGACCGCATGACTCCCCCCTCCCCCCCCCCCAGTGTGTGGAGCGATTTCTCACTAGGTTTGTGTTGTGACCGTCCAGGACCATGGGCCAGCCCCATGCCACATCTCTGAGGGCCACCTGGGAGGGGGGGAGATCCCCAGGAGATTTGAGGGAGCGGGCCAGGCTGAGCGTCAGGTCCTGGGTTTGCGGGGGTGGGTGGTCTCAGGTGATCATACAAGTTTCTCCCACTTGGGGGGTTTTGTGCAGCTCCAAATGGCATGGTTTCCTCCTGGGTGACAGGCAGAGCTGTAGGGTGGGGTTCAGAGGTCCCCAGTCTGGAGGGCTCAGGGGCCAGGCCTCTGGGGACAGTCACCTGAAAACACAACTTAGGGTTAGGGTTAGGACCTAAGGGCATGGCAGGCTTGATTTGCCAGCACTGAGGCGGGCTCCCTGGGGGAATGAGTTGAGGGCAGGGGCCTAACGGTGCATCAGGCTCTGGATTTGTATCCTAGGGGGCGCCAAACCTGGGGCTGGCCTCAGGGGAACATGCCAGTTTCTCCCATCAGAGGGTTCTGCGCAGCTCCAAATTGCAGGGTTTCCTCCTGGATGGCAGGTGGAGACCCGGCGTGTGCCTCAGGGGTCCCCAATATGGAGGGCTTGGGGGCCAGGTCTCTGGGGATGGAAGTCTGGAAACCCAACCAACGGTTAGGACGAGGGCATAGGGGCATGGCAGGCCCGACCTGCCTCTTGCCGAGGCAGGATCCCTGGGGGCCTCTGTCAAGAACGGGGTCAGGAAGCATGTCAGGCTGTGAGTTTGTGACCAGGGGGACTGTCGAAGGTGGGGGTGGCTCAGGGAGGCATGCAGGTTTCTTCCATTCTCAGGGTTCTGCCCAGCTCCGAACAGCATGGTTTCTTCCTGGGTGGCTGGCGGAATCCTCAGTTTTGCTCAGATGTCCCCAGTCTAAAAGGACAGTGAAAGTGTGGCTTTAGACCAGTAGAGCAGATGTGAGCTGCATTAGGAGACACTGGAAGGCCCAGCAGTGCCGGTTCACGCCACTGGAGGGAGTGGTGAGCTGTGGTGTGGGAGTCCCTGGAAGGCATGGTAATGCTGCTTGCCACCATTGGAGGCAGTGGCGAGCTGCCGTGGGAAACACGCCAGAAGAGGAGTCAGTGCAGCCTGTTTCCTCTGAGGGCAGTGGTGAGGTGCTGGGTGAGAGACCCTGAAAGGTGAGGTGCTGCGGCTTGGTTTTACAGGACTGAGTGGTGAGCTGAAGATTCTCTGTTTCTCCAGGCTCAAGAGTGATGGAGCCGGGCCCCCACTCAGCCTTGTGCCCCGTTTCCCAAGGTTTGCTAGTAATGTGTTGTCAGGACGGTTCAGGAGGGTCCTCCTGGTGGGGTTGGGAGCCATGGGGAATCCAAACCCGACTCATGGTGCATTTGGAACCGAGGACTTGAGTGTTTGTTTGGAAGAGTATATTTGCTTCTCCAAAAAGGACAAGGGCATGGGTCAGCTTTAGAAGGAAGTTAATTACCGCTTAAGAAATAAACACGTGTCTCTCCTTCTCCCAGGAACTGGCACAAGTGTGCAGGCTTTAGGTGGGAGGTGCCTGCTTGTCCCCACCTGAAAACCCTTCTCCTCAGGTTACACTCTGGCTCCACAAGACCTGAAGTTTGGAAATCAGCGTCTGAGTCAGTCATGCAGCTTGTCCCAGGACATCAGCGTTCAGAGAAAACAGCAGGCCCATTGAGTGGAATGTCACATCCATGCCAGGATGGGAGGTAAAACTTCTCTTCCACCCCAAACCTCCTGGGCTTTTCTCTTGTCTTCAGTGGAGACACAAAGTCACACTGAAGCAGCTGTCAGCCATCTAGAGTGGGTGCCAGAGTTCCTGAGTTTTCCTGCAGGGAGCCCATGGCAGGGGATCCCATTTTCTCTGTTAATTTCTGACATACAAAGGTATTTGGAACATCTGTTTCCCAAGCAATCCCTTGGATTCGAAAGGGAAGATGAGATTGACTCGGTGGGTGTTTTGAATCCAGAATGTGTTCCTTCATCTAACACTGTTTATTTCATTGGGCCTAGGCTGTGGTGGAATGGGCAGCATCTAGAGTTAGGTGGCTGTTTGTGGTCAGATAGAGACTTGGATGATGTCTTGTCCTTTGTCAAAGGCGATGTATCCTAATGGATTCGTCTTTTCATCCAAAGAGTTCCAATGAGTGCAGAGGGAAAATTCACAAGGTTTCCAAGGGAGCCTTGGACGACTGAAAAGGGAAGCTTGACTTTCTAGTTTCACTCAATGGACCACCTAGATAGTTGGACATGCTGTATTTTCTCTGCAGTTTCATGGGTGGTGAAGTCAGAAGGAGGGTTTTTGGGAATTCCCTTGGATGGAGGCATTCTGGTGGTGATTTTCACTCTCCTGTTCTGTAGATGATCATTTTCAAACACATTGTGGTACGATACACTGGTTTCTCATTGCTTAAGGAGCCCTCAGAAAGCTGCCATGAAAGATTCAGAGCTCGGAGCATGTCCATGTTCCATTGATATATTCCTTCCAGTTTTCCCAGGTACAAAGGTAAGTGGAGAGCAACATGGCAGAAGAGGAAAGGTGGTGTTAAGCATTCAGGAGGTAGCCTTCTCCTTTCCTCATTAAAGCGTTGGGCCAGTGTCAATTTAGAAGCAGGAGGGGGGATCCCAGAGCTTTGCAGCAGACAGGGGAGTTCCAGGTCTGCCTAGAGCTGACAGGAGTCCCTGAGGAGCGCTGAGCTAGGGGCGTGGCAGGCCTGAACTTCTGGTGCCGAGGTGGGTTGCCCGACGGGCTGACATGAGGACGGGGGTCAGGCAGCACATCAGGCTCCCGGTTTGTAGCTGGGGGGTTGCAGAATGAGGGAGAATCCTCGGGGGGGCATGCAGGTTTCACTGGCTCTGAGAGTTCTGCACAGCTCCAAATGGACTGGTTTCCTGCTGGGTGGCAGGTGGACTTCCATAGTGTGGCTCCCAGGGTTCCTAATCTAGAGGGCTTGGGGGGCGAGTCCCTGGGGAAGGAAGCCTGAAAATGCAACTTAGGGTTAGGGTTATGGCCTAGGGGCATGGCAGGCCCGACCTGCCAGTGCTGAGGCTGGCTCCCCTTGATGTAGGCATCAGGCAGCACATCAGACTCCAAGTTTGTGTCCCGGGGGGGGGGGGGGGTCGTAGAAACTGGGGGTTTCCTCAGCGTGGCACGGATATTTCTCCCTCTCTGAGGGTTCTGCACAGCTCCAAATGACATAGTTTCCTCCCATGTGGTGGGCACAGACCTGGGGTGTCCCTCAGATGTCTTCAATATGTGGGACTTAGGGGCCAAACACTTTGGGATAAAAGTCAGGAAACCCAAACTAGGGTTATGGTTAGGGCCTAGGGACATGGCAGGCCTGATCTTCCAGCGCTGAGGTGGGCTTCTCTTGGGGCTGTGTTGCAGTCCTGTGCCCAGCACTCCAGAATCTGGGTTTGTGGCCAGGGGAGCCGCCGATTGTGGTGGCTTTAAGGGGACATGCAGGTTTCCCCCTCTCTGAGGGTTCTGTGCATTTCCAAATGACACAGTTTCCTCTTGTGTAGTGGGCAGAGTCCTGAGTGTTGCTCAGGGGTCCTTAATCTGTGGGGGCAAGAGGACCAGGCCTCTTGGCATGGAATCCTGAAAACCAAAACTAGGGTTAGTGTTAGGGCCTAGGGGCATGGCAGATCCGATATGCCAGTGCTGAGGCAGGCTCCATGTTGGGCTGAGTTGAGGGCAGGTGGCAGGTGGCAGGACAGACTCTGGGTTTGTGTCCAGGGGGCCGCAGAAGCTGGGCATACCTCAGGCGACATATAGGTTTCTCCCCCTGTGAGGGTTCTGCCAAACTCCAAATGGCACCGTTTCACTCTGGGCAGCAGGTGGAGTCCCAGGATGAGTCTCAGGGGTCCCCAACCTGGCCAGCTTGGGGCCAGGCCTCTGGGCATGAAAGCCTGTACACCCCACCTAGGGTTAGGGTTAGGGCCTCGGGGCATGGCAGGCCTGACCTGCTGGCGCTGTGTCGGGCTCCCCCTGGGGCTGAGTTGTGGGTGTGCATCTGGCAGTGCACCAGATCCAGATTTGTGGCCGGGGGGAGCCGATGGTGGCTTTAGAGGGGCATGCAGGTTTCTCCCTCTCTGAGGGTTCTGCGCAGTGCCAAATGGCAACGTTTCACCCTAGGCAGCTGTCAGAAATCTGCCACGAGTCTCAGGGGATCCCAACCTGTTGGTCTTGGGGCCAGGCCTCTGGGAACTGAAGCCAGGCCACACCATCTAGGGTTACGATTAGGGCCTAGTGGCATGGCAGGCCCAATCTGCCGGTGCTGAGGCAGGCTCTCCTCAGGGCTGAGTCAAGGATAAGGGTCAGGAGGTGCACCATGCTCTGAGTTTATGGCCAGTGGGGGCCGACGAATGTGGGGGTGGCCTCAGAGAGACATGCAGCTTTCTCCCAGTCAGAGTTCTCAGACTCAGTGGGCCCGCACTGCTGGAAGCAGGTTTGTCAGGGGTTTTCCGGCCAATTCTCACGAGCTTTCTGCCCAAATTGATATCAACTTGGGCAGAAAGCTCGTGCGAATTGGCTGGCGTTGGGTGGCGATTCAGGCCCTGCTGATGCCTGCCACCTAGAGCGCTTTCTCACTAGGTGTGTGTCGCGGCCATCCAGAAACATGGGATGGGCCCATGTTGCTCCCCCAGGGCCCCAGCAAAGGGGAGCTTTCTGGGGGCAGAGTTGAGGGAGGGGTTCCAGCTGAGCACCAGCCTCCATGTTTGAGGCATGGTGGGGCGCCGAATGTGGAGATGGCCTCAGGGCAGACATGCAGTTTTCCCCCACTCTGAGGGTTTTGCACAGCTCTGAATGGCACAGTTTCCTCCTGGGTGGCAGGCGGAGTCCTGGGATGTGGCTTAGGGTTCCCCAATATGAGGGCTCAAGGGACAGGCCCCTGGGGACAGAAGCCTGAAAACCCAACTGGGTGATGGCCTATGGGCATGGCAGGCCCGATCTGCCAGCACCGGGGCGGGCACCTCAGGGGGCTAAGTAGCAGGAGGTGTTGGCCTCGCATGCGCCAGGCTCACAGAGGGCTTTCTTGCAGGGTTCAGCCGCGACCACTCGGGACCTGGAGCCAAGCCCAGGCAGCTGCCCTGCACATCTGTGCCACTGGAAGCGAGTTAGCCAGGGGTTTTCAGAGCAATTCTCAAGAGCTTTCTGCCCATGTCAATATGGATTTGGGCAGAAGCTAATGAGAACTGGCAGGCGTTGGGCAGCTTTGGGGCCGCACTGGCTCCCGAAGTCTAGAGCGCATTCTTGCTAGATGCATGTCACAGCCAATCAGGAACATGGGTTGGGCACAGGTGGCTCCTGTGAGTGACCCTGCTCAGGGGAGCTTTCCAGGAGCAGAGTTGAGGGAGGGGTTCTGGCTGAGCCTCAGCCTCTGAGTTTGCGGCCCGGTGAGGTGCCGAATGTGGGGGTGACCTCAGGGCAGCATGCAGTTTTCTCCCACTCTGAGGGTTTTGCTTAGCTCCAAACAGCAGGGTTTCCTCCTGGGTGACAGGTGGAGTCATGGAGTGTGGCTCAGGGGTCCCCCGTCTGGAGGACTTGAGGGACAGGCCCCTTGGGACCCCTGAAAACCCAACAGAGGGCTAGGGTGAGGGCCTAGGGGCATGGCAGGCCCGATCCGACAGTGCCAGGGCAGGCACCCCAGGGGGCTGAGTAGCAGGATGCATTGGCCTCACATGCACCTGGCTCATAGAGGGCTTTCTCGAAGGGTTCAGGCCCCAAACCATTTGGGACCTGAAGCCAGGCCCAGGCATCTGCCCTTCACGCCCGAACTGCCGGAAGTGAGTTGGGGGTAGGGGTTCCGGCCAGTTCTCAGAGCTTTCTGCCCAAATGGCTATCCATTTGGGCAGAAAGATCATGCGAATTAGCCTAGGATGGGCGGCGATTCCGCCGCACTGGTGCCCACGGTCTAGAGCGTTCTCACTAGGTGTGTGTAGCAGTGATCTGGGAACACAGGCCAGCCCACGCACAGTGGAGCTTTCTGGGGGCAGAGTTGAGGGAGGGGTTCTGGCTGAGTGTCAGCATCCATGTTTGCAGCCCAGTGGGGCGCTGAAGGTGGGGTGGCCTGGAGGTGGGGGGCATGCAGGTTTCTCCCACTCAGTTTTTCGGAGCTCAAAATGACACAGTTTCCTCCTGGGTGGCAGGCGGAGTCGAGGGGTAGGGTTCAGGGGTCCTCTCTCTGGAGGGCTTGGGGGCCAGGCCTCAGGGGACGAATGCCTGAAAACCCAACTTAGGGGTAGGGTTAGGACCTAGAGGCAAGGAAGGCCCAATCTGCCAGCGTTGAGGCAGGCTCAAGGGCGGGGTGGGGGGATGAGTTGATGGTGGGGGTCTAGCGGTGTGTCCAGGTTTGTGTCCAGGGTGATGGCAAAGCTGGGGCTGCTGTCAGGGGTGCATGCCAATTTCTCCCGCTGGGAGGCTTCTGCACAGCTCCAAACCACACAGTTTCCTCCTGGGTGTCAGGCGGACTCCCGGGCTTGGCTCAGGGTTCCCCAGTCTGGAGGGCTTAGGGGCCAGGGCTCTGGGGACGGAAGCCTGAAAGCCCAACCTAGGGTTAGCTTTAGGGCCTAGGAGCACGGCAGGCCCCATCTGTCAGCACTGAGGTCGGATTCCCAGAGGGCTGAAGACATGGCAGGTTTGGCCCGCGCTCTCAGGCTCTCACGCACGCATGGCCTTTTTGAGCGCTTCTCGCAGGGTTCCGGCCGCGAACCTCTGGACCATGGCTGAGGCCCAGGCAGCTCCCTTGAAAGCCCCTGCCACCAGAAGCGAGTTTGCCGGGGGAGGGGGTGGTTGGCCAGTTCTCACGAGCTTTCTGCCCAAATCAATATCGATTTGGGCAGAAAGCTCGTGAGAATTGGCCAGCATTGTGCGGCAATTCAGGCTTGTTCTCATGAATTCATCAATGGGATTGCAGTGGCTGCCTTCACAACGTCAGCAGCTTTCATCTACTTGGTGTCCATCATGGTCTCCTTCTTTCGCATCTTCTCTGCCGTGCTGAGGATCCCATCAGCCGAGGGTGTCAGACCAAAGTCTTCAACACATGCCTACCACACCTGTTCGTAGTCACCTTTTCCCTCTCCATTGCAGGCTTGAGTTTCTGCCGCCCCCTTTCTGACTCCCAATCAGGTATAGACCTCATTTCTCCATATTGTATACGGTGATATTGCCAACATTCAATCCAGTTATCTAGATATTCAGTTTATGGAATGAATCCTTGAAGGCAGCTCTAAGGAAGGTGCTATCAAAAGGAGAACTTGCCCAGAAAAAAGATGTATGTAAAAGCCATTTTTAAATTCTAAGGAACCATAAAAATAAAAGCTACTGTCATTACATTTCAAATTATAAGAGTAAAGGTCTGATTTCCTCCCAGAACTCCCTTCTAACCTTTCTATTCTTCTCAAAATCTCATTCATCAAAATTTAATATATTATGCTACTAAGTATAGTGGCCTTGTTCCTCCAATTAAAGTGTTATTTTAAGACATCTTTCAGGATGTGTGTGTGAGAGAGAGAGAGAGAGAATGTAATGAGATTAGGGTTTGGCCAACATAATTTAAAATTCATTTTTAAACTGTGGAAAGAGCTGAGATGCCCTTCAACAGACAAATGGATAAAGGAAATGTGGTCCATATATACAATGGAATATTACGCAGCCATCAGAAAGGATGGGTACCCAACTTCTGCATCAACATGGATGGGACTGGAGGAGACTATGCTCAGTGAAATAAGTCAAGCAGAGAAAGTCAATTACCATATGGTTTCATTTACTTGTGGACCATAAGGAATAACATGGAGGATATTAGGAGAAGGAAAGGAAAAGTGAAGGGGGATAAATCAGAGGGGCAGATGAACCATGAGAAACTGTGGACTCTGAGAAACAAAATGAGGGTTTTGTAAGGTAGGGGGGTGGCAGGGGTGGGTGAGCCTGGTGGTGGGTATTAAGGACAGCATGTATTGTATGGAGCACTGGGTGTTGTACATACACAATGAACCTTGGAACACACTAAAACCTAATGATGTATTTTATGGTGACTTACATAACACAATAAAAATTTTAATTAATAATTAATTAGTTAAAGTTTATTTTTAACAAATACTTTCCAGACTGTGGTCAGGCAGGCTGACAGTGTAATGAAAGCACATTCCTGGTACACATGTGTGCTTTCCAGTGGGCCTCCAAGTTTCTTACCTTTATTAAATATTCACATTAATTTCCCTTCCTATAAAGCATTTTTATCTTTTCCTATAATTTACTCAGTCTCTAATAAATGTTGGGTACATTATACACATTTTTCTTTTAACTCCATTAGATAACTCTTCTAGCTTTACCACATTTTCCCCCATTCAATCGATTAGGACACTAAATTTAGGAAAGATTCTTTTCCTGAGACTTTCCAAATAAAAAGTAGTAAAGCTGTATTTAAAACTAATAATAGGATGACTGAAAGCTTCTTTGTTTGCCTCTACTTGTTGCAAATGTTTTGCCTCCCAGTGTGTGTGTAATTTGTAATATCTGTAAACGTAAGTACATATTACTTTAATTCTCTGAGATAGCCATCAGGCATCTGGTTTTCCATTAGTATAGATGTTTGTATTAATGCATTTTATCTTCTGATACATAGAAGAGCTTGATAAGATGGTTTTTACAGAGTTAGGCAGGGAGCTCTCCTAGGTCCATGAAATAGAACAAGGATGAATGGACAGGAACTGCTCAAACCTTCCGCGAAACAGAATTAGAATGAGCAGATAGGAACTGCTCAAACCTATGAGCATATGAGTCACAGATCTTGTGGGTCCAAAGGCTTTACTCATTCTGGGGTAGTCAGTAGTAACTTTCTTCAGGAAGGACTCATAAGTAATAAGAGGACAAAATTGGACTGATTCCCTCAATTTTCTTTTTAAACTTTATTCATTTGACAAAGAGATCACAAGCAAGGGGAGCCACAGGCAGAGGGAGAGGGAGAAGCAGGCTCCCCGCTGAGCAGGGAACCCAATGTGGGACCCGATTCCAGGACCCCAAGACCATGACCTGAGCCAAAGGCTGATGCCTAACCAACTGAGCCACCCAGGTGCCCAGTACACATTCTAAGACCAGTGGAGATGAGCAATTGCTGAGTAATGGGGGAGTACTTTTTATATGGCTCTTTAAATAATCTCTTATATGGATTAATGGTTCTGTTTATAGTAACCTACACATGCATATACACATGAAGAATTTTTTTTGCATATTTTAACGGTCATGCATTTCTCTTCCAATATAAAACTGGAATTGATGACAAAATCTCTATTAGTGTCATATTTTGCAATCCTGAAGCTGGGCCCAAAAATGTGTGTGTGTGTGTGTGTGTGTGTGTGTGTGTGTGTGTGTGTGTGTATATAATTTAAACAGGTTCTTTATAAATCTTGGATATCAGCCCTTTGTAGTGTCATTAGCAAATGTTTTCGCCCATTCAGTGGGTTGCCTCTTTGTTTTGTTGACTGTTTCCTTTGCTGTGCAGAAGCTTTTTATCTTGATGAAGTCACAAAAGTTCATTTTTGCTTGTGTTTCCCTTGCCTTTACAGACATGTCTTGAAAGAAGTTACTGTGGCCTATGTCAAAGAGATTTCTGGTTCTCCCCTAGGATTTTGATGGATTCCTGTCTCACATTGAGGTTTTTCATCCATTTTGAGTTTCTCTTCATGTATGGTGTCAGAGAATGGTCCAGTTTCAGTCTTCTTCATGTGGCTGTGCAGTGTTCCCAGAATCATTTATTGAAGAGACTGTCTTTTTTTTCCACTGGATATTTTTTCCTGCTTTGTTGAAGATTATTTGACCATGGAGTTGAGGATCCATACCTGGGCTCTCTACTCTGTTCTGTTGGTCTATGTGTCTGTTTTTGTACCAGTACCATGCTGTCTTGGTGATCACAGATTTGTAATACAGCTTGAAATCAGGCAATGTGATGCCCCCCAGCTTTTTAAAAAATTTTTCAACATTTCCTTGGTGATTTGGGGTCTTTTCTGGTTCCATACAAATTTTAGGATTATTTGTTCCAGCACCTCGAAAAATACTGGTGGTATTTTGATTGGGATGGCATTGAAAGTAGAGATTGCTCTGGGCAGCATAGACATTTTAACTATGTTTATTCTTCAGATCCATGAGTACCGAATATTTTTCCATCTTTTTGTGTCTTCTTCAATTTCTCTCATGAGTGTTCTATAGTTCCTAGATTACAGATCCATTACCTCTTTGGTGAGGTTTATTCCAAAGTATTTTATGGTTTTGGGTGCTATTGTAAATCGAATCAATTTTCTAATTTCCCTTTCTATGGTTTCATTGTTAGTTTATAAGAATGCAACTGATTTCTGTGCATTGATTTTGTATCCTGCCACATTACTGAATTGCAGTATGAGTTGAAGTAATTTGGGTGTGTAGTCTTTTGGGCTTTCCACATAAATTATCATGCAATCTGGAGAGAGAGAGAGTTTGACTTCTTCTTTGACATTTGAATACATTTTATTTCTTTTCCTTGTCTGACTGCTGTTGCTAAGACTTCTAGTACTACATTGAACAATAGTGGTGAGAGTGGGCATCCTTGTCATGTTCCTGATCTTAAAAGGAAGGCTCTCAGATTTTCCACATTGAGAATGATATTCGCTGTGGGTTTTTCACAGATGGATTTTATGAAGTTGAGAAATGTTCCCTCTGTCCCTATACTCTGAAGAGTTTTAGTCAGGAATGGATGCTCTATGTTGTCAAATGCTTTTTCTGCCTCAATTGAGAGGACCATGTGATTCTTCTCCCTTCTCTTATTGATTTGTTCTATCATATTGATTGGTTTGTGAATGTTGAACCACCCTTGCATCCCAGAGATAAATCCACCTGGTCATGGTGGATAGTCTTTTTAATGTACTGCTGGATCCTATTAGCTAGGATCTTGTTGAGAATCTTGGCACCAATATTCATCAGGGATATTGGTCTGAAATTCTCCTTTTTGATGGGGTCTTTTCCTGGTTTGGGGATCAAGGTAATGCTGGCTTCATAGAAAGAGTCTGTAAGTTTTCCTTCTGTTTCTATTTTTTTAAACAGCTTCAGGAGATAGGTATTATTTCTTCTTTGGGTGTTTGGTAGAATTCCCCAGGGAATCTATCGGGTCCTGGGCCTTGTTTTTTGGGAGATTTTTGATCACTGCCTCAATCTCGTTACTAGATATTGGTCTATTCAGGTTGTCAATTTCTTCCTGTTTCAGTCTTGGAAATTTATAGGTTTCCAGGAATGCATCCATTTCTTCTAGGTTGCTTAACTTATTGGCATATAGTTGTTGATAATAAAATCTGATGATTGTTTCTATTTCCTTGGTGTTAGTCGCAATCTCTCCCCTTTCATTCATAATTTTATTAATTTGGGTCCTTTCTCTTTTCTTTTACAATAGTTTGGCCAGTGGTTTTTCAGTCTTATTAACTCTTTCAAAGAACCAGCTTCTAATTTCATTAATGTGTTCTTCTGTATCTCTGGTTTCTAATTCATTGATCTCTCCTCTAATCTTAATCATTTCCCTCCTCGTGCATGGGGGTAGGCTTAATCTGTTATTGATTCTCCAGTTCTTTAAGGTGGAAATAGGTTTTGTGTATTCTGGATTTTTGTATTTTTTTGAATAAGGCTTGGATGGCTATGTATTTCCTCCTTAAGATTGCCTTTGCCATATCCCCTAGGTTTTGGACTGATGTGTTTTTTAATTCATTGGTTTTCATGAATTGTTTAGGATCTTATTTGATCTCCTGGTTGGACCCAACATTCTTGATCAGGATGGTCTTTAACTTCCAAGTGCTTGAATTTCTTCTAAACTTTTTGTTGTGACTGAGTTCCAGTTTCAAAGTGGTCTGAGAATATACAGGGAATAATCTCAATCTTCTGGTAATGGTTGATACCAGATCTGTGACCCAGTATGTGATCTATTCTGGAGAAAGTTACATGTGTGCTCGGGAAGAATGAGTATTCTGTTGTTTTAGGGTGGAATGTTCTGTATACATCTGAGGTCCATTTGGACCAGTGTGTCATTCAAAGCTCTTGTTTCTTTGTTGATTTCCTGCTTAGATGATCTGTCTGTTGCTGAGAGTGGAGTGTTATGATCCCTTACAATTAACATATTCTTATCAATATGTCTCTTTGTTTTGATTAACAGTTGCTTTATGTAGTTGGCTACTCCCATGTTGGGGGCATAGATATTTTCAGTTGTTAGATCTTCCTGTTGTATAGACCCTTTGAGATTGATATAGTGTCTGGGCGCCTGGGTGGCTCAGTGGGTTAAGCCTCTGCCTTCGGCTCAGGTTATGGTCCCAGGGTCCTGGGATCGACCCCCACATTGGGCTCTCTGCTCAGCAGGGAGCCTGCTTCCTCCTCTCTCTCTCTCTCTGCCTGCCTCTCTGCCTACTTGTGATCTCTGTCAAATAAATAAATATATTTTTTAAAAAGACTGATATAGTGTCCTTCTCTATCTCTGACTATAGTCTTTAACTTAAAATCTAATTTTTCTGATATAAAAATGGCTACCCCACTTTCTTTTGAGGTACATTAGCATGAAAATGGTTCTCCATCCCTTCACTTTCAGTCTGGATGTATCTCCGTGTTCAAAATGAGTCTCAGGAGGAGATGGTGGAGGAGTAGGAGACCTAAATTTCATCTGGTGCCAAGAATTCAGCTACATAGTTATCAAACCATTCTGAATACCTACAAACTCAACAGGAGATCAAAGAAAAGAATAGCAACAATTCTATGAATACAGAAGTGGCCACTTTCTGAAAGATAGGATGTGCGAAGTGAATCCAAGGCAATATACTGGAAAATAGACCATGGTGGGAGGGAGACTCTACCAGCTGGCTCCGGGCAAGTGACAGCAGTAGAGCATGAAATCAGAACTTTTAGAGGTTTGTTGCACTGAGGAACATCACTCTAGTGGCTAAGCAGGGGGTGGAGCCCTCACTGGGACAGTATGGTCTCAGGTCCCTCGGGGTCACAGAAAGACTGGGGGTGCCTGAGTGTGGCAGAGTTCCCAGGTATTAGAGTAGAGAAGCCAGCTGCAAAGACAGAGCCAAGAAGGGGGTTCTCAGCTCAGGGTTGCCATAAACTATGATCCCTGGCACAGTTGGACCACTGCTCTTTGAGAAGGAACCCCATAAGTGGCAGATCTGGGCAGACTCCACTTCTTTCCCTGCAAGGAGCAGTGTGGGATTGTGCTGCAGGAATCTGCTGGGTTTGAAGACTCCAAACAGGTGGTTGCCAGAGATAGAAATGCTTGGTCACAGGCCTAGGTGAGCACGTAGCATGACCGGAGACCAGGGAGACAGAAGTGATTGATGGCTTTTCTCTGAGGGCTCACTGAAGAGGGGACCCCAAGCTCTCAGTTCTGCCAGGCTGGAGATTGAGAGACCACCATTTCCATTCTTGTCCTCCAAAGCTGTACAGAAAGCTGTAAAAAAAGCTACCAAGAGCAAACCCAAGAAGATTACTTAGACTGGCCCCTGGCAAGAGTGGTGCAATTCCACCTTGAGCAAAGACATTTGAGAATCACTGCAAGAGGCCTCTCCCCCAGAAGATCAGCAAGAACATCCAGGCAAGGCCAAGTTTTACCAATCAATGAGAACTGCAAAACTCCAGAGCTAGGGGAATACAGCACATAGAATTCATGGCCTTTCTCCTGTGATTCTTTAGTCTTTCAAAGTTAAATACTTTTAATTTTCTTTTCCCATTTTTTTGACTTTTTCCTCTTTCCTACTTTAACCAACATTTTATCAATAACTTTTTAAAAAGTCTTTAATTTTCATTTTTATACTCATATTTTCCCCTTCATTGTATTTAACCTTTTTTGTATACATATAAATTTTTCTTTCATTAAAATTTTGGGAAACAGTTTCTTCTAACAGACCAAAATATACTCTAAATCTAGCATAAGTCTATGTTCTAGTCTCCCACCTGATCATATTATCTCCTTTTTTTAAATTTTTTTCTTTCTTTTTTCAACCAACTTCTTATCAATTCCTTTTTAAAAATCTTTTTAACTTTTCATCTTTACAGTCATCTTCCATCCTTTCATCATATTTATTCTTATTTTTGTATATAAATAAGCTTTCCTTTCTTTAAAATTTTGGGAGGCAGTTTCTTCTAACAGAACAAAACACACCCAAAATCAAGTGTGTGGCTCTGTTCTATTTACCAGTCTGATCATAATTTTTTCCCCCTTGTTTTCTCTCTGGTTTCAGAGCTCTTCTGATTTGTTTAGTGTATATTTTTCTGGGGTTGTTGTTACCCTTTTAGTATTCTGTTCTCTCATTCATTTGAAGAAAAAGACAAGGTGGAAAAACTCACCTCAAAAACAAACAAAAAAACAAGAGGGAGGATCAACTGCTAGGGACCTAATCAATACAGACTACAGACGTTAATAAGATGTCAAACCTAGAGTTCAGAATGATGATTATAAAGATACTATCTGGGCTTGAAAAAAAGCATAGAAAATACTAGAGAATCCTTTTCTGGGGGAAATAAAAGAACTAAAATCTAAGTTGAAATTTTAAAAAGCTATTAATGAGGTACAATAAAAAATGGAGACTTACTGCTAGGATAAAGGAGTCAGAAGAGAGAATTAGTGATATAGAAGACCAAATGATGGAGAAAAAGAAGCTTAGAAAAAGATAAACAACTACAGGATCACGAGGTGAGAATTTGAGAGATAAGTGATATCATAAGATTAAACAATATTAGAATAATTGGGAACCCAGAAGAAAAAGAAAGGGGGAGGTGTGGAATAAGGTATATTGGAGCAAATTATAGAGGAAAACTTCCCTAATTTGGGGAAGGAAACAGGCATCAAAACCCAGGAGGTATAGAGAACCCCTCTCAAAACCAATAAAAATAGGTCAACAGCCCTTCACCTAATAGTAAAACTTAAAAGTCTCAGAGACAAAGAGAAAATTCTGAGAGCAGCTCTGGACAGATGTCTGTAACCTACAAAGGTAGAAATATTAGATTGGCAGCAGACCTATCCACACAGACCTGGCAGGCCAGAGAGGACTGGCATGATATATTCAGAGAACTAAGTGAGAAAAATATGCAGCCAAGAATACTACATTCAGCTAAGCTGTCATTGAAAATAGGAGAAATAAAAGGTTTCCAGGACAAAAACAAACAAACAAACAAACAAAAAAAAAGAATTTGCAAATAGCAAACCAGCCCTACAGGAAATATTGAAAGGGGTCTTCTAAGCAAAGAGAGAACCTAAATGTAACATACATCAGAACAGAGCGGAGACAATATACAGTAACAGTCACCTTACAGGCAATACAATGGCACTAAATTCTTCTCTTTCAATAGTTACCCTGAATGTAAATGGACTAAATGCCCCAATTAAAGACACAAGGTATCAGAATGGATTTAAAAACAAAAACAAAAACCAAGATCCATCAATATTTTTTCTGGAAGAGACTAATTTTAGACCCAAAGTCACTTTTTTAAGCAAGGGGATGTAAAACAATTTACTATGGACATCAAAAGAAAGCTAGGGTGGCAATCCTTACATCAGACAAATTAGATTTTAAGCTAAAGACTATAAGAGATGAGGAAGGACACTATATCATACTTAAAGGGTCTGTCCAACAAGAAGATATAGCAATTTTAAATAACTGTGCCCTTACTATGGACTTTGAGAAACAATCTGAGGGTTTTAGAGGGGAGGGAGGTTGGGGGATGGGTGAGCCTGGTGATGGGTATTAAGGAGGGCACATACTGCATGGAGCACTGGGTGTTGTACCTAAACAGTGAATCATGGAACACTGCATCAAAAACTAATGATGCATTTTATGGTGAATAACATAACACAATAAAAAAATAATAAAATATCTATGCCCCTAACATGGGAGCAGCCAATTACATAACTAATTAATAACAAAATCAAAGAAACACATCGACAATAATACAATAATAGTAGAGGACTTTAACACACCCCTCACTAAATTGGACAGATCATCTAAGCAAAAGATCAACAGGGAAATAAAGACTTTAAATGATACACTGGACCAGATGGACATCACAGAGATATTCAGAACATTCCATCCCAAAACAACAGAATACATATTCTTCTCTAGTGCACATTGAACATTCTCCAGAATAGATCACAACCTGGATCACAAATCAGGTCTCAACCAGTACCAAAAGATTGGGATCATTCCCTGCATATTTTCAGACCACAATGCTTTGAAACTAGAATTCAACGCCAAGAGGAAATTTGGAAAGAACTGAAATACGTGGAGGCTAAAGAGCAGCCTACTAAAGAATGAATGGGTCAACCAGGAAATTAAAGAAGAATTTTTTAAATTCATGGAAAAAATTCATAGAAACAAATGGAAATGAAAACACAACTGTTCAAAATGTTTGGGATGGAGCAAAGGAGGTCCTAAGAAGAAAGTATATACCAATACAAGCCTTTCTCAAGAAACAAGAAAGGGAAAGTTCTCAAATACACAACCTAACCCTATACCTAAAGGAGCTGGAAAAAGAACAGCAAACAAAGCCTAAACCCAGCCAGAGAAGAAAATTAATAAAGATTGAGGCAGAAATCAATGAAATAGAAACGAAAAGAACAGTAGAACAAATCAATGAAACTAGGAGATGTTTCGTTGAAAGAATTATGAAGATTGATAAACCTCTAGCCAGACTTATCAAAAACAAAAGAGAAAGAACCCAAATAAATAAAATCACGAGTGAAAGAGGAGAGATCACAACCAACACCAAAGAAATACAAACAATTATAAGAACATATTATGAGAAACTATATGCCAACAAATTAAGCAATCTGGAAGAAATGAATGCATTCCTAGAGATGTATAAATTACCAAAACTGAAACAGGAAGAAATAGAAAACCTGAACAGACACATAACCAGTAAGGAAATTGAAACAGTAATCAAAAATCTCCCAACAAACAAGAGTCCAGGGCCGGATGGCTTCCTAGGGGAATTCTACCATACATTTAAAGAAGCATTAATACCTATTTTTCTGAAGCTGTTTCAAAAAATAGAAATGGAAGGAAAACTTCCAAAGACTTTCTATAAGGCCAACATTACCTTGATCCCCAAAACAGACAAAGATCCTGCCAAAAAGGAGAATTACAGACCAATATCCCTGGTGAACATGGATGTAAAAATCCTCACCAAGATACTAACCAATAGGATCCAACAGTACATTAAAAGGATTATTCATTTCAACTAAGTGGGATTTATTCCTGGGCTTCAAGGGTGTTCAACATCCACAAATCAATGTGATACACTACATTACTAAAAGAAAGGACAAGAACCATATGATCCTCTCAATAGATGCAGAAAAAGCATTCGACAAAGTACAGCAACCTTTCTTAAGACTCTCCACAGTGTAGGGATACAGGGAGCATACCTCAATATCATAAAAGCCATCTATGAAAAGCCCACAGTGAATATCATTCTCAATGGGGAAAAACTGAGAGCTTTTCCCTAAGGTCAGGAACACAGCATGGATGTCTACTATCACCACTGCTATTCAACATAGTACTAAAATTCTAGCCTCAGCAATCAGACAACAAAAAGAAATAAAAACAATTCAAATCAGCAAAGAAGTTAAACCCTCTCTCTTCGCAGATGACATGATACTTTATGTGGAAAACACAAAACACCATGCATGCAGAACAATGAAACTGAACCATTTTCTTACAACATACACAAAAATATACATACACAAAACATACACAAAATAGAATCAAAATGTATGAAAGACCTAAATGTGAGACAGGAATCCATCAAAATCCTAGAGGAGAACACAGGCAGCAACATATGGGACCTCAGCCACAGCAACTTCTTGCTAGACATAACTACAAAGGCAAAGAAAACAAAGGCAAAAATGAACTATTGGGGTTTCATCAAGATAAAACCTTTTGCACAGCAAAGGAAACAGTCAACAAAACCAAAAGATAATAGACAATGGGAGAAGATATTTGAAAATGTCTTAACAGATAAAAGGCTAGTAACCAAAATCTATAATCTTGCCATTTGCAATAACATGGATGGAACTGGAGAGTAAAATGTTAAGTAAAATAAGCCAGTCAGAGAAAAACAAATACCATATGATTTCACTTATATGTGGAATTTAAGAAGCAAATGAACAAAGGGGAATAAAAAAAAAAAAAAGGAGAGAGACACAAACCAAGAAACAGACCCTTAACTATAAAGAACAATCTGATGGTTACCAGAGGGGAGGTAGGTGGGGGGATGGGTGAGATAGATGAAGGAGATTAAGAGTACATTTATAACTGCCCACATGTCCATCAACTGATGAATGGATAAAAAAAGATGTGGTGTACATATACAATGGAATATTAGCCATAAAAACGAATGAAATCTTGCCATTTGCAACAACACGGATGGAACTAAAGAGTATTCTGCTAAGTGAAGTAAGTCAGAGAAAGACAAATACCATACTATTTCACTCATATGTGGAATCTTAGAAACAGAACAAAAGAGAAAAGGGGGGAAAAAGAGAGAGAAGCAAACCAAAAAACAGACTCTTAATTATAGAGAACAAACTGCTGGTTACCAGAGGGGCGATGGGTGGGGGGATGGGTTAAAGAGGGGATGGGAACTAAGGATTCACCTATGATGAGCACTGGGTGATGTATGGAAGGACTGAATCACTGTATTGTATACCCCAAACTAATATAATACAGTATGTGAACTATCCTGGAATTTTTAAACATTAATTTTAAAAACTGGAGTTTTTAAACATTAATTAAAAAGCTGACAATACAAGTTACTACAAGGAGAAGAGCAGTAAGAACTCTCATTCATTGCTGGTGAGAATGAAAACGGTATAGCCACTTTAGAAAATAATAGGAGTTTCTTATTTAAGTAAACATACACTACCTGCACATTCATGACACAGTAACCCCTCTCCTAGGAATTCACCAAAAAGAAGTCAAAAAACTATTTTCACATAAAAACATGAATGTGAATGTTTATAACAAGTTTATTTATGATCTCCAAAAACTGGTAATAACTCAACTGCCCTTCAACTGGTGAGTAGATAAACAAAGTGCATCCTGGAATAATCCTCAACAATAAAAATAAACTACTGACACATACATAAAACAATGTCTATGGGGGTGCCTGGGTGGCTCACTCCTTAAGCGTCTGCATTCGGCTCAGGTCATGATCCCAGAGTCCTGGGATCAAGCCCCACGTCAGCGGGGAAGCTGCTTCTGCCTCTGCCTGCCATTCTCTCTGCTTGTGCTCTCTGTCAAATAAATAAATAACATCTTTTAAAAAACAAACAAGAAACACAATGTGTATGGATCTCAAATGCAGTATGCTAAATGATAGAAGCCAGAGACAAGAGTACATATACTGTATAATTCTATTTATATGACATTCTGGAAAAGGAACACAGAAAACAGAACAGGTCCACGGCAGCCAGAGGCTGAGGGTTAGGGGAGTGGTTGACTACAGTTACGGGTTGAATTGCGTCCCCCAAATTTCATATGCTTAAGTCCTGACCCCTCAGTACCTCAGAATGTGATCTTATTTATAAACAGGGTCATTGCTGGTGTCATTAGCTAAGAAGTCACACTGGAGTAGGGGGGCCCCAATCCCAAACAACTGGTGTCCTTATAAAAGGGGAAACTGGGACACAGACATGGACACGCCACATGAAGACGAGGGCAGGGACAGAGTGATGCTTCTACATGCCAAGAAATAGCCGAAGACTGCCAGCAAATCACCAGAAGCCAGGGGAGAAGCATGGAACAGATTCTCAGATTCTCGCTCAGAGAGGGACACAACACTGCCAACACCTTGAACTTCCAACCTCCAGAACTGTGACAGTAAAGTTCTGTTGTGTGATCCAGCCGGTTTGTGGTACCTTGTTATGACAGCCATAGCAAACTGAAGTAAAGGGGCAGCAGGAGCGAATTTGGGGAGGTAGTGGGACTGTTCTGTGTCTAGATTGATGCTAGTCACAGGACTATATATGTTTGTCAAAAAGCAATTAATTTTATAGTACGTAAGTAAAGTGAACAAAAAAATTTAAATGTAATAACCAGAAAAATGTGAACAAAATATTTCACTGCTTGGTCTAGTAAATGTACATAGCAAAACATTTTCCTGCATCTTTCAAAATTAAATTCTGGTTCTTCACAAATGCAGTATTCATAAAGTTGTTGTCTAAAGACTGCTATCTCTGTTAAGCTAAAAATTAATCTCTTAAATTAACATTAGATATCCTTGTAGCCAGTGCCCAGGATAATGTTTCTAGCCCTTAAAATAGTGCCAGAGAAAGAGTATATTAATATTTGTTGGATAAAGGACACATTATAACTTCTATACAATCACTTTTAATGACAATGTTGGCAAGAAAACACAATACAGAATCAAATCCAATGTTTCCACTTTCCTAAATTCCTTAAACATTTTGGCATGGGTAAAAGGCTCAGTTTTTACCGTTTTTCCCATTCTTTAAACAAGAAACTGAATTCCTGTGCACACAATTAAGTGAATTCAGTTTTGAAAGCTCATTTTTAGCAAACTAAGTGCCAGGATTATGAATATTATTATTTATAAAGCATTCCATACATGTTATATTAAAACCATTGAAGAGCTCTTGTATATTGGCACTGCTAATCATGAAATTCATTCAGGTTGTAATGGACAAAAGGTAATTTAATCAATTCTTCAATTCAAAAGCATTTCTATGGTGCATCCATATGGTGCATCCATATGGTGCATGGGTATAGGTATTAGGGGATGATATGAAGGAAGTAAATCTCATGGTTAATGTGCATGAGGCCCAAGCCTGCAATCAAAATGAAGCCTATAATCTTGAGCAAAATTGGAAACTTAAAATAGTGCAATGGCTGCTATAGATAGAATAGATTATGGGTTTATGGTTTACGCAGCCATTTCAACCGCATCTGTTAGAAGACCTTATGAAGGGCATTCTCAAAGGGAATTTAAGTAAATCATATTTGAAAACATGTATTAATTATTACCTGTCAGTCACTGAACTAAAGTACTTATGGACTTAAGTCCTTTGATCTTCACAACCACCCAGTGAGATGAGCACTGCAGTTGCCACACTCTACCGATAAGAGAACTAGTTAACTTACTTTACTTTTCCAAGGTCTTATACTAGGTAAGGACTAAAGCTACAGATTCAAACCCAGGTAGTCTGAAAGGGGAACCATTCACAGTAGATCTTCTGAGGCAGTCTTGTTTGCAGAGGTTCTAGTCTATTATCCACAAGGAAACTCAGAAGTCCTAAATTATAGACCCTTACTTTACTGCTTACAAAATATTATAATCTCCCTTTAAATACTTGAAGTATTCGCGTAGTACACTTGATACCTCAATCCTGTCACTGATCTTGAAATCAAGATTTTAGTCTATAGTACACAATTTCTGTTTTAAAATTTTATAATTATTTATGCCAATTTCTAAGGAGTGCCACATTTTGAATTTGAGGTAACTCAGGTACTTCAGAACGCTATCCAAATGACTGAATCAAGGTGGTAAGTTTTCCTGTTCTCCCCAGCAGCCAGGGGTCCCTTCTGGCTTCAGTAATCTTGCTCTGAAGATTATATCCCACTAGGAGGGATTCTGCAGGTACTTTGAAACCTAAACATGCAGCTTACCATGTGGGATTTATCTAATATGTATTGGACACTAACCGTGTTCCACACACTTTAAAACCCATTTTCTTACTTCATATATACCATAATAGAATCCTGCATTATAAGGAGGTAAAGAGGGATGCCTGGGTGGCTCAGTCAGTTGAGCGGCTGCAACTCAGGTCATAAGGTTCAGATGCTAGAATCGAGCCCCACATCGGGATCTCTGTCCAGCAGGGAGCCTGCTTCTCCCTCTCCCTCTGCTGTTCCCTCTGCTTTTGCTCTGTCAAATAAATAAGCAAAATAAATAAGCAAAAATATGATAAAGTCATATATATATATATATATATATATATATATATATATATATATATATATATATATATGGCAGCCACTTGACCAACTGAGCCACCCAGGCACCCCTCTACTATGACAAATTCAAATGACTCTCTGATCAGTGAAACTTAGTGTCTAAAGATATTAAAAGCTTTGGGCACCTGGGTGGCTCAGTTGGTTAAGTGTCTGCCCTCGGCTCAGGTCATGATCCAGGGGTCCTGGGATCAAGCCCCATGTTGGACTCCCTGATCAGCAGAGAGTCTGCTTCTCCTTCTGTCCTTCCCCTGCTTGTACTCTTTCACTCTCGCAAATAAAAAAATAAAACTTTTTAATAAATGGATGACTGAATGAATATAAATAAATACATACATACATACATACATACATACATACATACATAAAATCTTGGGTGCCTGGGTGGCTCAGCTGGTTAAACATCAGACTCTTGATTTTTACTTAGGTCATCATCTCAGGGTCCCAAGATCAAGCCCCATGTCGTGCCTGCTTAAGAATCTTTGTCTCCCTCTCCCTTTGCCCCTTACCTCCCAATAAAAAAACAAGACAATAAAGATTCAAGAGAATCCATCCATCTTGATTCTCCAGATAATGTAAAGGCTACTAAAAAGTCCATAATCATTTTAATTGTGAAATATCTCCTGGGTTCATATCGTTGACATTAGGTTAGGTTGGTAAATTATCATTAACTTGCCTGATTCTAATTCTCTGTAGCAGAAGAAAAATGCTAAACCAAACTCCACTAAGTGCTACCTCATCAAATGCTAATTTCAACATTCTAAAAGCAAAAGATGTGGATGGCACCCAAGTAAAATTGCATTCCTGGTGCCCTCTAGTGGATATAGATGGTTTTGAGAATCACTTGCCAAGTCTAAGTGAAACCTGCCACAGAGGAAGGAAACATTCCTTCTCCTTATGCTCAGTCCTCTCTCCTTTTCCCTCCTTTATTCTCTGGTCCTGTCCAGATTCCCAAGATGTACTAATGATGTCACTTAGTTTTAAAACAAATAACACTTACTATTCTCTTACTTACAGAAACAGGTGTTTAGTTACAAAAACAGACACACTCATTCATTTACAAACTGTGTTTGGCAGCCAGAGATTGTATGTACCCCCACAGACCTGAAAGGCTGTCTGATACTTTACAGAAAAAGCTTATCCATCTTTAGTTTATGAGCATATCACTAGTTCTGAGAAATGCCTGACAAGAGAGGGATGATCCCTAGTTGCATATGTTTGGGAAACTCCCATGAATGCACATGAGCAGTAAAGAAACCTCTAATTTTGTTTATAGTCAGGGAACTCTTCCTTCTTTTCACCTAATATCTATTATTAACATCCTACTCCATGGGGAAACATTCTGGGAAATACTGTTTTATAATATTGTGCTTGAAGACTTAAGTCTTACTCTATAGTAGTTTTTTTTTTAAGATTTTATTTATTTATTTGACAGAGAAAGAGCACAAGCAGAGGGAGAAGCAGGCTCCCCACTGAGCAAGGAGCCTGATGTGGGGCTCGATCTCAGGACCCTCGGCCAAAGGCAGATTCTTAACCAACTAAGCCACTCAGGTGCCCCGTTATTACAGTTCTTATCAATCTAAGAGGAAATATTCCATCCTAGTACATCTATAGTCATTTACTTAAGTTACAACCAAACATTTTATTGAGTATAATTTACTTTAAAATAGTTCACCAGGGGTGTGTGGGTGGCTCAGTTGGCTAAGGGTCTGACTTTTTTTTTTTTTTCAAGATTTATTTATCTTGAATTGATATCAAGAAAGTGAACAGTACAAGTACGGGGAACTGCAAGCAGAGGGAGAGGGAGAAGCAGACTCCTCACTGAGCAGGAAAACAGATTCGGAGCTTGATCTCAGGACCCAACGATCATGACCTGAGCCAAAGGCAGACACTCAGCCAACGCAGCCACCCAGGCGTCCCATAAGCACCCAACTCTTGACTTCCAATCAGGTCATGATCTTGGGGTCATGGGATGGACCCCTGCAACAGCTCCTCATTCAGCAGAGAGTCTGCTTGAGATTCTCTCTCTCCTTCTCCCCTTCTCACTGTTCTAAATAATCTTAAAAAGAATTAAAATAGCTTACCAGAGGGTGATATATAAATTAAGTTCATTTTAACCACCTAGGAGTAGTTAAAAAACAACTGAAGTACCTAACCCAGGGGTAGTTTTTAGCCATTGAAAATCTTGTCAGTCCATAATCCAAAAATGGCTATCCAAACCTTTCAAATATCTGCTGCCTCATTTAGCATTGGAGAGTATTATCAACATAAAGGTGATAGAAGTGGTTCAAGATATGTGTATTGGCTAGAAATATTAAGTATGTACAAGTTCTTCCACAATTACATGGAAAGGGTATAAGAATCTTAATAGGCCAATAGCCCATACCCACTGGAGTGACAATCTCGGCTTAGGACAAAAATTCAGTCCTGTTTCAGGCCTCTTAAGTATCAAGGAATTCTGTCACTGACTCCAATCTGAAGATCAGCTGAATCTTGCCACTCATCATCACATCTAAATTGAGTGAACATTTCTGCCAAAATATCAGGTAATTAGAACTTCTCCAGGCATGTAGGAATGAGGCTTATGGCTGCCTTACAAATGTGTAGTATTTGTACACGTAGCAGAATTCATTGTAATGCATCAGTCAACAAATAGCCCGAGAGGAAGGAAAGCCTATGCTAATATGCACACATATTAGCATGCCTGGAACAGCCCCAGTTTATGCCTGTTTGTCCCACTGTGATTATTAATAGCGCCTCCTTTCACTCTCAAATTATCTCATTTTGGGTAAAGGCCTACATGGTCATCCTATCTATAATCTCTAGCAGAGACTACAAATACCTGCCCAAAAGAATCCAGTCACTGTGAATAGCAAAACTGGAAACACCCAAAGCTAGTAAGATCTGATAGTTACTTATGATCAACAGCCAAGAAATAATAAAGTGACAGGCAAGCTGGAATTGAATGTCACCTGCAGCCCCGCTGTTCACTTTAATTGAGCAAACAGCTATTGTAAACTCAATTTTTCTTTCAATATCCTTAAGTAGAAAATTAATCTTTGAACAATTTGTTACATTTTAGGGCATATGTTTAAAACACTGGCCTAGTCACCTAGAACTTTTGAAGAAGAATAATTTCCACGATGTGACTAAAAACTAGATGTGACTAAAATCTGCATCCAGACACAGTGCTTCTCAGGCTCCCAAAGGCCATGTTTCCGAAAGTGTAGTGTACTGGTCCCCTCTTTAGCATCAGGGATTGTTAAAACCACAAGATTTAAAAACAACAAACAAATAAACCTCAACAACAAGAACAAGATTCCATATTCAAACCAGACCAACAAAATTGGTCTAGGCAGGTAGACCACCAATCTCTGGGGAAGTAGCCTCTGGAGTTACATTTTTACTAGTGAATGATTAGGACCATACACTTTGCAAATCACTGCGCCATTGAATCCTAAAGCCTGGAATACTCCAGAAGACGCTTCAGCTCCTGGTTAACTGCAATGTGGATATCAGAATACTAACCTTTTTATGGTCTATATCCATACCCAGAAGTATGCTGGTAAATATTTATCAAATTACAGGAAAAAAAAACTTTTAAAGCAGATATAAAGTCTTCATAGCACACAATTGACAAATAATAAAAAGTGCAATATTCTATATTGCAAATTCCGAATAGCCCAGTGATCCTTACAGAGGGCCCTTGTTGAGTTTTGCCAAGCTCTTGGACAACCAACCAATCTTGCAATTAACAAATGAAAACAATTCCAGTATGACCATTGATTGATATTTTTGTTTGTTAAGGAGGAAGAAGAAAGTGAGAAGATATGCTAATCCTCACCTGATGTTGTTCATCAATAACTTGAGCAACTTCTTTGCCGATCTGGCCAAATAGTTCTCAGATTCTGGAGGAACAGTTCTTCAAGTATTTGTGCTATTTGTAATGTAACAGCTACCTTCATGTAACACTTTTAAACTTAATCTGCATTATTAACATTTTCTCCATTGCTTTCAAGATCTAGAGTAAACAGCAAAAATCAATACATCAAGCCCTAATATGTAGTATTGGATGCCCCTGGGGTAAATATTCCACTATGGGCAATTCCAATTGCCAGTGCAAGATGTCACTGAATGCAGAGTTGGGGAGAGTAGCATAAGACCCAACAGAGCAAGCAGCAGTGTCAGAGAAGTGCGCAACCCTGCTCTTTTCAGGAGCTGTTCTGCGCCGTTTTGAATCTTCAGTGTTTTTGAATGAGGTCTTTTGAGCTCTCCTCACTTTTGTGCAGTTCCCCCTAGAGGGTTCTTGGGATGCATAGTAGATCAAACTGTGGCAGCCCCAGCAGGCACCGGGGTCTGCTCCACTGGCTGCAGACTTGGCGGAGCCTGGCTCCCTCCAGCCCACACCACAGCCTGTCTTCCTCTTTCAATTACAGAGGCCTCCCTTGGAAATGCCTCCTCCTCTTCCTTTATCTGCCATGGACCAAGGTTCTGTAGTAAAATTAGATGTGCCTCTCCCAGCCAAGTGTCCCTTCTCTGATTAAAAAGTTATTTTGAAACCAGACTTTCTAATCAACAGATAGTAATAGTCTTCAAAGGATAGTCCTCCTGGAATGTTTACTGAAGCAAGACATACTGTTTAAATGCAAAACAGAACTTTCTTTTTTTTGCCTTTCACAAAAACATCTAATTCTCAGATGTGTCCCTTTCTGCCACCAAGTACAGCATAATTAATTCAATCACTAAGGAAGGGAAGAAATGTTGAAGTTAAGAAAGCTGACTTCTAGCACAGTTTACAAATCAAAAGAGAAACATGGGGGAGAAAGGAGAACACATGACATGCAAACTCTTTTCTTGAGGCCAAATAATCCTGGGAAGGAGTAATAGAATATTACCAAACGGGGTTGACCCTAAGCAAAAGCCTATAACAGGCTAAGTTTTTCTTTGGCCCCTTCAGCCCCCGACCCCATTTCTGCTCCTACGTCAAGCATCCCTCACCTTCCTTCTAAGCAAAGTGCTTGGGTGCCATTCCAAGTAAAGCCTTGCTCTCACAAGGTGCATATACTTGTGAGTATTACTGATTACAGTAGGTTATCAGGGTATTTACAGGTATTTGCATTTCAATGGAGTCTTCTGGAAATCAGGCTTAGGGGTATGAATCTTAATGGAAAAATCTCAGTTGAGATTGAAAGTTCTTTCCAGACACCACAAGATTGAAAATACTCAGTGCCCTTCTAAGTAGCCAATTTGTAAGATTACTCCTGTTAGGAGGCATTTCCTTAGCTGCCTGATGAATGAACCCTGTCCCTTGTTGCTCCACAAGGCCCCACTACAAAACCTGTCTTTAGAGCTCTGTCAGATCACTTGTTGAGTACTTTTACAGTTAGGGGAGAGATTTGTTTCAGAGTGACTTCAGATGGCCCTTAAACCCTGAGTTCTCCTTGTCTTTTCTTCACAATTCCTTCTGGATTCCTGTCTTCCCCACCTCCACTCTCTACAAAGGCTTGTAAGTACATGCTTGAGGCAGCTAGTTGGCATTTAGTGCTAAACTCTCTATTTACAGATAATTTGAAGTTAGTAGTATTCTGTCTAGTTATGCCAGTAGTATGAGTTAGGTGTAGCTTTACTTGCACTTGGTTATTTGTATATTTAATTGCAGATGAATGGAATGATTAAGATTTTGGTAAACACCATTATCTTAGAGCCACCTGGAAAATAAACCCTCTGGTTTTGTCTGAAAATATCTTTCATTATTAAAAGGTATATTTCCTGGGACACCTGGGTGGCTCAGTTGGTTAAGCAGCTGCCTTCGGCTCAGTTCATGATCCCAGCGTCCTGGGATCCTGGGATCGAGTCCCACATTGGGCTCCTTGCTCGGCAGGGAGACTGCTTCTCCCTCTGCCTCTGCCTGCCACTCTGTCTGCCTGTACTTGCTCTCTCTCCCTCTCTCTCTGACAAATAAATAAATTTTTTTTAAAAAAAGGTATATTTCCTGAGTTTAGAATTCTGGTCTAGCAGCTCATTTCTTTCAACGCTTTAAAGATACCACCCCCCCCCCAACCCCATTTTCTGGTTTCCATGATTTTTGACAAGAAGTCTGCTATCAGTTGTGCTACCACTTGTCTTCTGTATTCAAGACTATATCCCTTTTTTAAAATTCCCAAGAGTTTCACTATGTGGCCTCTGATACAGTTTCTTTATATTTATGTTGTTGGGATTTACTATGGGAATCTGTAACTTTATGTCCGTCTTGGAAAATTCTCAGAAATTCCCTTCAAATACCACCTCTGCCCTACCCTCTCTCTCCTCTTTCTGGGACTCCAAATAAACATAAAACTTTCACTGAAACCAGTAAGTCCTTTATCTTCTTGTGACTATTTTTCCAAACTTTTGTCCTCTTGCTTCAGCTTAACTGATTTCTCCTGACCCTTATTTCCTGTTTCAGAGTGCATCAAATGTAAGGCTCTGCCTCTCAGCTGCTTCTTGCTAAGTAGATAAACACACCCAAGGCAAGGTAGCCCCAAATGGTGGTCTCTTCTCTCTAGACTTCCTTCTCCTAGATTTTGGTCCACTAATAATGGACTATATTGTTAGCACTTTGTTTTTAGTAAGCTGTTTTCTTCTCTCTTATTTAGACTCTTTACTTGTCTTCAGCTGGAAGCTAAAGCACGCAGTCTACCATACACAGCATCACAGTCTGCCATGTAGTTATTTTCAACAGTTCAGTAAGCATGATCTTCCTTCTTCCCAGGATATAAAACAATCATCCTAATTTGTAATGGGGCATCAGACATGACACATCTGAAGACAAAATTCATTTGCTTGTGTAAAACATGGCCACTGAGGACTGTAGGAACAAAAATTGTACTTCATGTTTGGAAACAAAGTTTTCTCAGGAAATTGGTTTGGCCTGCTATAATTAATATGGTTGGCATTCATTTTAAATAAAGACTATGTTAAGTCCTTTTACTTAAATAATTCTAATAAATCTATACAGTGAATAGCATGTCTTTATTCTATTTACATTTGTTATAAATATAATACATTTCTGAAAAGCTTATTTTTAATTAACTTGAGTAGATTTATATTTTAAACAGATCAATTCAATTGTTAAAGTTAGATAATAAAGAATATGATAAGTTAAATGACAAAAAATTTTCATATTGTGAAATAGTGCACCCTATGCTGAGATGAATGAAGAAAAAAAAGTCAAACTCCTTTCAAAACTATATTCAAAGCATCAGAAAAAAATTTTTTTCTTTTTACAAAGTTATGTATAAGCCATAGGAACCACCAGATACTGAAGTATGAAGACTCTATAATCAAAGGTCAAAACTGATTTTAGAGAACTGTGTGAAGCAAGACAGGAAAACTTGTATTTAACACTCTATAGAACTTCACAGTAAAGCTGGAATTTACAGACTAATGGCTTAACAGGAGTATTCCCAACAAGGCCTTTCCTTCCTCGGAATCATCTGGTAATATTCATATACCATCAGTAAGTTGTAACAGCAGACTTAGACACTGGTTTTTAAGACAGGGCTTAATAAGGTGCGTGGAAATGTTGAAACTCTGTATTATGAGCATGTAAATTATTACCAGGGTTCAAAGAAATACAAAAAAAGAATGTAAGTAAGATTCTCAGTCCAATGTGCTTTGCATCATCAACACATTGACAAGTCGAAAGTAGTTTGCAGCGATCCGAAACCAACCTCCATAACAAGTTAGGTATTTCAAATACTGCTGTTAAAACCCGTTCAGTAAGATCAAACTGATTCTTGTGGATTTCAGTACAAATATGCAAATTGTCACACATTATTAATGATGATCAGGGCAGGCATGGAGTTTTGCTGACTTGTTTCAAACACTGTAACTTGGTCCGATAACTTGGCAAATACCCTAGGCGTTCCAAGGTTATAAACACCTGTATGCACAAAGCATGCTTTCAGCTGCAAACTGTGAATTTCCTGGCTTTTAAGCTGAAGTTTGTATTGTGTTTGTCCAAGCCATGTAAATGATCCATGGATTTCCAATGCTTCTGGACTATATGGGAAAAGGAAAATGGTAAGTTGGAGGGGTTTCTTTATAAAATTTTTCCCGAAGTCCCAGTAACACAACCCTTTCATCTAGAGACTCTCTTTCTAGAAACTATTTCATGAAGCCAACTCTTTATTAATAATGACAATAATGGCAATAGCTAGTATTACTGTTGCTATAATAGCCAACATTTGTTAACCTTTACTATGTTCCAGGCACAAGTGTTATCTCAATTAATGCTCACAACAGCAGCTAGTAAATAATGGAATCTGACTTCAAACCTCATCTTTTAACCAACTGGTTATTCATAACTAAAAATAGATCGTATATGGGAATGCTAATAATACTGAAACTGTTTATAATGCTGAAAAATGGAAAGTAACCCAGTATCTACCAATAAGGCGTTAGTTAATTTTTGACACACATAATCAATCATACACAGAACGTGTCTGGATTCCAGAGAGCTGCCCCAGATCCTATTTGGGGTTTTATACAATAATAATCTGTATACATTTCACATTATTTTTCTAAAAATCCAAAAATTTTTGAATTCCAAAAAACATCTAGGCCTTGAGATATCAGATATGGAAATATGGACCCTGTATTTTTTTTTGTTAAGTATTATTTTATAATTCCAAAAATAAACTTTTTAAAAAAACTTCCATTGAGAACTTGCTGATTTTCAATTTTAGGGTTCTTTATCACCAACAGCTTTCATAAAAATTTTTGTCTCTGATAAAACAGTTTGCTTCTTTTCCTCCTGTCATAACTGTAATGCTGAGACAATCCTCTGTAACTCTTCTGGAACACTTCTGTTATGGCAAACACAAATCCAGGGCACACCTGAGTAAACTTTTTCTATCCATGTTCGATCATTACGTACATAATGATGTACTAAATTGTACTAAATGTACTAATCATTACCTTGTTGTTTTATGCCGAAGATCAACTATTACATCAACATCAGCCTTAGAACAGTTGGACAGTAAAAGGGTGACTGGTACTAAACAAAGGCTGTGGAAAGAAAATAGAAAGGTTAAGCTGTGCATTTTCTTTTTTAAATAAACTTTCTTGAAAATAACACAAATACCTAAAAAGCTCCTTAAAAACATTTAGATTCAAGTAAGGCAAAAAACTGAGTTCCAAAATCAATCAAGACACATTATATGTATAAATAAGAAGGAAAACATGATCCTAAAATACCTGAATGCTAAGTATCAGAATATATAAATCCACAAAACCATTTTGTTTCCATTTATTAGAGCAACGCTTAAAAAATAACCAAACTGTTTCTGGGGCGCCTGGGTGGCTCAGTGGGTTAAGGCCTCTGCCTTCGGCTCAGGTCATGATCTCAGGGTCCTAGGATCGAGCCCCACATCGGGCTTTCTGCTCAGCGGGGAGCCTGCTTCTCCTTCTCTCTCTCTCTCTCTCTGCCTACTTGTGATCCCTTTTTCTCTCTGTCAAATAAATAAATAAAATCTTTAAAAAAAAAATAAAAAATAAAAAAATAACCAAACTGTTTCTCAGTGGTTATTTCTCAAAATGAAAGACAAAAGTTTATAAATAATCTCAACTAGGAAAGAGCAATGAAGAAAAAATAAATCATGAAAATACCAACAACTAATCCTGTTTTAGGTTTCTTGAAAATTACTTTATCTTGAGAACTTGGCCTTGACTGACATTTGCTTTTCTACCAAATCTGAATAAAAGCCACCATGTTTTGGAGAATGTGAAAATTATTTCTACACAACCAATTACGAGGAAGTCCTTTGTAAGTGGACACATTTACAGGTAATCCAGTTTCTGACATTGCTTTATAATTAATAAACTACTAAAGCATTATTAAGCATAGAAGAGACAGTGACAGAAGAGGGCATATAAACAGACTGGTATAAATTTCAAATCAAGAACATAATAAATGAACATAACCTAGGCATAAATGAGGCCTGGTTACACACTATTATTAATAACTTTATAAAGAATAAAGAGATAGTAAAAAATGAAATATAGCAACCTTTTAAGTTCACGCAAAATTTAAAATTCTGCTGAGTGTATTTAATGCTTTCAGAAATTTTATAACCTCTTACTGAGAAATATTTTCCAAACAATACTGCAAATAACAGATTTCCCTCAATCAAAACGCTCAGATAATTTCAAAAAAGCATATCCTTCAGTTGTGCTGGTGCTGTGCTGTGCCCTTACCTCCCCCACAAACTTCTCACAAGGAGGGCAATAAAGACTAACTGAGTAGGTTTCCAGTCTGAAGTACCTCCCTAAATTAAATCCAATTGCTTAATTTATAACACAAAGCAAAACCTTAGGAACTTCTGGTATTCTGTTCCCATTTGATCCTCAAATGTCAAATTCTCTATACCTTATCTACATGTCTCTAGAAATGTGAACATCTAGATATTTCCTAGCCCCAAACCAAAGTCATTATCTTAATTCCTTCTCTTCCTCCACTCACTGTTTCAGTGGATAGCACCCCCAATCTATCCCAGCAAACCTTAGGGATCATATAGTAAATGCTTCTTAACTGGGAATGGGAGCTACTGCCTCACTTGTCCCCACTTCCAATTTTCTCTTATTCTTCACAAATTCCTATCAATTCTTTCTCCCATACAACTCTGAAAGCTAGTTACTTCACCTGATTTTCTTTTCCTTACAAGTTCAAGGCTGTCGTTTACTACAACAGCCTCTGGATTAGCACCCTGATGTAATCCATTCTTCACATGGACTGCGTCTCATATCTGACCTGTGCTTCCCACCTGAACATGGACCAGAATCAGCTGGTAGGCATGTTAAAAAAAAAAAAAAAAAAAAAAAAAGGAAAAGGGCCCCACTCCCAGTTTTGGTTCAGCAGGTCTGGGGTGTGGCTCAAGGATTTGCATTTTAATAAGTTCCCAGATAATGCTGAGGCTGCCGGTCTGAGACCACATTTAAAAAATCACTTTATTCGACAGACTTTCAAAAGTGCTAATCTGATGAGCCACACACATTACCTAGAAACCAAACTGCTGACAACTATCCCTGCCCCACCAGATTTAGCATTATTAAAGCCATGGGTTCTACAGTTAGACTAAAGTTTAAATATTAGCTCAACAATTCTGTATCTCAGTTTTCCCAAGTGTAAACTAGGAACAATAACTGCACCTACTTCTTGGGCTCGTTATGGTGATTAGTAAGATCAAATATGCTAAGTACTGAGAATAATGCATAGCACATGTTCAAAAACTCCACGAACAACATCTAATACAACTTCTTACTTTGAGAGCTATGGCAGCTAAACCCAGTATGGTTCACATCTTTGCTATCTCTGGTCACACTGTCTTCCTCATATTCTTATTCCTGTACGTGTACGACTGCTGTAATCAAACCTCCTACTGTCCCATTCCCTCCCACAGGTCTATATTACATGAAGAATACTCCTCCAAGTCCTCTATGTCTTCTTCTTATGCTTCTATATCTTACTTTAACTGAAATCTGGCTGAGTACACAGCTTCCTCTATAGCCCTCCTGACAACAGATGCTGTTCTTCCATCATCCTCCACATCTCGGTCAGAATGCATCATTAACGCAGTTCTCAGTGCCCCTTCCTGATGATTTCTTCCTCCTATCTCTTCTGTCAAAACACCCATTTTTTGGTCATAAACCTCTCCACAATTTTTCATTTTTTATGTCCTCATACTGACGTACTAAAACCAGCAACAGTAACTCAGTACAGCAGGTTCTTTGTGAGAAGAGGAAAGGATGAATATTTTGAAATATCTTAGGTAAAGATGAGGGAAACATTGCTTCACTTCACATTCATCTCATGCGTCTGTGAAGCAGGAGCATACCACCTAGATGAGAAACACTGCTCCAGGCTTCTCTTTCGTATCATTTCTTGGTTTCAATTATTAAAAGCTTCAGCATGAATTTGCTTTCTTCTTTTTAATCCCGAGTCTTGTCATCATGTGGACAACTTTACCGTCTAAGCAGACCACTCATTCAACATCTTCTCCAGGTTAGTATATTCAAAAATCTGCCATCTGCCTCCCAAGGCTATGCTGTGATTTTTTAGCCACCTAAAATAGCTACCTCTGAAATAATACTCTGTCACTCCACTCTCTAACAACTATCTCCCATCTCTCCAGCTCTCTCACTCAACTATACTTCTATTCTTAGTGTCACAGGGATGACCAATCACTTTGGCCCTCTATTTCAATGTTTCTCAACTTCAGTTACTGTGACATAACTACTAGCAGTATTCACTCCCCTCACCCTTCTCACTGGGGGACTGTGGATCCTCCTTGTTGATTGTGAAGGTGAGGCTAACTGGCCAATGGAGTATTAATGTCTTTGATAAAAACAGAAGCCTTAAATGTGTTCTCACAAAATGGTTCACATTTGTACCAAGATATGCCAGGAGAAGAACATATCCAAGGAGCTGCTGCCCATTTGGACTAAGCCCAAAATGTATATGGTACAGACATGAACCCAACCAACCCACAGCTTAAAGATGAGCTTCAAGCCAAATAGTAGTTGACCTGTAGATCCATGAGTGTAAGAATGCCTTGCAGGCTATCGAATTCTGGAAAGGTTTGTTATGAAGCATTACTGTGGCAACAATGACTGATATGGATGCATGCTGCTATCATCTGAGGACTTTAAAAAAATAAGATGCCTGGGTTCTACTGTCAGAGACTCTGACTGAGCTGGCATTGAGCACTGGGATTTTCTAAAAATTCCCCAGGTAATTCTAATGTGCAGCCCGGGTTGGAAAAAACTGCCACTTTTTATCCTTTTCTAACCTGTCTTGTTTTCACATACTTCCATGCAGTTATTATTTATCTCTGATGTTTTATTTTTAATCCATTACTCTACTTTAGCTTGACCATCTAGATGGTATGCCCCTTCTTCACAGGCATGTAAGATGAATGGGAGGTGAAGTGATGATCAAACCTGTCCTGCTTCACATATTTCCCTGCACTGTCTAGCTTCTATGATTCTTTTCAACCCCAGTAGGATCATGTGGAAAACTACTAAATGCCCTTGCCTCTAAAGCACAGCCAGGGTTTTAACCACTAAGGTTAAAAAGAAGCACTGTGGAATCTAAGATATTTAGGAAGTATGTGAAGCAGGACAGGTCCAATGAACAAGAAACAAAGTAGAACAATGGGTTAAAATGAAACATCAGGGAATCAAAACTGCTCATGAAAGTTCATGAAGTCAAGACAAATTCAACAGAGATAAAACATAAAATTTTTTTCCTCAACTATGGCTGCACTTTAGAGCAACATTAAGACCTGAACAAAAAGGATTTTATAAATAACTTAAATGGTTAAAATTTTTTAAAATCTGGCAAGAGTGTTGGTAAAGGTATGGAGCAAAGGGAATTCCCATATACTGCTAGTGGGATGTACAAGATTAAACTACTTTGGAAGAATTCCTAGATAAGTATGCCCCCCTGCCCAAAAAAGGCAAGCAGACATACACCAGGAGATTATATACAAGATTATTCACAGCCAAATCCAAAATAGCTCAAATAGGAAAATAATCCAAAAGTCCATCAGTAGTAGAGTAGATAAATAGATAAATTGTTCCGGCATGTTCAAGCATTCATAAGGCAATGAAAATTCTATTGCTTCATGCAATAGTTGACAATTACTAACATATCATTAAATGAAAGAAGTCGGACGTAAAAAGAATATGCTCTATAATTCCATTTATATAAGAAGTTCAAAAAATGCTCTAAGCAAATCAAAATATAGTTGTATATTTGGTTGGAAAAATTATAAAGAGAAACAAAGTGACTACCAATATTGGGGGCACACGGGATAGAAACTGGGAGGGAATACACAGGGGGCTTCTGTGATACTAGCAATATTCTATTTCCTCAATAGAAATGGTTATTTTGGTGTTAACTTTATGGGAAAAAAAAATCACTGTAGTCATACATGTTGTTTTTGAACACTTTCCTGTGTGTTAACCTTAACAAAGAAAGGGTTTAAAAGTGGTTAACACCATTTAAGTTACTTTTTAAATATGTCTGATGTTAATGCTGTCAAGGTCTTAATTTTGCCCAGGAATCTGTGTGTCCTTAGTCAGCTTCTTTTTTTTTTTTTTAAAGATTTTATTTATTTGACAGAGATCACAAGTAGGCAGAGAGGCTGGCAGAAAGAGAAGGAAGCAGGCTCCCCGCAGAGCAGAGAGCCCGATGCGGGGCTCAATCTCAGGACCCCGGGATCATGACCTGAGCCGAAGGCAGAAGCTTTAAACCACTGAGCCATCCAGGCGCCCCTGTCCTTGGCCAGCTTCCTCTCATTCTTCTCCGAAGTTACCCTAAATTTCACTTCTTAGAAATGTTCTTTCCTTTATTCTGTTATCACCTACATTACTTTGAGTAGCTAACCTTGCTCCTAGAAAAACTCCCTAAAATGGAAGCACTCCATAATGTGTAAAATGTTAAAATTTCTCCCTACTTTCTTCTCTCCTTGTTTCAATAGTAAGGAAGTCCCTTCTGTAGTCCAGAGCTAATCCCATCATTCTTGTATATCTTTCCATCTGTTAAGGATTCTGTTATTCTCCCTGTATACCATCATTTCCTTTAAGACCATAAACATAACCATATCTTACTATTAAGAAAACAATATTGAGTGGCTATTCCCAGATCCCTGTTCATAGCCCAGCTTCCTGGGTGGTCCACACTAGTAGACTATACTTACTTACCTCCCAATCTCTCCTCAACTTATTATATCCTGATTCCATTCGCATTATATAGTAACATTCTTCTAAAAAACCACTAATAACCTCTTCATTGTCATATCCAATAAATAATTTTTTCATCCATTTACTACTTGACATTTCTGCAGCATTTTAAACAGTTAAACCATTTTTCTTTCCTTGAACTGTTCTCACTCAGCTTTTGAGAACTTTCTCCTCATTGGTCTTTTCTTCCTAATTACTTCTTAACTAGTCTTCTTTGTGGATCCCTTTTTCTTCAGCTTTTCTCTCAGATGTCATTTTCTGAAGGTCACTGTTCTCTTTTTGTTCTATCCCACACCATCCCCACCCTTATCCAGGATGAATTTTTCACCAAAATTCATACCTTCAATTATCACTTAAAGTCTTGTTCTAATAGACATCTCTCCATCTTTTCTTATACCTGAAAACTAGCAACTTTTTGAAGTGTCATCTGACTTAGGACTTCTTGTTTTTAGAATCTTAAGTTTACATAATCAAGCTACTTACCAAAATTGCAAATACAGATGCCCCTTGAAGAACACAGGGGTTAGGGATGCCGACCTCCACATAGTCAAAAATCTGTGTACACCTTCTGACTACCCAGAAATTTAACTACTAATAGCCTACTCCTGACTCAAAGCCTTACCAATAACATAAACTGTCGATTAACACATATTTGCTATGCTATGTGAATTATATATTTTTATGATAAAGTAAGCTGGAGAAAGGAAAACATTAAGAAAATCCTTAAAAGAAAATATATTTACAATACTGTATTTATCAAAAAAGATCATGTACAAGTAGACCTACATAGTTTGAACTACATTGCTCAAGGGTCAACTGAACATGATTCTCCAAGAAGTTTAGCACTTAGCACTTAATAAATCTTAGTAATGTTGTCTAAATTTGAACTGTTTGACAAGTCTATACTCTAGTCATTTCTTACATTTACTCTGTGTCTAAAACAAAACCAAAATGATAAAATACTTTTTCTTGGTTTTGACTTACTGATAAACCTGCTCACCTAGAGGAAACATTCAGCAACTGAGGTGTCGAAGGCAATATCCACCTTTAACCACAGCCGCAGCATACAGTAATCATAGTAAAGGGTAAATTATTTAAGAGCAATTTCCATAGACTCAATATTATTCTGAAATATATTCTCAATATATTTCTTCTTCAATACTGGGATTAATGCCCTTGTTAAAATAAATAAGTGTGTGCGTGTGTGCGCACACGTGCACTGCAGAAAAATTTTAAAATAAACCTCAGACCTTTTTTGATGAAATGGATGATTAAATGATTCTGGATAGTGAAGACTTGTTTTAATGAGATTAGAAAGCTGCTCTACTGATGGTCTTAAAGGAACTGTAGTGTTTTCTGGCCTGAAAAATTTTAATAGTTCCATTTCTGGTGGCTCCTGAGAAAAGAAAAAAATATATTTGACAATAAAAACACTGTCTTGTTAAAATATAACATATACAAACAAAAGAAGTTAAAACCAGTTGAGATAAAGGAAAGCATGAACAATACTTTTTCTGCTCTTATTTACACTAATAGAATCATCTGTGATACAACTTGGAATAAAGAATCTAGGATCAGAGTCATTTATTCATTCCCTATTTATTATGTGGAGTTAGATTTGAGTTCTGGCAACTTCATGTATTAGCTCTGTGATCTTGGATAAGGTATTTAATACTTTAAGACTGAAGTTCCTTACTTGTAAAAAGGGGTTCATAATTTCAAAATCTGTTGTGGTTCTCATTTGGTAAAATTCCTTATTACTTAGTACTTAAGCCACAGACACTGAATTGTATAGTACTTGCTTTAATTGTTGAAGAACTAAAATTGCCTTAAAACTTCATTTTGAAAATAGACTGCTGTGTTTTATAGATTATAGTGCTTCATCTGTATTATCTGAAAGTGAACATGCATGTAAAAGTCTCAATATAGCCAGTGTCAGGCACACCATAAACATTTCAATATCATTATCACCTAAATGAAAACAGAGAATGTCACCCCCTTTCTACTATTATTACCTTTTTTAAGCTTTTTTTCTCCATTTTTCTTTACCATCCAGGAAAATTTTGATTTTTAATTTCCTGCTAGTCTTCTTGGGATTTTTGATCTGCACTAGGGATTGGCTACCTATAGCCCACGGGCCAAATCCAGCGTGCTTCCTGTTTTCGTAAAGAAAGTTTTATATCCATTTGTTTATATACTGTCTATGGTTTGTTTTGGACTCCAACAACAGAGATGAGTAATTAAGACAAAGACCTACTGGCCAGCATAGCCTAAAATATTATCATCTGGCTACTGATGGAAGAAGTTTTCTGATCCCTGATGTATACAGCTGTAAAAGCAAGAACTAAATTTGCTTTTTGATTTAGAAGTCAGAGAAAAGTAACTAAAGGTTTACTTTGGAAGAAAGAAAAGAAGAGAAGCAGAACTTCTGGGGAACTAGTTATGTTCTATTTCTTGATCTGGGTTCTGGTTATACCAGAGTGTTCTTCGATTTGTGAAATTCAGAGCTATTCAACTATTCTGTATTTATCTTACACTTTAACAGAAAGTTTAAAAAATGCATTCCTGTTTAAAATATCCTAAACATAAAAAAAAAAGCTATTGTTTGAGACTTCTAAACTATACTAAATTTCTATATACCACTTAGCAGTGAAAAACACATGAACAATGGCCACAGAAGAATATCAGAGACCTGAGCTAATTTAATATTTAAAATTTAAATTTAAAATTAATATTTAAAAGTTTTCCCCTCTCCCAGGTTAAAAGTAGTAAAAAGTATGTTCACAACCAGTGATAAATATTTGTCCAGTAATCTGACAATAAGGATCTGATTCATACCTTATGACAGTTCCACCACAAGACAGGCAAGGAGTAAAGAACTATTATCTTTGTCTTATAAGTGAGTAGTAAGTTATGTAAGTAATTTGGTCATCAACCTAAAAGTCTTTGGGCTCCAAATTTATTATTCACAGTATTACGAAACTGCTTTATCTCCCAAGCTCAGTTAATCATATAAAGAGAATAAAAAATATTTCAAAGGTGAAATACAGAAAAATAAAAATATGCCATTCATGGTATATAAATGACAATATAATAAGAATAAATTTTATAGAAATCACTTTTTCATTTTCTAAATGCTAATTTTGCCAATGTTTAAAATGCTCCAAATTATCAGAAGTTATGTAACATACGTATATGACTAAAACTTGAGACTTCTGTATTAATCAAAGGTGAAGAAATAATTTTTTATTTAAGAAATAGATTTGAGGTTAAATTTGATATCTTCATTAAAACTAATGTAATATTGCCATTTGTAACCACTGAAGTAAAAACTGATTCTAGTTAGAGAACTGCCAATGGATGATAAAACTAGTGGACCTAGGTTTGATAGGAAACCAGACATTTACAAAGGTCCAAATTATCTCCCCACAAATTACTTATTAGAAAAGGAAAGGAAAAACAGTAACTATACTGCAGAAAAATATGGGGATACCACCTTAATCAAATGATCCATCACTGATAACGAAACAAATTAATAGCAAGTGCTTTTTGATATAATACACTGACAAGGACATAACATCAATTCTGTAGTATTCCTGCCAAAAATGTATAATCTTATTCTAATCAGGAGGAAACACAAGAAAAACTCAAAAAGGCATTAGTCTATATTAAATAAATAATATAATTTTATATTATATATTATAATACATAATATATAATATAAAATTATATTATATGTAATATTATATTATATATAATATAATATAATAATATAAATAATATAAAAAATAATAAATAATTTTAAAATGACGTCCTCAAAGACGTCAATGACAAAATGACAGATCAAGGCTCAAACTGTCCCAGATTAGAGACTAAAGAGACATGATAAGTAAATGTTAATACATAATCCTGGACTGGATCATGGGTAGGAAAAAAAATTGTCAAGCATATATATGATATCTGAATATGGACTACATATGAGTGCAAACTTCCTGAATTTAATAATAGTGTCTGTGATTATGTAAGAATTATCCTTATTTTTCAGAATACTCAGTGAAGTAAACAGGGGTAAAGAAGGATGTCTGCAATTTACTTGGGAGTAATTCTTGGGGATGATTAAGAAAAAGAAAAATCAATGTGTACATAAATAGAGACAAAATGATAAAGCCAAGAAGGTAAAATGCTAACCACTGTTGAACCGTAGTGAAAAGTAGAAGAGTCCTTTACACTATTCTTGCAGCCTTTCTGCAAGTTTGAAAATTATTTCAAAATAAAAGTTTTCAAAATAATGAGAAAGCTTGAAATTAATATCCAATACTCATAAATACAATACGAGGTCACTGTTCAAATTACTGGATGTGCTTAAAGTTTTTTCATATATACTATGAGAACTTTTTGGTAAGATGAAATAGTATTTCATGAGAAATCAGAAATCACTGTATTAAATACTATTACCAGCTGCTGCACCACTCCTCGGGGCATCCTTTACATTTTGTGTTTTGCCCTCCCTGGAGTTCTGCAGTAATACTGGCATGTTTCCCTTCTTCTAGAGCAAATTATCTTTTTGCAACTATGAATTCTAGATTCAATATATAATATTTATTAGAAACCTCAAGATCACAAGTGCATCTTAATACTCTTACGAGAAGCTAATAAATTTTAATTTATGCCCAATTCTCCTTTTAGTGTTCTGCCACCAATCCCCCCCAACTCAAATCTCAATATAAAAGCCTGATCAAACCAGACCCCTTCAAAAACCCAAAAACCAGCCAAACAAAAAACCCCACAATTCACAAGATGACCCAAAGAAAACTCTTATTACCTGTTTCTGAGGACATGAAAAGGCTTCTTTTCCTATGGTGTGAAGAATAACATGATGCTGACCTTCCAAAATAAGCTGCTTACTATCTTCCACTACATAAGCCTAAACATACAAAGCACAAAAATGTTACCTTTCTTGGCAGTAACCTCAAAAGGAAAGAATGCAATATTTGATAGAAGGTAGAAATATTATGGCTACTTAACAATTATCAACACTATGGCTGTGTCAGAATTTCTACTTTTGTATATTCATTCAATCAATAAAGAATCTATCAAAATCTGTTTTGCCTCAATGTAATACAGTTGGCCTGAATATTTAAGGGATACATCTTAAGATCTTTTTAAATTTTTTCTAAGAGAGCTCTTAAGAAACTAGTCCAAAAAACAGTGCTAGAACACAAGCCTTTTTGTTACTGGACTGCCAATATACAGGCAAAACATTTTTTTCTCAGGCTTGCTTCTGAAATGCTTCAGGGCTTACCACCTAGTAGAACAAAATCAGTGAGTACAGTCATAAATCTTCTAAGTGGAAACGTCACACCCTTGGATATCTTAAACATAAGTACATACATTTTTTTTTAAAAAGGATGATTTCATCTATATCAAAACAATGGGCCCAGCATATAACTTATCACTGTCTTGAATGCTTCTGTCCCAGAGAAAATGTTATATGTATATGTCTTTGATATACTGTTATCATCACATCATGCAAATACAAAGGCTTAAAAACTTTTGACAAGCCCAATTTTTTTTTTACTATCAGATTCAACAGACATAAAATTTCTCAGGCAAAATGCTATAGAAGTTTCTAAATGTCTTCATTTCATATTTTCAATTTGTGTACTTATTTAATCATGGCTAGTTTTGCCACCCTCAGACCACAACTGGAATAGTGCTGCATGAAGACACAAGACAGCCTGGGACCTGCTCAGTGCACATTAACACACAGCCCAGAAATGCTGGAGTTAAACACCTGCTGGAGTGGGCCTTTAGTGGAGAGGATGAATACTGAAGGGTAAGGTCTGAGACATGTCCTATGTTTTTTCCAGTGGTCTCATGGGACTGAACAAAAATCACCCATAGCCTTGTCGAATTCTCTAATGCCTTCTCCTCTCTGCTTAACTTTTTAAAACAAACCTTTATATATTTTGTTAAGACTGGTCAGGAATGGGACGCCTGGGTGGCTCAGTTGGTTAAGCGGCTGCCTTCGGCTCAGGTCATGATCCCAGCATCCTGGGATCGAGTCCCACATCGGGCTCCTTGCTCGGCAGGGAGCCTGCTTCTCCCTCTGCCTCTGCCTGCCACTCTGTCTGCCTGTGCTCACGCTCTCTCTCCCTCTGTCTCTGACAAATAAATAAATAAAATCTTTTAATTTAAAAAAAAAAAAAAAGACTGGTCAGGAATTGTTCTGTACCCCTTTTCCAATTATTTTTCATAAAAATGTTGTCTGACCTCTCCGTTTTTCTTCCACATCCTATTTTTATTGAAAGACTACCATGCTTCCTGTTTCCTACTCCACAACTTAAATGATTTTTTAAGTTTCCTTTCATGTAGTGTGTCATTTTTGCATTATCTAGAGACCTCACTAAAGAAAATCTACCACTTTCTCAAATGAGATTTGATAACCTCACTACCAACTTAATATCCTATTCTTTATTCTATTCAAACTTTCATTTTCTGGCCAAGGAGCAACATAATCTTAGCTTTCTTCTTCATGTAATCAGCAATACTAGTAGTAGTAGGCTGCTATTCAGGGCTGTTTTCCCCCCCCCAGCCAAAGTAACTGTGGACTTAAAAGAGTACAGATACATTACTCAAAATCTTGTCTCAGATATATTACAAATTGTTACATGGCAGAAATCTGGGGAGTGCAGCCACATATCCCAAGGATCTAGTATACATTTAATGAGGGGTTCATTTACATTAAGGAGCAGTATCGCTGAGCCTGAAAATAGAAGCTTCTTGATTTCTAAACTTTAAGAACATTTAATTTCAAGCTAAAAATGTGTAACTGATCTTTTTAATAATCAATACCTAAATCAATGAAAGTATCAATTTGTTTAAGCGGTTTTATTGAAACTCATGCAAAAAGAAAAAGAAAAAAAACTCATACCAGCTTGGTTTAAAAAAATGTTTATTAGAAAATGTATGATATAATTAAAAAGAATAGAATATCTGAACCAATTTAAAAATACGTGTATTGATCATCTACTATGGGAGTATCTCTATGTGAGTCCTTGTTTCAGACACCAGGAAATCAAACCTTTCCACACTGTTTGGGTAACTAACTATCCTTGGACAAGACCCTTAATTTCACTGTAGAATTGTCTTTTAAAAAGTAATTTATAATTATATATTACATGTAACATAACATATATAATTACAAATTCTTACAATATATGCATAAAATACAAAAGGGTGCACTGTGAAAAACAAGCCTCCTTTGTATTATAGTAAGTAACTTCAAGGAAGACTAATGGCTAAACCATCTCATTCTGGTCTGCCATGTGTGGATCTTATCTGGATATGATTTTTAAAACTTAAAATATTTTCAAATACTCTGGAAAAACTGAAAATAAACCCAACAAATAGATAATAATTCAGAATTATTGTTAATTTAGTGGGGTGAGATAAAAATACTCTGGGGTTATTGTTAAATAAGAGAGTCCTCATCTGCTAGAAGTAAATATGGAAGCACTTACAGATAAAATATTATGTTATTTTAAAAAATACTACAGCAAAAAATAAAGGAAGGTAAAAATAAAAGAAAACAAAGGAGAGGGGCTAATGGAATAGATGAAAAATGAAGAGCAATATATTAGTGACCATGAGCCTGAGTAATGGGTACCTGAATATTTATAGTGCTATTTTTTCTTTTTTGGTATTTGAAAATGCCCATAATAAGGAATTTAATAATGATACCCATTGTCATGGAGCTTATCATATCTATAATATTTTCAGTACCACTAAGAACTAACAATAACAAAGAAGAAAGTTATCTAATTTGAATGAATTCTTTTCTAAGTAAAAAAAGTCATTATGGGGCGGGGGGGGGCACCTGGGTGGCTCAGTAGGTTAAGCTTCTGCCTTTGGCTCAGGTCATGGTCTCAAGGTCCTGGGATGGAGCCCCAAATCAGGCTCCCCAATCAGTGGGGAGTCTGCTTCTCCCTCTCCCTCTGCCCTTCCTCCTGCTTGTGCATGTGCACTCTCTCTCTTTCTCTCTCAAATAAATAAATAAAACCTCAGAAAAAAAAAAAAAAAGATTTAAAAAGTCATTATGGGGGTGGGGGGATGGGTGAGCCTGGTGGTGGGTATTAAGGAGGGCATGTATTGCATTGAGCACACTGGGTGTTATATGTAAACAATGAATCTTGGAACACCACATCAAAAACTAATGATGTACTGTATGGTGACTAACATAACACCATAAAAAATTTTTAAAAAAGTAATTATGGAACTGTTTTAAAAAAAAGGTATAAATACTAAAACTGAAAATTTTACGCAGAAAAATATAAATATCAGCTTACATTTGTTCTTTAGCTTAAGGCTCAAGTATCTACAAAGCAAGGCTTCTGAAATAATTTTATAACACATACCTTCCATAATACGACAATATTCAAATCCACCTCACTGCACTTCTGAATTAATCTCACAGCATCCTCTACTGACTGTTTTTCTGCATGCACAGATGGCTGGGCTTGTGGTTTCTTCAATTCAGAAGATAAACTTCGATAAAAGAAGTCTGCACATGGACTTGCTGAGCTTATTATCTGTTAAGAAAAAAATCACTTACCTACATAAATGTTTTCAACTAAATATACCCTGCCAAAATGTATACTTCTCTCTATATTTCTATATTAACTAAAAGGCTTATTTAATCATTTCTTGTCAATGTGTCAGTACAGGGAGGCTGTAAAACACGCTAAGACAATTAAACACCTAAAATATTTGGTACAAATTACCCTGAATCTTAAAGTTGCTATCTCAAAATAATTAAACTACACTGCCATGACATTGGTCCAAGAAGTATCGAGGGAAGGTAATGGATAGTTCTAAGAAAATGAATAAAAAATAAATTGCTGAAAAGTAATATTCTTTGTACTATTAAAATAACATGTATCTCATTCAAATACTTAGAACATTAGACAACATCTAACAAAACAGAATGCAAATGTAATTGCTAATCTTAATATGGCTTTTATACTTGAAGGGAGAGAACATGAAAAAAGAATTTTTAAAAAAATTTTAAATGGAATTGGAACTTTAAATGGAATTAAAGGATTTCCTTTAATGGAATATTGTTTCATAGCAAAATCTCTATACTTATGATTCCCTGCATTATAGGCTATGTTATATAAATGCTAAGTTTCAAGTTAATTATTAAATAATAATATGTAAGTTTTCGCCTTTAAGAGTGAACTATTTTCTGGTAAACAATTGTTCCAATAGGTTTCTCATTAACCTATAGTGCTTGGTGAGTTCTATTTACTCAACCAGATTCATCAAAAAGGAAAATGTCTTTGTTTCTGCTTTCTTCAACAATACTACTCAAAATTATTTGGCAACAAATACAGTAAAAATTACAATCTTAATATAATTTAAGGGCCTTGATTTGTCTCTAAAGATTTTAAGTTTCAAAAAGAAACGAACAGAACAAACAACTGAAATCATGAAATCTAAATTCAATCATTCAAGAGGCACAATGTGGCTGTATTTGGAAATTACTGGGCTTTTGGTACTCTGAGATATTTCTAAATAACTATTTCTTCAAATAGTCAAAAGACAGCCACAAAGAATGTGTGAAATTAAGGCAAATGATAAGAGAAATACAAAAGTGTAAGAATGTCTAGGATTATCAAAGAAAAAAATACAAAAAAGAAACAGTAACTGAATTAGTAGCAATAACAACAGTAACAGGGCACAACTACATGGAATTTTACACCCTTGGTCCAGTGTTTCTCAAAACAGATCACCAGATCACCTCTTCCAATTATCTCCAGAGCTGGCTGAAAATGCACATTCCCAAACGACCCAAGATGTAATGAACCTCAGTTTTAGAGTTGGGGAGGCAAAGCCCTCATTTTTACAAAATTTCCTAGATCAAAAGTGGGGTCTACAGGCTGATGACTTCAATATCAACTAGGAACTTATAACAATTTATTATATGTATTTTATAAGTAAACTCAGTGCCCTATGTGGGCTTAAATTCATGACCCCAAGATCAAGAATCACATGCTTCACTGACTGCAAGAGCCAGGTGCCCCACCATCTAGCAATTTAGACCCTCAGATCCCACCCCAGGCCAACTGAATTAGAATCTGCATTTTAACAAGAACCCCAGATGAATCATACGTAGTCTCTAAAAGTTTGAAAACCACTGCTCTAGGTGATTCTTACAAATAATTAAGTTGGACTATCACTGTCCTAGACAACATATTTTAAATCCCTCAAAATTCATTTGGATGTCAGAACCATATGAAACACCAAAATCTACATGATTATCATCTTTATATTCCACTCTGACCACTTTCCCTAATAAATAGGTTCCCTTGTATAATCCGGTTTCATTTTCTAATCCCAAGGAGTATACTTTTTACCTGTGATATTCTCAAAAGGAAGTTAGTTCTAAATAACTAATTAAAATGGTATAATCCATATAGCATCTCTGCTCTGTTTTAGAACACGAAGGTAGGTTGTAAATCTGAACAAAGCTGACATGTTCATCCACAAAAGATTCTGTGGATTACAAAAGCAACAGTTTTGCCAAAATAGTGAGATATTCTAAAACTGTGACTTTTAAAATCAAATGCTATTGTGCTTATTTGCATACCTGTTCATTTCCAAAGATGATATCTGCAAAGATATATTTTTCTGAGCACTGTGTGGCAACTAAAAAACAGGGGAAAACAAACTAATCAATATCAGTGTCATGAAATATAAAATGACCCTTAGGAAAGTGTGAAAATAAAGTGAATTTACCTTCTTTTTCCCTACATCGTACTGCCTTGAAGCAAAATTTTCCCTTCTCTCTACTGGCAAGTTTGGCATCTAGAAAGAAAAGAAAAAATTTCTAAGACCTTTCTCAGCTGCTTATGACAAGGTAAAACATAATTCATTATTCAAACTTCCTTAGTCAAACTGAAAAATAATTCATAATTACAAATAATGTTTAATGAAAAACATCTTTTTTCATTTCCATAAAGCTTTTAATTTCATTTCATTCAGCTCTTAAAAAGGAAGAAATTCAATTTTCTTGAAATTCACGTTCGTGCATGCATGCGCGTGCACGTGCATGTGTGTGTGACATTACAGATAAACAGAAAAGTTTAAAAGATCAGAACATGGGAACCAAGGAGCCCACATTCCCACCACTCTACCATTTCTTCATTTCCTTTCAGTATTTTTTCATATATATGATTTATATCAATATTAGTATATGCACATACTGTCCTAAAATGCATTTTCTCACTATTGTAAACACTCTAAAAATGTTAATGTATTTTAATGACTAAAAAATAGTCTGAGTTATAATTTAATTCACATTAAATCTACACTGAATTTCTCTGCATTAAACATAACCTTGCAATACACTGCTCTGTTTTCAATGTATGGATTTTCATGTATTTTGAATTAATTTCTTTGTATAAATTCCAAAAGTAAGGATTACCAAGAGACTAAACACGAGTTTAAACATTTTCATATTTCTTGAAATATACTGTATAATTCTCCAGAAAGAGCAAATATCATTCTGCCAGTTTCACTCCACTCTTAACAAGCACTTGGCATTCTCATATTACTGCCAGGATAATAAACCTAAAGAAATATTCTGGAAAACAATTTGTCAATATATTTATCACAAGTATGTATATTCTTCTGTTTGAGTGTTATATAGGTATGGAAATACATGGAAAAGTCAGTCACTATAGAGTCATTATACACAGAAAAACAGCCTACCAATGGCAAAGGAAACCAAAAGAACTTCCATGTTCTAGTCTACATGTTTCTGTATTGTTTGAAATTTTGAAAGTGATCATGGACTTAGGCACTGATTTTCCAACTGAATAAAGAAAATGCAAACAGTAGGAAGGAAATAAAAAGATGGAGAAGAATGGACTAAGAAAGGTAATTTGATTCACAGTCAAATAAACTACTGAAAACACAACCGAATGCTTTAAAAAGTTAATTATTAAATAAATTATTTTTTAAAAAGGTACCAACAATCTTATATGATATTATAGTACTACTCTGGCACTCTGAAGCAATGAAGATATGAAAATTCACTATGAAGAGGGAAAAAGTCACAAACCTACCTTTGTTTTCAGAGAGATTTACAGATTTCTGTAACTTCCAGTGTTTGCTACTACTTGATACTTGTACTATATGGAATTCCTTAACACCTGCTTCACTCTATCATAAAGAAATAAGAGTCATTCAGGACTTAGGAGCACAAACTTAGAGTATAATGAAAACAATATTCTGACACTGCTACCAAAGTAACATAAGATGAAATTATTTTTTTTGAAATAAACAATATACATTTCAGAAAGCTTAAGTTATTTAAATTCTTCCTTAGACATTCTTTTTTTCTTTTAAGTATGCTCCACATCCAGCATGGAGCCCAATGCAATCTTGAACTCACCACCCTGAGATTAAGACCTGAGCTAAAATCGAGAGCTGGATGTTTAACTGACTTTGCCACCCAGGCGTCCCCTCCTTAAACATTCTGAAAACAGAGAAGTCAACATTTTACCCAAAAGCTATATTTAACTATAATATACATCCCATGGCAAATTTTAAAATATTGAACAGTATTCAATTATTAAAACCTATCATAATGAGTTACTGGGAGTATTTAAGAGATCAAACATTATTTGTTATCAATTTTTTTTTAAAGATTTACTTACCTATTTTAGAGAGAAGAGACAGAGAGTGTGTGTGTGCAAGCGTGGGGGAAGGGGCAGAGGGAGAGAGAGAGAAGAGAAACTTAAGCAGACTCTGCCCTGAGTGTGGAGTCTGACAGCAGAGCCTGGGCCTAAACTAAGAATCAGAGGTTTAACCAACTGCACCACCCAGGAACCCCTTGTTGTCAACTTTCAATCAAAACTGTAACATTTTCTTTTAATTTCTTCTAATCTTTCTGAGGTATCTCATTCTCATTAAGGCAAAGACAAACAACAAAAACAAATCAGAATCCCAAAATATAGCCAATGCACATAAAGTTAAACTGTACATAATTTTTTATTCTCCTAAATGAGAACTAATTTGAAATTATTAAAATCTTAAAATTTTAGGAACACCTGGGAGGCTCTGGCAGTTAAGCCTCAGGTCATGATCCCAGAGTCCAGGGTTAGAGTCCCACATCGGGCTCCTTACTCAAGAGGGGAGCCTGCTACTCCCTCTACTTGCCACTTCCCCTGTTAATGTTCTGTGACAAATAAATAAAATCTTTAAAAATAAAAATAAATAAAATCTTAAAATTTTATTTTTACAAATGTTACTTTCTTTGAAGATCACCAAAGTATTAGCAAATATCTTAAAAAGAAGCAACCTTACAAGTTTATGAAGCCAAAAGTAAAGGACATTAGAGTAACACTTCAAATAAGTATTTGAACTAAATCAACCTGAAACTATGATATTTTAATCATGAGACCTCATTCCCTTAATATTCATTTTTACATTTAGAGTATTTAAACAGGAATGGTGAAAGGTCTGAAATGCTTATATGAAGAAAATGATACTCTCAGAAATATAAAGTGAATGTTATCAATTTAATATGGAATGTGAAATCCTAACACAACTCTATAAATTTAGTTATATCAATAGATTCTCAATGGTTGAGACTAGAAAGCACTTTATCTCTGTGGTACTGAATTACTCACATATAGAGCTATATATCATATGAATATATTAATACCACCAGGTCCTTTTTAGACCTAAAATTACAAAGCTAATGGAAAATTAAGATGTTTTCACATTGTTGTATATGAACATTCCTAAATTCCTAGCTTATGCTATCTTGTGGGGGGAAAATTCCTTTACTAAAAACAAAGCAAACCCTTCAAATATAATTAAAAATAAAATTTAGGTGTTTTTTTTTTTAAATTTCTTTTCAGCATAACAGTATTCATTGTTTTTGCACCACACCCAGTGCTCCATGCAATGCGTGCCCTCCTTAATACCCACCACCTGGCTCCCCTAACCTCCCACCCCCACCCCCGCCCCTTCAAAACCCCTCCGGTTGTTTTTCAGAGTCCATAGTCTCTCATGGTTCACCTCCCGTTCCAATTTCCCTCAAATCCCTTCTCCTCTCCATCTCCCCATGTCCTCCATGTTATTTGTTATGCTCCACAAATAAGTGAAACCATATGATAATTTACTTTCTCTGCTTGACTTATTTCACTCAGCATCATCTCTTCCAGTCCCGTCCATGTTGCTACAAAAGTTGGGTATTCATCCTTTCTGATGGAGGCATAATACTCCATAGTGTATATGGACCATACCTTCCTTATCCATTCGTCCGTTGAAGGGCATCTTGGTTCTTTCCACAGTTTGGCCACCGTGGCCATTGCTGCTATAAACATTGGGGTACAGATGGCCCTTCTTTTCACTACATCTGTATCTTTGGGGTAAATACACAGTAGTGCAATTGCAGGGTCATAGGGAAGCTCTATTTTTAGTTTCTTGAGGAACCTCCACACTGTTCTCCAAAGTGGCTACACCAACTTGCATTCCCACCAACAGTGTAAGAGGGCTCCCCTTTCTCCACATCCTCTCCAACACACATTGTTT